>JAMXBB010000008.1:105234943-105457092 GCA_024138015.1 Lumnitzera littorea
ATATATATATATATGAAAATAAATAAACATACATACTATATACGTATATCTTCATATATTTTAAAATAAACCATATGTTTGTATATATTTGATCATAACATATATATATATGCATATAGTATATATATATATCTATATATATACATGGACGCATACATAGGTACATGTACAAGGAAAATAAAATGAACACTATATATATAACTTTAATTACATGTACAAATACTTTGACACAAGGAAAAAAAATTACAAAATAAACTATATTACATATTCCCCAAATACATGTAATTCTACAAAATATACATATATAATAAAAGTACATGTAAAATAATAAAAATAAATATATTAAAAATACTACTTAACTACTTTTTTTTTTTGTCTTGTAAAGTGGTTGAATCAAGAGCTTTTTTTCTTCCTCCTCTTAGCCTTGATGCAAGGATGATATTAAATTATATTGTAAAATTGAATGTTAATTGTGGAGTTTAAGAAAAGAAATAAGAAGAAGAAGGAAAACTAAAGGAAGAGAGAATTGAAATGGCTAAAGTAAAAGAGGAAAAGTGTGTTTTACTTTGCATTGGTTAAGAAAATGAAAAGAAATGGGGTATACATTGTAGTTAGACGAGAAGACAAAGAAGAAAGTAAAAAGTTAAAAAAAAAAAAAAAAGAAATTGTGAGAAGAGATAAGAAATGACGTAAGCATGGTTATATCTCAACTTTATATCTTCTTATCATATTAGGACACATATTAATCGCATGTGGAAAAATAAATCAAACAAATGGTAGCCAAAACAATCCAGAAGAAGCAATGTGGAAGTGGGAAAAGAAAAAAGAAAGAAAATGGGGAAAGGGAAAGAAAAAGGAAAGAAGGAAAAAGGAAAAATTAAAAAATTATTAGGTTGACTTTTCTAAATGTAAAATTATAGAATTATTAATAATTATGAAATAACATTCATAATTTTATAAATTTGTTAATTAAGTTGTTATTCATTACGTTTATAAATATTTGAGAATTATCTCTATTCATTTGTTAATGATTTTATGCGATTATGTATATTAGTCAATAATCGTATTCGATTAGGGTTTTAATAGTTTTAGGATACATTTACATATTTTATAAGTTTAGGTTTATGGTTTTAGGGTTTTCTTTTTTTTTTTTCAGTTTTGAGTTCAATCTCTAGTATTTATATGTATATAGGGTTTAAGGTTTTTATACGCGATTAAAGTTTTAATAAATTTTTTTAAATTTTTTTGTATTTGTTTTAGGTTTTGAATTTAAAATTTTAATCAATTTTAATTTATCGATTGTGTTGACTTAGCGTAATTACGTATAATATTTGAATCAATTTAATATTTAAAAAGCTAAATTTATGAAATTTATAAATCCTATAATCTTTATAATCTTTTTTACTCATTCAAAACCTATCCAATAAGATATCTATGTAAATATCCTATACGGCAGGACTACGCATGATATCTTCGTTCCTAGAAACATAGGAATTGTACCATTTAGAATATGAGTTTTTGGAATAGTTAACACATTCTTTCAGTCTCCTGGAAAAAGAATCCTTAAAAACACGAGCTACCGTCTCCGAATCGAAATTCACGCGGATTCTCGCCTTTTCCAGTTATAACTTTGTCTCGCCTACCCTTATCCATAAAAATATAAATGCACACAAGCATTTAGGGAAAAGGAAAATAAAATGTAAAAAATAAAAAATACCACACTTGAAAAAATAATTCTAACATTAAGGTCGATAAAGTGGGCTTTCCAAAAGCCATTTTAATTTGTATTAAATTCGATTTTTGGAAAGCAAATTATATATAATATATTGGCTTTTGAAAAGACAATTTTAATACATTTACTAAAAACAGCTTCTTAAAAACCGATTTTATTGCCATATGCTAAAATTAACTTTTAAAAAATCGAATTTAACTTAAATGGCTAAATTTAGCTTTTCAAAAGCCATTTGTATTAGCAATATACCCTCCCAATATTACACATTTCATCCATGATCCCGAATACAATTGTAATATACAATACTTCTATGCCAAAAATCATTTGCAATAACCACAAATATATCTACTACACAATATATCATATCTATCAATCGAAGCTTTTTCACCCACGTCACTTTATTGAAAAACACAGCCAAAGTGTCACCTTCTATCCACTTTCACTCGATCATTGTATCCAGAGTAATCTCCAGCACGTCGTACAATAGTTTAGGAGCACTTCACTAGAATCCTCTCATTTCTTATAAAATTGTTTGATTGCCTTATACTTAGCCTCCCAAACTCTCTTAATGTCTACAATGTATCCAAACTGTTCACAAATTATTGCTTGGAAATATTTTATTTTAACACTAAGGGATTCTTGTATCTCTATAACAATACATTAGGATAAGCTAGTCGAGTCTAACTAGAGTTGTGCAAGTGGAGCGGGTTATGAAGGTTGACTCATTTAACTAAAAAAAAATGTAGGTTAAGTTAAAAACTTTTTACTTACTTAATTGCAAGTTTTTTTAGCTCACCCCACTTTAGCCCATAAGTTAATGCAAGCTAACCTAGTATGAGGTAGGTTGGCTCACATTGACCAACAAAAAAAAAAAAAAAAAATCTAAGTTAGACTTTAATTTACTTTATAGTCATTTGTCTCTTTACTTCTCAACCAATCACTCTATGTAATAAGCAATAGCTAATAATATTAATATTTTAAATACATCTAAAATGTGAGACTAATAATATTGTTAAAGGACTTCCCATAATTTTTTAATCTAAATAATTCACTGAATTGTGAACTATGATTACTATAAATGTATTAGGAATATATTGAAAGAACAACTTCTTGTTAAATTTTCTTTCTTCTCCTTCTCTTTAAAGTTTATTGTAATTTAGAATTTTCATCTCTTTCTATAAGTTTAAAAAGGTAATTGCATGTCTTAGATATCAATCTATACTCCTTTTTTCTTTTTGTTTTTTTTCTTAGATAAGTTAATTTTATGTATTTGTTTTTATAAAATGATATCATCAAGCAACAAAAACTACTTGACATATGTAGCCTTAGAATTAATAGAAATGGAAAAAACCACGATGCATGAATTTTCTTTTGTGATTTACAAGCCTTTATAGCTTAATGGCAATGTAAGGAATAAATAAGAGATGGTGTATTGATGATAATTATATATAAGTTTAACAAATATTTTTAAATATTAATTTTTATATAAAAAAACCTTAGAGTATTACAAGTTGGCAAGTTAGTTCACTTAACCTACCAACCTACGGTAGAGCAAGTTGAGCTACAATTTATAGCCTGTATTTGAATGCAAGCCAACCTACTTAATCCACAGGTCAATGCGGAGCAGAGTAAGTTGGCCTACTTAACCCACTTGTCTAGCTCTAAGTCTAACTATGGATGGGCCTGGCTAACAATAAAGTTAACACACGTGTATGGACCCCAAAACCAAGTAATCATAAAACTCCTAGCTTGCTTTTTATGGCATGCCCAAAGTGTCCATTTACAATCCTTATTGCTATTAACACATTTAATGGAATATAATTTCTTCTCCGACTCTACTACACAGTAGTCATAATGGTTCAATACCTGGTGCATTCTCACTAGATGTTGCAAGTGCTCCTTTTTGGGAAACTACATATTGACCTTGAATTCATCACTAAAGCTCCAATCATTCATGCTATTATCGGACGAATCATAGCCACTACATACACTAGCACCATAGAATGACATAGGTTTCGAACTTCCAAATGCATACACATATGTTGGGAACTACGCTGTCAATCATTCTTCGTTGCTGACTCACATAGCTTATCTAAGGTTTAAAGCCAATCCTTACTTGTCCTGTTACCATCATCAAATTCCATTCATCAAAATCCTTAAACACTTCTTCATATGATATGTTGTTTTCAATATCCATCTCCCCATTAGCTTCATTCATAAGACCAATATTAAGTTTAGGAAGGTCTTGATTCCTACTTCTTAAGAGTTAGTATAGGTAAGGATTCATGCATTTAAATTTCAACTTGGCCTTCAATAATATTCTCCTATAGCACATTGAACTCACCAACAGCAAGCAAATTAACTGCGTAAATTTCAATATACGTCTTAGTAGAACCGCTAACCCTACCATGTTCTTGACGTGATGCCAATATTTACTAGGTATCGTAATTATCATTCACTGATATAGCACTAAAGTCATCCTTACTAGCTCCAACAATGAGACATTGGTGGATCAACTCAATTCGATGGGTCGTTAAATCAACTCGAATATGATCGCAAATGATGCCGACCAACTATTCATAACTTCCCATATGGAACCCTAATTATTGTCATTGACTACCTATCAAAACAATCTCCTCTTCTACAATGTTATCATTTGTATGGCAAAATCACCCATACTGCACCTATTCTCTAACATGTCTACATTCAATAATTATTCGTAAATAAGTCCACATTAGTATCAACCATCATTGAAGATGGCTTTTCAACAACAATGTAAGCAATGTTTGATTATACATAAAAAAGAGTTATTTATAAGTTATACAACTAACTTATATACTACATTCCATATATACTACATCTTAATTGTACTATATTATACATTTTAATTATATTATAATTATACACACAGATACTATATTATACATTCTAATTGCATACACATATATTACATTATACATTCTAATTATACTATAATTACACACACCTATACTATATTATACATTCTAATTACACACACATATACTTCATTATATACAGTAATTATTGCTAATCATAATATAATTGCAAACACATATATTACATTATACATTTTGATTACACACAAGTATACTACATTATTCATGCAAGTGCTAACTATCCATTCCAATTATACTATAATTATATACAATTTTTTTCCCTTTTTTCCAAGTATATACATTCTATATACTATTTTTTTTTCTTTTCCTAATTATACATGTACTTGTCGAAAAAATGCCAAACAATGCTATACACTCACGAAACCGATATTCAATTGCCAAAAACACAACATTTATTGCAACAAAAATTAATTTGGAGGAAGAATTAACTTTACACGCACAAATTTTTTCAGAGAGAGAAAGAAGCTGTCTACAAAATTCCTCAAAAAAAAAAAAATCACGAAATCTAATCACACTTAGTGCTCTAAAAGTGATGGGAAAGCGATTTTCACCCACCGATTGAAGAAAAACACATTGCAGAGGAACGATTTGTAGAAAGCGTGATGGATAAGGTTTAATCTAGAGAGAGAGCATGCGGTTCGAAAATGGGGAAGGAGACGGAGCTTGCTACAATTTGAACGCGCAACTAAATCGGCTTTCAATAAGCCAATTAAATTATATTGTATAAGAATTGACTTTTAGAAAGTCAATTTTACTTATTCTATTACTATTTCTTTAAATTTGGCTTTTGAAAAACTGAATTTAGTACATTATAAATTTAACTTTTCAAAATCTAAAATCAAGTGTCTGTATTTTTGGGACATTTTTCACAACATATTTTTCGAATTCTTCTTTTTTTTTTCATTTTTTTCCTTTTCCCAAAGCATTTATATAGAATTAATTTCTTTTCTCTCTTGGAAATTTTTTAACCAGTCTTATATTCCCCAATCACATACCGACCTCATGTTTCTTCGGATTTCTACATGCATCCGGTTAATAACTTTTGTTACTAGATGCCCTAGAGACATTTGTTTAGGGATAGAAAAGAAAAATTTTCAACTTTTTTAGTATTGATTATAATAATAAAGAACATATCTTCTTCGATTAGGGTCTCAAAGCAACGTTAACACTTTCCTATCTAAAATTATGTAAACTGTAATTTGAGTCATTTATTTTTAAAATTTTCTATTTCTCCTCCATAACTTTCCAGAATCACGTTGGTTTTCGAGTCATGACGAAGCAATTTCTACGCTATTTTCATGCTAGCAGGCACCAGTTCCACCTGTAGCAAGGAGAATTTGAAACGAGTTATGTAAAATCTGAATCCATTCCTAATACCCTCTTAAGTGTTTCCAAACCTATCATAAACCCCATAGGATTGTTTAATACGATGCATTGATATCCTGCCCAAAGACACTCCTCTCTTCCTCCTCAAAATTGATATATTTTTGCTAAAATACTTTATAATTTATGTTTTCAACAAAATCTTATATCAAATAAAGTGAACCATAACTATTAAATACAATTCCAGTTTACAAGTCTTCTTAAATATATAGCCGTGTTATTATAATAGCGAAAACCCGGATTTTTATTTTTTTTAAGGGATGCATACCAAAGAAGAAAAGAGAAGGGTACTTTCCGTTCTACTATTATTTCCTTACAACCAAACGCAATCTTAGTGTCTTCAACAAAAAATATTGTATATGCATCAAGAAAATAAGATATTGTAAAAGAAATTAATAGTGTCATTAGTGTATTATAATTTTATGGGTCACTATATCATTTAATTATATATTATTAGCTATCTAATTAAATTGAAAAATTAATTCGTTAAATAAAAATAATTATTTAATAAATAAATAAATAAATAAAATTTATAAACTCATCTCTATAAACTTTTGGTATGAGCTCATGTATAGAAACTCAAATATTTTGTTTCACCTATTATAATGGGTTATAGTGAAATAAAATAATAAAGCCTATATATATATGAAAGGTTAAAGCCCTCAGTCTAGTAGAATGTTTTTAGGGTTTCTCTTATACTTTTCCCACTTCCCATAACCTTTAAAGAAAGTTTCTTTCTATAGATTCAAGTATGTTTCTACAAATATTGTAATTATATCTTGTGTTTTATTTTTACACATAAGATCCTATTATATTCTATATGAAAATCTAAATTTTGTTTCCTACTGGTGGTATCAAAGTATTCATGTATGAAATTAGAGCCATAAAATTATTGAAATTATTAAGATTTAAGACAATTTGTATAAGTTATTATTATTTTCCCTAATTTTATGGGTTAAGGTTTTAAGAAGAAAATACAAATTATATGATTTCACTTATCACATGGATGAGTTCTCTCACATGGATCTATAGATTTGAGCAATCATGTGTGAATCCTAAAATTGTTAAAATCGTTATATCTAAAGAAATTTGTGTTAGATGTTATTTTCCCTAATTTTAAGCATTAGGGTTTCGAGTATTGAGATTTATGTGGTTTCACTATTTCCTGCGATAAATCATCGCCTCATTGATTGCCATTCTGCATTCCAAGAATTCGTATTATTTACGAAGGTAGACCGGTACGTTGCGATATTCTTTAGCCATGCAATATATAAATCATCCAGATGGTTTCATTGCTTTTATGAGTATATGTATTTCATAATTGACAACGATGAATTGACATGATATTTTGTCCTCTTATGTCCTTTTGTCTTCTTACATGATGAAGGTGCTACGATCTTCCATATACGATTGATGTTTTTATTCCATGATAATTTTGGATTCAAAACATCATGATTTTCTCGATGGAAAGAGCTAGATTTCAAAATCAATAATAATTGAATATCTCAATTCCAATTGGCTTGATATTGTCATGCCATCTTATAGCATACGTAGCCACAACAATAATAATTTTTATATATTTAACCAGTTATATGTGATTTTACAATGATATTTGTTATAGAAATATTTGTATTTTTGTGGTTATTGAATGGAAATTTTATAAATCTTGTTTGATATTTCAAAATAAATTGAAATAATATGTTGCCAAGGTGACATTTATTATTTAAATTTGTTTTCAAATATTTAGACATTAGGTTAAAAGATTTACATGAAATATCTATATCTATGTGAATAGCAATTAGCCTAAAGGAAGTTTATTATTTAACCAGATGGTAGATATGTGATAAGAAATATATGATAATTTCAGTTTCATGTATGCAATTTTGTCACCCTAAAAAAAGGCAAGTTGTTGGCTGAATTACATTATCAATATTTATTTATTTATTTATTTTTTGAGAATGCCATTTATAGTTGCTATTTCTGTCCAAATACTAAATATCAATTATGTGCCAAGTGTCTCATAGTGGTCCAATTAAAGTATTTCTTTTGTTACTAGTCAATATTAATTAATTAATCGTGCATAATGATGATAATTTTTATTCTATATTTATTCATGTATTAAAAGGCGAAATTATAATTGATTGTAAGCATATTTTATTCTTGATTTAGTCAATGCAGCCTTTATTTTTCCCAATTTGGATAATATTCTAGTGCTTAATGGCATAAACTTCAAGAAATGAAAGGAACATATCACCATTTTACTTGGATACATGGATCTAAACTATGCGATCAAGACTAATGAACCTCCCGCCCTTACCAGTGAAAGTACTGTTGAAGAAAAGGCGATTTATGAAAAGTGGGAGCATTCTAACCGCATGAATCTAATGATCATGATGCATTTCATTCCTGATACCAATAGGAGAGCCATGCTTGAGTAGAAAAATGCTAAAAGGTTCCTTAACAAAATAGCATACCCATTCGCAGGATCTGAAAATATTGAAACAAGCACTATTCTTGCAAAGCTCATTTCTATACAGCATAATGACAAAGGAAATATGAAGGAATACATCATGGAGATGTCTAATCTTGTTACTAGACTAAGGGCCTCAAAGTTGGAATTGTCTAGTGACATTTTTGTACACATAATCTTGATCTCTCTTCCTACTCAGTTTAGTCCTTTCAAGATAAGTTACAACACTTAAAAGAAAAAAATGGACATTGAATGAGCTTATTGCATAATGTGTGCAAGAGGAAGAAAGATTGAAACAAGAGATGACTGAAAGTGCTCATATGGTGACTCGCTCTCAGAATAAGATTCCCAAGAAAAGAAAAATGGATCATAAAGGTAAAGGAGTTGTAGATGTTGGGACTTCACATGTGCAATAGAAATGGGATAAGGGTATCACTTGTTTCTTCTACAAGAAGATAGGTCATGTGAAGAAGGATTGCCATAAATATGTAAAGTAGCTTATAAAGAAAGGTAAACTTCTCAACTTTGTTTGTTTAGAAATTAATTTAGCTTTAATACCAACCCATACTTGGTACATAGATACAGGTGCAACTATTCACATAAGTGTAACTATGCATGGTTGTTTAAGGAGCCAAATGCCTAATGATGCTAAAAGATTCATCTATATGGGCAATGGAACAAGGTTCCTATTGAGGCTATTAACGTTTTTAGATTACAATTGGAGTTTAGTCATTGTTTGGATTTGAAAGAGACCTATTATGTATCGTCATTTAGACGGAATTTAATTTCAGTTTCTCGTTTGAACAAATCTAGTCATCTTTATTCATTTGGACATGGAAAATTTAGTCTTTTTCAATACTCAAATATTATTCTTATCGGTACTTTAATTGATATTTATTCATACTAAATTTGCATGCCTTGTATAGGGAAGAAACCTTGCATACAAGTAATTATGGTATAAAGCAAAAATTAATTAATGAGAATTCCTCTATGTTACGGCATAAGTGTTTGGGATGTATTTCCCAACAAAGGACTTAAAGACTTATGTCAGAAGGAATTCTAAATTCTCTTAACTTTTCAGATTTTGAAATATGCATTGAATGTATCAAAGCAAAGTAAACAAATATTAAGAAAAAAGGTATCGAAAGGAGTTTTAGCGTTTTAGAATTAATACATACTAATATATGTGTTGAACCAATAGGTTCTTATGTGTGATTTTAATAAGAACAAAACCATGAAAGTTATGTTTATTAATCATTGATTATGAACATCTTTGCAAATCTTATAAAAACATGATTAATTTGATAAAGGACTTGAATTATCTTTATAATACTATGTTTTGAATGAAATTTATATAATATAACTTGATTAGATTGAGTTTGAAATTTTTGAAAGAAGTAAAAGGGAATAGAACTATTTATTGTATCTTAGTGTATGTTATCCAGCTATTTTTGGTGTAAACTGTTCAGTTGATTGTCCTTAAACCGTCCAGTTGGTTGCTGTAGATTAGTAGCATGTGATAGACCGTCCAGTTGGCTGTCCCTGAACCATTCGGCTACTTGTTGCAAATCAGTAGCATGTAATGGATTGTGCCACTGGTTGTCCTTGGACTGTTCAGTTGGTTACTGCAAATCAGTAATAGGTGATGGACTGTGTGGCTAGTTGTCCTTAAACCGTCTAACTGGTTGCTATAGGTCAGTGGGCTATGTTAGACCACACGACTAATGATCTAAAGACTATCCAAATGGTGACCCTATTCGAATGGATTGTCCAGTTGGTCCCACTTAAACTATCTGGTTGGTCCATACAGAAAAGAGTCGTAAGAGAGCATTAAATGAAAAGAGAAGTAGACCAACAATTGGATTTTCATAAGATGTTATAAATACAAATTGTTGGGTAGTTGAAGGATAGAAATATAGCTAGAAATCTGCAATTATTCCTTTTGTTCACTTGTCTTTTGTCTTGTGTACTTAATTTGCTAAATCATTTGTAAAACCTTAGTATATTGCAAAGTGATTTATACTTGCAAGAACTTTGAGAGAGTGCACTATACTTGAGATTAAGTTTGTTTTAAGAGTTATTGTAATTGAGAATCCTGTAAAATCAAGATTAAGTGAGTTGTGAGTGTGAAACTTATATAATCAAGTTTGTGTATATGTAGTTCTTGGAGCTTAGATTGAGAAATTAATAATGTGGTGTGAAGTCTTCGATTAGAGACATTATATGTCTGTAAAGAATAGGTGGCAGTCGGAACTCCACGTTAAATCTGTGCTTAATTTTTCTATCCCTATCTTTTTTATTTTCCACACTTATTATTGTTTTATCACTAACTTAATTATAGTCATTATTGCTTAAATCAAGAAATTGGTATTAAATTAAAATTTGGGCATTGAATTCAATTCACACCCCCTCTTGAGTTCTTAGTGTAGTTTTTCAATATGTGGTTCATTCCTTATAACTTCATGAAATGATCAATAGTATTTTATTACTTTTACAAACGACTATTCTCATTATGGTATCTATTCTTGATACATGAGAATTCATAGTCCTTGGACATTTTTAACGAATATAAAGTTGAAGTTAAAAACCAACTTAATAAGAAAATTAAAGCTGTTAGATTTGATCGTAGTGGTGAATATTGTAGTAGATTAGATGGATCAAGTGAACAATGTCTTGGAACTTTTGTGAGGTATTAAAAGAGTGTAAGATTGTTCCTCATTACACTATGCCAGGACAACCAAGTTAAAATGGTGTAGCTGAGAGACGTATAGAACTTTAGAGGATATGGTTAGAAGTATGATTAATCATTCTTCTTTACCAAAATCACTTTAAGGAGAGGCATTAAAGACTATAGTGTATATTCTTAATCGAGTTCCAAGCAAAGCTGTATCCAAAACCCTATATGAGTTATGGATTAGTAAGAAGCCTAGTCTTAAACATTTTCATATTTGGAGGTGTATAGCTGAAGTTAGACCATATAGGCCTAATGAGAGAAAAGGATTTAAATTCTATGATCACTTAAGTCAATCCCTTTTCGAGATTGGGAATGTGAACTTTCTTGAGGATGTTGAATATAGTGGGAACACTCCAATCAGCAATATTATTTTTGAGGAGGAATGTGCTAATATTCCTATAGTTGCAACTGAAAGTGTACTAGCAATTACCCTTGTTACCTTTCAAGATGCAAATAAAGATGTTCAAAATATTCCTTAGACTCCTCCTGCTTTTATAGAAGAATAAGCTCTTGCTTATATTGAGGAATCACAACAGCCTCAAGAGGAAGTGCCATTACATAGATCCACTAGGGAAAGAAGATCTGCAATTCTAAATGATTATGTTGTATACCTTCAAGAGCATGAGTTTGACATAAGACTAGAAAATGATCCATCATCTGTTACTTAAGCCAAACAAAGTGCAAATGCCCAAAAGTGGATTAATGCCATGAAAGAAGCGATGAAATCTATGAGAGACAATGACGTTTGAGATCTTGTTGAATTACCTAAAGGTATGAAACTATTTGGTTGTAAATGGATTTTTAAGACCAAGCGGGATTCAAAAGGTAATTTTGAAAGATGTAAAGCACGTCTTGTCACTAAGGGTTCTACTCAAAAGGAAGGCAATGACTATAAAGAGACTTTCTCTCCAGTTTCATTGAAAGACTCTTTTAGAATTATTATGGCACTTATAGCTCATTATGATTTAAAGTTCCATCAGATGAATGTAAAGACTTCATTTCTCAATGGTAATGTTGATGGAACAATATATATGATACAGCAAGAGAATTTTGAATCTGAGGAATCAAAGTATCTGGTATGCAAATTAAAGAAATCTATCTATGGATTAAAGCAAGCATCCCGTCAATAGTACCGAAAATTTGATTAAGTAATTTTCTCTTTTGGTTTTAAGGAAAATACTGTTGGTTAATGTGTATATTGCAAGATCAGTGGGACTAAATTCATTTTTTTTATATATTATATATCGATGATATTTTTCTTGCAAGTAACAATATAGGATTATTGCATGAGACTAAAAGATTTCTTTCAAGCAACTTTGAAATGAAATATTTTGGCTTGAAAGAAATCTTTTGGAAATGTATCCTTTGTGCTAGGCATACAAATCCATCGTGATCATTCACGAGGTATATTAAGCTTATCACAGAGGGCAAATATTGATAAGGTCCTTAGTAGATTCGACATGAAATATTATGCACCAAGAGATACTTTATGGCTAAGGGTGATAAGTTCAATTAGCTCTAATGTCTAAAGAATGACATTGAGAAAAAGGCAATAGAGCAGATCCCTTATGCATCAGTAGTAAGGAGTCTTATGTATGCTCAAGTTTATACGCATCTAAATATTGCATACATTGTTGGAATGCTTAACAAATATATGAGTGATCCTTGCATGGATCATTGGAAAGCAACAAAACGTGTTACACGATACCTATAAAGAACAAAGGATTATATGCTCACATACCCAAGATCTAATCATTTGGAGGTCGTAGGGTATTTCGACTCCAACTATGCTGGATACCCTAATAGTAGAAAGTCCACTTCTAGTTATATTTCCATGATAACTAGTAAAGCTATATCATGAAAAAGTGTCAAACAAACACTTGCAGCTTCTTCTACCATAGAAGAAGAATTCATTGCTTGTTACAAGGCATCAAATCAAGGAATACGATTAGAAAATTTCATCACTAGATTGCAAATGGTTGATGGTATTAAGAGATAATTGAAAATTAGTTATGATAATAAAGTTGGTGAACTAGATTCTAAGAACAACAAAAATTTGTCGAAATCGAAGCATATCAACATAAAGTTTCTTGTAGTTAAAGAGAGAGTTCGAAGTTCTCAAGTGTCAATTGAACATATTAGCATAAATCTCATGATTGTGGATTCACTTATTAAGGGTGTACTACCCATTGTGTTTCATGAGCATGTTGTTTGTATGAGTGTTATTAATTTTGATGATGCACCCATATAATGGGAGATTAATTTTTAGTTGATATTCAGTTGTGTATTGCATTTTGTTATAAGTAACTCATATATAGTTATTTTTTAATCCTCAAAAATAAAGTTTTATATATTCCAATTGTGCTTGTGCATAAAGTGTGGCGTATATTATGAGCTATAAGGCAGGACCTATTGGAAATAAGCATGTTAAAAATCACATTACATGCAATTTCCATGCCACACATCCATATTTGATTTATATCATTGATTATATTGATATTGTGATTATTGATGGGTCTTATTACAACAAATGATGACAAATGCCACTTTGATCCTACATTAATGTGATTGATGGACCAAATTATTAGGAGATGAGACTTAATATAGACAGTAAAATTTGAGCTCATAAGGATTTTATAATATACAATTATTAGGTGATATATGTGACCCAAGTGGAAGATTGTTGTAATTTTATGATTCACTATATCAATTAATTATATATTATTGACTATCTAATTAAATTGAGGAATTAAGCTGTTAAATAAAAGTGATTATTTGGTTAATAAATAAATAAATATGGCTTATAAACTCATCTTTATGAACTTTTGGTATAAGTCCAATGTATAGAAACCTAAGTATTTTATTTCACCTATTATGATAAGCCATAGTGAAATAAAATAATAAAGCCTACATATATAAAGGATTGAGGTTTCCAATCTAATAGTGTGTTTTTAGGGTTTCTCTTATACTTTTCTTACATCCTATCAGTGAGAAAATCAAGAACAGGCACTGCTATAGACTGAAAGATCGTAACCTTCAAAGAAAGTTTCTTTCCATAGATTCAGGTATGCTTCCGTAAATATTGTCATTATATTTTGTGTTTTATTTTTATATATGAGATCCTATCATATTCTATATGGAAATCTAAATTTTGTTTCTTATAAGTGGTATCAGAGTGTTCATATGTGAAATTAGAGTAATAAATTATTGAAGACATGGATAAAGATTGCAAGTTGAAAAATATTACCTACTCAAGTTGAAAATAAGTTGCTGAATGTTGATAATTGATTCTTGTTTAGCATTTATTTGTGCCTTTCGCTTTCTTTAATTAAAGATTCGCATAAACATTTTGAATCCAGCGACTACCAAGTACGACAAAAGATTTAACCAAGTCACTAGGAGTTGAATAGGAAAGTAAAAAGGTGAAAAGTAGAAAGGGTTCGACTGTAAAAGTTAGAAGGTTATGACGTGATGAGAATTGGTTAAACGCCAAAAAGTGGAGCATTTCTTTTCATTTATTTTAGGTCTAACTAGATTTATCATATATAACATGGGAGGTTAATCCTCCTCTATTCTCCAAAAGTTGATGAATGTAAGGCCCTTATTTTAACTTTAAAAGCAGCAGAGAGATGCAGCTATGTCGAGTTACTTTTCTTCACTGACTGCATGCTACTGGCCAAAGCAATGTGCATTGGAAGACCAGCTACTGCATTGGATCTCTATCCTTCAATCTTAGAGGCTAAAACTATTCTTTGTTCTATTTCTTTTTTTTTTTTCTTTTTTCCTTCTAAAAGAAGAGCTAATATATCGGGTTGTTTTTATTTTTTTTTATTTTTTATTTTTTATTTTTTGAGAGAGAGTATGTGTTTATGATTAGTGGTTGAACACTTATCTAAAGTTACTGGGGTCAGATTTTGCTTATTTCACTGCTAGTTTAGCTAGCTCTTCTTCTTGTCCGTTTCTTCAGAATGATGCCCGAAGTAAAATGAAAAAAGATTCCTCCTCTGTTATTTACAATTAAAATAGTTAGAGATTTTCAATATTTTATTACCATGCGCAAATTTTACTATCCTCCTCATGCAAGAACTTTCCCTATATAAGCACAGTAGCAACACCATTCCATCAACACAACACACAAAAATCAAGGATTTCATAGGAAGATTATAAGCCTTTCCCTGAACGTATGGCAACTCCAAAGTCTGTCCTTCGTCAATCAGCAAATTTTCATCCCACTCTTTGGGGAGATTATTTCCTCAAATATAATAATTCTATTGTAAGGCTTTTTTTATATATCCTTTCATTTTGCTGAAAGTATTTAATTTTTATTCATGATATTTTCTCGTTATTTAGGATGTTACATCTTTTGTTTCTTTAAGATTCTAGTAATTTCTTTTTCATTATACACCTATATATTTTTTACATAATATTGCTCCTCATATAAGATTTAAAATTTTTATAGCACCCATACGTAAGTTTTGTAATTGGAAAATTGAAGATGCAGCGCCGATGGTTCATGTATCCTTTTAAAATATGGTAAGCCTAACTGATAATGGGGTTAAGAGATGGTTACCAATTCCACTTCTTGGGTTGCAATATTAGGAGATAAGCTAAGAATCTTGAGGTAAAAAAGAAAAAAAAAAAAGGTAGCCGATCATAATTAGAGCAATATAATTCAAACTATATTTCCTTTCTTTTTCTTAACTACCGCTATCTATATTACAACTATGGAGATGAAAAATCAAACCTACTCCATCTTATTAGCAAATTGATATTCAAGCTATTGGATTATAAGAGCCTTAGCTTAAACTTCAATTCTCATCCTTTCATTTATTTATTTTTCATCTTTTTTAATCTTCTTGGATTCATTTGTGAGATTTATTTTTCTTTAGCATTTTAAAATATTAATTTTATAGTATATTGCAAATATTTAATATTTAATTTATTATTTCTACTATGTGTTTCTTTTATTAGTAGTATAAAGATTGATTTTTATATACGTGAACATATTGAATTTCAACTAGAAAATGAGATACATGAATAAGTTGTTTACTCAAAATCAAGATATGATTAGAGTTATTGAAATAACTTCAATTCGATAAGAAATATTTTAAAAGCCATTTTATAGAAATATTCAAATACAAACCTCACCATCTTATTGAGAGTAATGCTCAAATTGCTATGCTACAAAGGCTTTTGCTTGAAGTTGCATTAAAGTAATCAATATGTCCTTTATAAACATAAAATGAGTAAATTTATTAGCTTTTTTAAACAAAAACACAAGCTTCACAACTTTTTTTATTTCGTATTAGCATATCATATTAGTATTTCGAATCTTATACCCTTATTATTATTATTGTTATTATTATTTGTAACTTATTTATTTATTTTTTTGTCCATTGTACTTGGCCATCACCCACGAATAGTGATGACTAGCCTGTTGGGTGCAGACGCAATCTTCCACTATGGGCTTTTTGAATAAAATCTACCCCCAAATGCTTTCGATTCTTAGATGCATGCGTATGTACAACTCGATTCAGGGGTTCTATGTTGCCTCATCAGCATGAGTTTGACCATCTTTAGCTCTAAATAATCATTAAAAGATGTGTTACTCAAATATGACATGAGCACTCTTCGCATTTTTTTCTTTAACATTATTTCTTTTAGTTTAAGTATGTGGGTTTTTAATTCTAATTTTCTATGTTTGCATCAGGCGTTATTATCCTATATTTTGTAAAATAATCAAAATGTTATCTATATGGTAAATGATATTAATTAGGATCCACAAAGCACAATGGATAGCGAGAAAGTAACAGAATTGGTCAACAAAGCAAAGAAAATGTTGATAGTCAATGAACACAGCCCTGTTGGAACATTGAAATTAATCGATCAAATCCAAAGATTAGGGATTGCCTACAAGTTTGAGAGTGAAATTGAAGAAGGGTTGAAACAAATCCACAAAATTTACTTCCAGCATGGGATCGTCAATAGAGTTGAGGATCTTTTCACCATTTCACTTCTTTTCCGATTGCTTCGACAACAAGGCTATAATATTTCATGTGGTATGTTAGCTACTCTATATTCATATAAAGTTGCTAAAGTTAACCATTGAAGACCTATGGAAATTTATGCTTTAGTGCATTGGATAAGGTAAATGCATCAGTAGCTACTCATATCAATTGCATATGTCATGTCTGGAGCATTAATCTTGAGATTCATATGAAAATTGAAAGACACGAAATTAGCAAAAAATAAAAGTAAAAATAAAAAGTATGAAGGTTTAAATAAAAAATTATAGGAAACTACATAACATTCTTTCCTATGATCCTAAGATAGATAATTATGTGTACATCTCAATAATGGAATTTAGATTCTCTCTCTTTCATTTTCATCAATTTTCTCTATTTAGAGTTGTCATATATGATCAATTAGGAAAAAAAAAAGAATATCACAATGATATTATAAGATAACTTGAGATTTAAGGCATTTTCAACCATTGATTTTGAAATTAGGAAAATTAATTTAAACAAAAACGAAGTAATCATTTTGAGAATAATAGCTTCCCTTTAGCTAATGGATTTTCAATGTATGTGTATAATTATTCCTTTTAAGTATTGAACTAGATATGAATTATTGTCATTGTGTAACTTTTTGAATTTCTTCACCTCATTATGTGTATTGACTTCCTTTCTTTCTAGTTGATTTCCTATCATATTCTTTCGGAACATTGGATACAATTTATTTATCAAATACAAATAGAATTTCAAAACCATTGCACCGAAACTTTATGGCTTTTAAATGTTCTATGTTCTTGCATGGATGTCTAAATAATTTTGTGCCCATATATCTTAAATTACAAATGTCAAATGAAATATTTGGAAGCTCATTGAAAATAAAACTAGAGTTCGAAAACATTAGATGATCTAAAGAAGAAAAAATAATTATTATGAAATTATGGAAATAAAGGAAATCTAATATCTTCTTATCTATAAGTACACCTATTACCATTGAATCATATAGCATGACAATTAAGCTCACTACATTTTAATAGAAAAAATATTATAAATTGATATAAATATTAAGAGATTCTTTTGAATCACACCTATATACACCATTAACAACTTGTTACCAATCAATTACCTTATAATCTAGAAGAAGTGCCTTTGGTTTGTTGTACAGATATCTTTAATAGGTTTAAGGATGATAAAGGACTTTTCAAGGAATCCCTCATAACCGATATCGAAGGATTGTTAAGCTTATATGAGGCTAGCCATTTCAGAATTCATGGAGAAGATATCTTAGAAGATGCACTTTCTTTCACTACTAACCATCTAAACTCCATGAAATCACAATTGAGTCCTCACATTGCAAAGCAAGTGGAACAATCCTTGAACCTAAGCTTACGAAATGGATTGACAAGGCAAGGGGCAAGACAATTTATGACCAATTATGAAAATGACACTTGTCATAAGGAAATTGTCATGACTTTGGCAAAATTAGATTTCAACCTACTCCAAAAGCAGCATCAAATTGAGCTTTGTGATATCACAAGGTATTATAAAAATATATCACTATTATAATGGATTAAGTAACAAAATACATGAATGATTTTTATATTTTTGGATTTATATTTAGATGGTGGACAGAATTAGACTTCAAGAGGAAGTTACCTTTCACAAGGGACAGAGTTGTGGAATCTTATTTTTGGGGACTAGGAGTACATTTTGAATTGGAGTATGCCTTCTCAAGAAAAATCCTCACCAAAGTGGTAGCTATGCTTACCATTGTTGATGACATTTATGATGTATATGGAACAATTGAAGAACTAGAAGTGTTCACCAATGCAATTGAAAGGTCAATGAATTCTTTTACATGTTCCATTTTGATATATATCATATAGCTATCAACACTTCTCAAGTTAATTAGTTAAGCGGCCATGTGATTATGGTTTTTTAATATTTTGTAGGTGGGATGTTAGAACCATGGCTGACCTCCCAGAGTATATGCAAGTATATTACAAGGCACTTCTAGATGTTTATGGTGAAATTGAAGAAACCTTATCTCAACAAGGAAAACTGTATCAGTTCCATTATGCTAAGGAAGCCGTAAGACTTTATTTGTCATCACTTAATTTTCTTAGAGTACTAGCTAGTTTAATATGAGTATTTGAAAGTAAAACTTAACTAAGTTTTCAAATGTCAAATGATCAGAGAGTGATTAAGATGAATTAAAGAATAGTTACGAAAGTAGGTGAACAATTATTTTTTCTTTACTGTTCTATAAGTATTAATTATTATGTAAAACAGCCGTGTTTGGTTACAAAAGTATTAAATTAATGAAAAATAGTGGAAGATGGTTTGACCTTTATGGCCAATACGTTTACGGGTTAATAAGTTTGATGAAATGGAAAATGAAAAAAACATCATTCTAAAACTCTAATTTCATCTATATTCTTGAGCTTTTCCACTAAATGCAAACCCATTCATTTGGTAAGACTTAGTCTTGAGACACTTACCTAGGTATATTAAAAAGGAAAATTCATATTATAAATAACTGAAGGATAGTCCGGTTAAGTGTTTTTTCATTTACATAATAAGTGTTTTCCTTTTGGTAATTTATATAACATTGTACTATGTCCTTCTTCATGACAATATAATTAATGCTATATTGAGTTTAATGTCTTAGACTTAGACCTAAAAGCTTAAGTCTGCCTTAGAATTTTCAGTAGAGCAAGTACGTATTGAGTGAATGAGAACTAACAATTTGGGGATGGAGGAAAGCACAAAATGATGTATGTGGTAAAAAAGAAAATACAATTTGCCTGGATGAAAATGCACTAAAAAAGAGTCGATGTCAAGGTGTAATTCACCCATTATTCTAACTGAATATTTTTCCTTTCAGAGCAGTTTATTGCTGATCTAAATTAAACAAAATTAGTGAAATAGAATTTTTCTCTTTCTGGCTTTCTAGATGAAGCGTCAAATAAGAAGTTACATGTGCGAAGCAAGAACATTACATCAAATACCTACCATGGAGGATTACATGTCTGTTGGATTAGTGTCATCTGGACATGAATTATTAGTAATCTTATCTTTTATTGGAATGGGAGACATTGTAACCAAAGAAGTATTTGAGTGGGTGTTTAGTGACTCTAAGATGATGAAAGCCTCAAAAATGATTGGCAGGCTTGTGAACGACATAGGTTCCCGCCAGGTACTTATTCGTACTTGAATTTATTTTCTTGCACCTTTTCCATGATTAATTTTTTAATTTCATCCATCTTTACATGTGGTACATGTGGTCTAAGAGGAATAACATAAACGGCACATAGAGAATTATTAGGAGAAAAGTGATAAGGAGGAAGAATAAGTAATCTTAATATGCTTCAATATACTTGTGACTAGTGGAGGAATTCAATAGTGTTAAGCTTTGCAATTAGAGAAAAAGAGTGATGTGTTCATATATTTGATTTGTTTGATCTCTAGAGGAGAGAATCTAGTAGCACGATAACAATTTGTTTAGAATTCTTCATGTCTAAATGGAGACAGATCTTAGATATTTGTAGAAGTTGGCTATCAATATGTTAGGTTATATTGACAAGCAATGGCAAATATTAGTCCTTTCATTAATGGATCTCAACATGGGGTTGCCTAAAGATCTAGGTACAAGACATTCTTTAGTACCTGAGCCTTATTGAGAAATGTTAGTACTGGACGGATATGGACCAATTTAACATACCCTATTCTAAACCCACCATCTCATATCTCTCATGTTCATCTTGATATATGGACTTAACTCTTTTAGTCTTGTCATTTTAGTTTAAAAAGTTAAATCCAATTTAATACTGAGCTTAAAGCCCAAAATCGAGCTTAGCTTTCTATATGGTACAATTTCACATGGATCAACATTCGGCTCAGTCTCCAACATTTTTTTTTAGTTCAATTAATCCATTTTTTTTTTAAAGAAAACCTATAATTCGATCCATTTTACATAGACACTACAAGTTTAAAGTTCATAAAGAGATTTAGCACTCAAATGAATGTTTTAAATGGTTTATGATATCAATAATGCTCTAGTGATGGGATTGAGTAGGTCATTGAAAATGGAAACTTGTTCCAATAAGGAATGAGATAATCCAATTATTGGCTTAAAAGCTAATAAACTTCTAAAAAGGATATGCTAAACCAATAAAATTATAGTTTGGTATTTGATCGATAACCTAAAGAGCTTCTTAAATTATATCTCAAACCAATCAATTGTTATTAGATTGTGAACAAACGGGCATCTTAATTAAGTGTGAGTAGGTACATAATAGATAAGGTATGAAATCTTATTCATACTCCACCTTGTAAGGTATAGATTCCTAGATTTTGGAACTAAAACTTACCTTATAGTACCTTAAAAACATCTTGAAATCTATACCCTATAAAATTTACAGATTACTAAGTACCTTATGGAATGGGCAAATTTTACCTTTCTTTCTATAAAAGTTTAAATTTATGTGATATAAAAAAAGTAATATTTATGTGATATTATAAGTTTTTCAACGTAAAACATATGGAACCCATAGCAAATTTGTTAAATTAAAAAGGGAAAAAAGAAAGGATATCCCTACCTTCATTATCTTAAGTTTATGTGATCTTACTACTAACTAAACAAGAAAGAAGAATGAGAAAGAATGGAAAACACAAAGTAAGAGAGAGATGTTTAGGTTCATTAACTTATAAACTTATGCTCTTTTTCTTTTCTTTTTGCTAAAACATATATTAGTTGAAAAATATAATATTATCATTTATTAATACTATTTTCTAATTTTTTATAGGTTGGATACAAGATACCCTAAAATTTATATCCTTTATACTTTAAAAGTATGGGTTTTAAGGAGGGTATAAGGTAGGGAAACTTTATATTTGCATCCTATCCTATGAAAGCAAGTTCTAGAAGATCTATACTCGAGACTTACACTATGACCCTTAATATCCACACGGAACTTATCCAATTGGGTAGAGTACGAGTGGGAATTTGTACAATAAAGTTATCCACTTACCCTTAATATTGATAAATATATAATTTAAAATATATTAATATTCACATTCTTATAAGGAAAATAACAAAGAAAAAATTACATGGATGAGTGAAAGATTATGTTCAAATGTAAATGGAGTGCTTATATGAGACAAGCAAGTTATCTTTTATCCATATTTTTCTTTCACATATTGTATGTTTTATGTCAAGGTATATATATTATATCCTTTCTCCTATTCAATACATTATAATTTGCATTGAGTATCAACAAAACCTGTTAGGTGTTAAATAACATTTAGTCCTATCCATTTCCCTTAAGAGCATCCTATAAGGTTTTTGTTGAGTTTGAGTGTCCCACTTGATAGAGTTCCTATTAAATGGCTAAATAATTCAACATTAAGGAGGTAAGAAGAAAGGTATAGATATAGACTAAATTGCTTTAGTGTTAGTAACTAGAATTGCTACTTATTTGTATATTGTATATGAAAATTTTTCTAAGTCTACAAATATTGTCAAAGCTTAGTAGTGAAAATGAATTTTCCATAGATCGTTATATATATCAAAACATTTGTATCTAAAAAGTAGAAAACCACAATTCATAGTTAGATTCTTTTTGTAAGTAAACATAATCACCTATTTACATTAAATGTATACGAAAATATTGAAGAAATATTTAATAAGCACAACCATTTCTTCTACAACTAATAATTATTATCATCTTTCATAGTGGGAGAAAGAAAAATTACATATAGCAAAAGCTGTGGATTGTTACATGAACCAATACAAGGTAACAGAAGAAGAAGCAAAAAAAGAGTTGTGGAAACAAATTTTTGATGCATGGAAGGATATGAATGAAGAGTGTCTCCATCCAACTGCCATCCCCATGAAATTGCTAACACGAGTTCACAATTTAGCATGTGTAATGAGTATCATGTACTTGAACGAGCAAGATCACTATACCAATGCTGAAATGAAAATGAAGAGTTATGTGATGTCTCTTTTAGTTGAAGCAGTTCCAATGTGATCATGCATCTTAATGCTCTAAATATGCAAATTTATCTTCCAAATAATAATGATTGTCTAGTAATAATAATGTATTAGGAAACTTATCAAGGGATGTTTGTGTATTGAAGAAGCTTCTTAGATTAAACATTATTAGACAAGAGTGTGTTGTATTTTGTAATGTACCAAGAGACCTTTGATATATTTATGAATATTATTAATAAAATGCGAGTATTTATTATATATGTATATTTTTTGCTCGTATATATTTTATAATAAAGTTTTATAGATACTTAAAGTATGTATAGAATCATAATAAAGGTATATTATTAGTGGGACTCAATGACATTGTATTATCTAAATGTTATCCATAATCGGATAAACATTTAGAGGAGACATACATATTTAGACTAATACATTGTATAACTAAGGTTGTTCTCATTAGATCGAAGGAAAAATATCCGAGTTATGTAAGTGAGTACCTAAAGTTAAGTTGATACATTGAATACTATAGAGTTGTGGGTACGGATGGAAGAGTCAAGTGTGTGCCAAGTGTGAAGTTACGCTACATATGATTAGGAAAATAACTTGAGTGATATGTACAAAATGATTAAGAGAGAAGTATAAGGAGAAGAAGTAAGCAATCTTGGTAAGGCTCTAACACATATGGTGATAGGTGGAAGAGCATGATGGCATCAAACTCCACAATTGATGAATAATGGGGTAAAATTCTTGAGGTATTTAATTTTTAAGATAAGATTCTAGTAAAGTAACAATGCTAATGAGGGTTTTTCTCTTATTTAAATGAAAATGTAAATGGAGTATTTATAGGAAATGGTGTATTTATAGGAAATGGTAGTTGATCCCATTCGTAATATCATAATGGTTATCAATGTTTAAGATTGAAACCTTTTATTAATGAATCTTAAGTGACTATTTTCATGGGTTGAGACTTAGATAAAGGCTTCATTTATTATTTTAGTATGAGACAAACCAAAAAAGGTTTGATTAGACGGACTAATCCATCGAACCCTACTCCAAGCTTACCATACCAAAACTCTTTTGACCATCCTAGATATTTGAACTAGACTCTTTATGTCTCATTACCTTAGCCTAAAAAGTCAAACCTAATTAATTAACGGGTTTAAAACTCAAACTTGAATTTAACTCTCTGTAGCCATGACCCACTAATAGAGAATACCACATATTTAGTGTGATTCATTCCTTCTCTATATAAATGAACATAAATAATCCATAGACTTGAAATTTTCATATATCTTATATGAAATATTGTGCTTTGATACCATTAAATGCAATTTTTATTTAGATTATAAATAATTTGGCTATTGGGTATAACACAAAATATAGAGAGGATTTTGATGAGTCAAGATAAAATTCATCTCTCTTTTGGATTAGGGATTTGATATCCATGACCACTTATTTGAGATAATAGTGACTTATAAGTGTGTAGCCACATTAAGTTTTATTGAGTCTAATTTATTTTGGAAACCAAATAAAATGATTAAATATTAATTACATAACATACAATAGTTCAATTAGGATACTATTTGATGAAAAGATTTTATTATACAAAAATTGGTTCGTGGTGGTTTTGGGTTCATAAATTTTTTATTAAATTGGGTGGTCAATAATTGTTGTTAGACAGTTATCTTGACTTATACTAAGATAGTCGTATATAGAAACTTAGAGGGTCTTACATAATAATACGATTAACATGAACAAGACATTTTATGAGAAACTTTAGTAAATACTTTATTGATGTTTATTTCAGAACTAGAATTAATTGATATAAAATAATAAAATGCATTCAGTTGTTTTGTCCATTGGTTAAAAGAAGTAAATGTATTTACTATGTAATATCTACTACTTTATATTATTAAAATGTTATAACATAGAAAGTTATTTTTCAATTAATGAAAGTTTTATATGTTTCAATTAATGAAAACTTTTTATATTATAATGTTTTAAGAAATTATGCAGAAATTGAATGGTTTTAATTGACCTTATGAATGCTGCTGGAAACGAAATAAGATGGCCATATTATCGGACTTGTGTAACCAATGAAGGGACATAAGGTTTTGCCTTGAGTTTTATAATTGATGTATATCGTTTCGGGCAAAAATATTATATATCAAGCTTTATTTCAGAATTATGTAATCCAAGTGATCTACTGGTTTAAAGGATTAGAATAGTTTCTATTATGTGCCTATGGATACTCAGAGGGACTACTACTGTGGTTCTTGTTCTTTATCCTTAAAAGAAGACGGTATTTTTATAAATATATACATATATATAATTTTATAATCTTTTATTGACATATAATTTTATTTTATATGTTATATATGGATCATAGAATAAGTTTAATTGTAAACTTTATATCCGTCGTTCTTTTTTATCCTCGAAATCTAATAGTGGTATTAGAGCCACTTGTGTATACATGTATAATTTTTATTATTGTCACAGAATCAATCACAGATTTATTATTTATAAACCTGATATGCATGGGATTAATAGTTTATCATATTTTGCATTGTGGATCCAATTTAAAATATAGATTTTACGTTCTCGGAATCGTAATGGTTTTTTTCCTTTTTAGTACAAATGAACGTGAAACCACCAGGCTAACTCCACGTTAATCGATCTACAAATAAAACATATTAATCGTGAACTTTGTAAATGATTTGCAAATAAAAGATATCCAAGCCAGCTTTTTCGGACATTTAGCTTCAGTATATGAAACACGTTTAATACATATGTTTTACGAGGAATTCGAAAAAAAGGGATTGGACAAAAGGTATTGCCCGCATGGAAGGTGCTTTTCTTCCGGCTTTTTGAATTTAAAAAGGAAAGTGCTTTTAAAAGCGCCTTTTTTTTAATATATTAATAAAAAACGTGCTCTCAAGTGCTTTCTCTTTTTTTGCAAAGTTCAAGAGAAAGACATCCCTATAAAAGTACTTTCTTTATGGATACTTACAACACAACAACTAAATGTCCATATATACAAGTGAGTTTAACCTTACAAAATTCAAGTAAAAACAAAACGAAAACAAACTAAATAGTTACAGTCCACTTCAATCTTGGGTAGACAACTACAAACTCCACCACATTTTGCCCAAGTTGCCACTTATCCTTCTAATAACCAACTAGATATAAAACCATAAGAAGGTAACCAAAATTGGAAATCAAATGTTTAAGTGCAACAAGGCCAGAGTAAACAAAGAAATAGGAAGAAACGTTCTTAAATGAAAATATACATAACCAAAAATGCCAAGTTCGTAGTTCATACAAAACAAAATAATGTATAGGGCTAGTAATTTCTTCTCTTACTTTTAGTGAATACACGAGCTACCCGAAAAGCTAACCCTTGCTTGGACCCACTTTCATCAACAATGGCTATAGGCTATGACTACTATGTTTCATTGTGGTCATAGGGTAGCTCTAAAAACAGAGGTGGAGCAGTTGCTAGAACCTAAGAGGAATTCTCACCTCAAAAACTCATATAATGCCTCCCTCTTTTTTGTAGAGCTAGTAGCATGAATGCTGGATTAAGTTGCACACGTACAAGGGGCTTTGGAAGGAGCTCAATTGAGGGCTCGACATGGTCCCTACGTTAGGATACTCAATGGCTGATGGGGGGGGCCTACAGCATCAGGTTCTAGTTGACCACGTCCCTATCATCATGTAAGGCCCCTCATCCTCATGCACTCACCGCACCTAGGTGGATATGGAAGGTTGTAGTTTAGCTCATCTAAATCATATTACTCTTATAGCTAGACCTCAGTTAGATGAAGCAGGTACAATGTAATCAGAGCATGGTCCTCCAATATCTACATCCTTCAATCGACATGTACTCGAGCGGTGATGTAGTCAGCTTGGTCCATGGATATCCAAATTCACTGAAACTCATCAGCTTGTAAAATGAAGGAGCATTAGCACAAGTTGGTGTAAGATAACGAAACATGCATAGTAGGTGACATTGATATCAGGCAAGTACACCTATCAGTTTTAATATAGCGGATGTGAGTCCAAGTCGATCCTTCAGAGACTTCAAGTACTAATATTAACCTTAACTCTATTATCTAACCGGAAATTTGTGATGAGTTGAATGAATTAAAAGTACTAAAATTAACAAACTAACCTAATTATGAGACTTGATTAAGCAATTTAGAAAGCAATAAAATTAAGAACAACTTCAAGAAAGCAAATAACGTATTTGGGAATTATTTCCTCTAGTGTTTAACATGTGACCGCTTAAAATGTATCCGATTCAATCTCTATTATTCTTAACTGGAGGAATTCACAATTAAAGTTAACACCTTTCTCAAGCATATTAACCCTAATCCTAAATTATTTACCGGAATCTCTTCACTTAGTAATATAATTTAGAATTGCATTAATGTATAATGAATTTCTACACAAAAGAACAACTTTCTGAAAGAAACATATATCTTATCTCTAAGTACACATACAATTCTCTCCAATTACGTCAAGATCTCATTACACATGTGATTTCTCAATCATCATGCATAATATCATAGATTAATACCCTAGAAATATCAATTAACAATTAACAATTAAATAACATAATTGAATCAAGAAAAGATAGAAACTTTATTGAAAATTATTAATCAATCTAATAGTCACATGAAACCCTAGGTTCCATAATCCTGAATACAAGAATCTTAAACTATCATAATGAAACTAAAAATGAATTGCAACAAAATCAAGGAATAAAGCATGAAAAACCCCTTTTGTTGATGATAAATCTCTTCAATCTTGAAGTTAGGTGTTGCTTTCGTATTTTGCTCCTCCTTCTCTTCAAGTCTCTTCTCTTTTGAATGTCTAATGTTATGTGTAAAACCCTAATAAGTCCTTTTATAATGTATTGTAAAATTCCTTTTTTTGTCACCAAACACAGCCTGGGATACAGTTGTGTCCCCAGGTTGTGTAACTTGCTGACCTTGGCATTTAAAATCTTCTTAGATGGACACAACCTGGGCACACAGTTATGTTCCAAACTGTGTAACTTTCTGACCAAAATTTCTATTATTTATGTAACTTCAAAACTTCATAACTTATTTATTTGAACTCCAAATTGAGTGAAACTTTATTTCTTTTCTTCGTTTTCAATCCGAGAACGCGTTCAAACCTTGAAATCAAAATTTTACTCAATTAAGTTTCAATTTCTTTTAAAACAAATCAAAGATGTAAGAGAAATACTATAAAATCACCATATGAAATGTATTTAAAATAAAAGTTATCAAATATACATATACTTACCAATGTAACAGTAAGTAATGGTGCATTCAGTACCTCTAGGACCCTTTATATCTAGCATACAAGTATGTTTGTCATTCCAAATGTCGATATAGCTCACATAGTAGGTAATCCAGTCAACATCAGCGCAACCCCTCAAGTTGATACAATAGTGTTGCTTTGCCTCATTCGTGTTGTAATTTGGGGGGAACCTTCTACAACCCTCCAAATTGGTGCATCACCCATGATAAGGATTATATGGAAGGGATTGTACACAACTAATGATATCACATGAACCAATGAGTGGGTCCAAATCTCAAGATAGTCCAAAAGTTGATGGAAGTTAAAGGTTGAGTAAGGGTTCTCGTGCATTGACAACGGATATAACGTACCAAAGCCTCACACGAACTTAAGTCACACTTGATATTACGTACAAGTGTAACTAGAGGGCATTCACTACTAATACATGCTCACAATGGACTACATAAGAGTGAATAAGCATTAGTAAGGGATACTTGGCACATGAAGGAAAAGTATGCTTGAAATTCAATGATATCTACTATCAGTTGTGACATATTACACGTATTTATATGACCCAATAAAGGCAAGTCTTAAGTTGATGTAAATTATAAAAAAGAATCTTACTAAAAGGGAAAAGTACATAATTTACAAGAGTAAATCCGTAATCAAATGTAAAGGGAATATTCTTATAAGGACAATACGAATGTCAAAGGGTAGGATACGCATCCACCTCTTAATTAGGTGGTCCCAATGGCACTGAAATGCCAAGCTGAGTTGATCACATTGGTAACTTAGCAAATCGGTAACTCGGTAGTTCGAGGACTAAAGAGGGTTGGTTCAATAATAGGTCTCAGGCCTATTGGGCTCTGTAGGTCCCCTCGGTAGCATAGCAACTTGGTCATGGGAAAAGTTCAGCTTAGCATTAGGTAGGAGCGTTGTTTCGTTTGGATTAGGTTCAGCAATACTTGTGACTTCTTCCTCTTCTTCTTATGATATAGTAAACAGTTCGAAGGAGCTTGGAAGAAGTCTTAGATATGCTCAAATGAGGTGCTCCTCGTCTGGGTTCAGGTTCTAATCGATGGCTCGGCTCAACAAGGAAATAAGGCCATGTACCCTTGATCGTATGTAAGTCCTTGATTCCTATCATCCCCTTCGAGTTTTTTGAGATTTGAGATCAAATTTTATATGGGTAGTTCATCCCTGAAGATGTATGGGTGAAGGTTAGCAACATTAAAGGTGTCATAGACTTCATATTCTTCAGGTAGTTCAACTCTATAAGCATTTGAATTGATTTCCTCAATCACCTTAAATGGTTCATCTGCCTATAGAGAGAACTTACTCTTCCTAAGATTAGGGAATCAGTCCTTGTTAAGATGAATCTATACTCGATCACCAAGCCAAAATCTTCTAGTTCTTCGTCCTCGGCCTTTCCTTTCAAGCCTGGAGGCAACTCGGGTCAATTGGTCCATGACTTTCTAGTGCATGGCTTAGATGGCTTCAGTTCTCTCAACAACTTGAGGCTCTTCAAGTTAGTTGGACAAGGCAATCTGGCTAAGCGCAAACTCGAGGTTATATCCATAGGTGACATCAAAGGATGATTTTTAAGTGATATTATGAGTCGTCCTGTTGTAAGAGAACTTAATAATCGGTAGGCACATATCCCAATTGGATGGATTCCTTTTGTCAGCAACTTACAATAAATTCCTTAAGGTTCGATTGATGACTTCGATCTATCCATTTGTTTGAAGATGACAAGATGTAATGAATAACAGCTTCGTTCCCAATTGCTTCTACAAGGTCCTCCAAAAATGACTCAAGAACTTTGAATCTTGATCAAAGACTATGGTTCTTAGCACTCTATGCAGCTTGACTACTTTCTGCAAAAAGAAAGAAGAGATAATGGAAACATCGTTAGTTTTGAAACAAGCCACAAAGTATGCTATCTTACTAAAGTGATTCATAACTACCATAATGTAGTCCTTCCTTCGAGACATCCTTGGTAAACCTAATATAAAGTCCATAATCATATCAGACCATGGTTTGGTCGGGATAGGTAGCAGTATATAAGGTGCTTGCTCAACTCAGATTTTCCAAAAAAATTCTGAACGCTAGTACCTCATGAGTTCGATGCTTGCCAAAATATCCAAATAATCCTCCACCATGCACCTCGAACACTAGTAATTCTTATATGGAATAAGTTAGGATAAATAGCCTTCTCTTCTTAAATAGGTATCCATTCTCTCTGTGACAGTCATCAAGTGTTCGATAATCTTCACATCATGTATAAATGGGTCCAAAGTGTAGATCCTTAATGTACAAGTCCTTAATCTTAGAAAATCCTTGTAACTTGGTTTACATCTGGGCCAAAAGGGAATGTCATCTTGATAAGGCATCAGTTACTACATTATTCTTACCATTCTCGTACTTGATGACATATGAAAATCCCTCTATTAATTCAATTCACTTAGCTTTTGATAGGAATCAAACAACTAGGCTTTTGACCCGCGCCTAAGCCCGAGTGTTGGAAAGTATGGCCAAGCGAATTCTTTCCTTAAGACGCACCATCGAAGAGTCTAAACTACTGCAATCTACCGACATGATGCATCGGCCAAGCCAAACCCTTCTGCACTCATCATTTATCTCTGGTTACCGATTGGAACTGCACTTGAATGTCAGCTCGATTTATTCGACCATCAACTCAGCTGACCCGAACCCAAGCTATGCTAAAAGTGTTCTAAGCGAATTCACCTCAGAAGAATTATCTACTTTACTTAATACAACCAACCTACCACCCTTACTTGACACCTCGACTCGGCAAAAAAAAAAAAAAAAAATGATTGTACAGAATTGTCTTTTCTACTAGAAAATCATCTAGTCACTAGGAGCCACATGTCTAAGCAAGTACATTATAGAATCATCCGTACAAGATACTCATTTTATTGTATTTTCAACTATACCCTTATTATTCCTTGTACATTATTTTGTTTAGATAATGCCCTTTGAGTCTTTTCCATTTTAGGCAGGTTGCCTTAGTTTTTCGAGTATAAATACTCATTATACATGTAGCCACAATCATCTTATGTTATCACCAATATACTGAATATTCTTTCACTCATGAACACTACTCTTGTTAGTTTATTTATTTCACTTTTATTCTAACCTAAGCAAGGCTAAGTGGCAAGTAACCTCACCTAACCATCTTGTGCATTATATCAAGTTGTGTCTTGAGTCCTTAGAAGCTCTATTAGCGCATCATATCCTTTGGAGCTATTCATAGGTTTGCTTATCTTACTTTTCTATTTTTTCGTACAACTTGCATCTCGTTCCTCAGGCTTTCTACAAGCTTAGACCCATCCTAGCAACAGCCTTATCTGTTCTTGGTCTCGGTCTACATCATCTTGGTATCGGAGCAAAGGTTTCATTTAGGTACATTATGTTTGAATCCATGTGAGTAGTAATGATTGTTGTGGTAATGTATTGTAGTTGTGTAGAAGTTAGCTGTGAGTGTTTAAGTAAGTATAAGGAGTAGTAGTTCGTTGTAGTTAAGTACTTTGTTTTGTCCTGTTTTAAGCATACAAAAATAAAGCAAGTTTTGGTTGAGTTTATTGTTCATTGGTGTAGTTGTTATGTTCATGGATTTGTTGGACATTTGTACATGTTGGGATAGTAACTATTGTACCCCAGATTTGAAGTTTATTTGTTAAGTTTGTCGAGAAGATGACTAACCCCAATGTTAATGCTGATATTGGAGACGACAATAGTGGTGCTGTCCACCATGGACGATAACCCCAGAGCACCCTTAGGAGTACAAACAAATGATTTGATGAAGTAGCTAACATCTTAGTTGATCTAACTAAAGGTATTTATGCAATGACCTATCAACCTGTTAAGACCATGCATAATACCCCACAAGTTGCCCAACCTATTAGAGGAAAAAACCAAGCTTGGCAAGTTCGAGGTAAAGGAGCAGGAAGACAAGCATGACAAAAGATTGACTTGGGAGATATGGATAATGATGAAGAAGAGGAGTATAATGAAGAAGAAGAGTGAGTCAAAGCACCTCGAGCTACCGACCATGTGAAGCTTCAGGTTTAGAGCTTCAGTAGTTTTAGGAGTGTAGATAATTATCTAAATTGGGAGGAGAATGTTGAATGTGTTTTTTATTATTATCAATATGAGGAACCGAGAGAAGGTGGGGACTACTGCTATAGAGTTTTCAGGATATGCCGCAATGTGGTAGAAGAATTTCCAAGGCATGAGAAGAAGGGATGGATATAAGGAAGTTACTACTTAGCTTAAGATGAAGAAGATACTCAGAAACAGATTTCTACTGAACGCTTACTTGCACAACACTTTTACCTGACTTCAAGAGCTGAGGCAAAGAGGCCAAATTATTAATGAGTATGTTCAAGAGTTCTAAATACTCATGATCTACTATGAAATGGATAAGCCTCCAACCCAAATAGTATCCAAATTCCTCACTGGATTAAGAAGTGATATCTGAGATATTGTAGAACTTCAACAATTTAAGTACATACAATTACAACTCTAATCACTTTAGATCTTTCTAGAAGTGTGTTTGGTAATGCTTCCTTGATCACATAAGGCTATATGAATAACTTAACAAGTGGAAAGACAAAAAAGGAGCAACATGGTAACCAGAACCCTAACAAGCCAACCTAATCAGTCAAGCTGACCTATTTAGGGAAGTTACTAAGCCCAATTAGACAAACAGATGTTATTATTGAATAGAAGGGCTGATGGTGATGTGCTAACCCAAACATATGAGAAGGGTTAAGGATTTGGAAGGAAGACCAGCCGGATATGGAAGGAAGATAAGCCAGATTTGGAAGGAAGACGAACCGAGTGTTCAAAACGAAGGACCATGACCATTAAGGGAGATATCCCAAAGATTGAGGTAAATAGCATGGATGATGAACCTGAGGAGGAGAAAGAAGCGAGAAATGAGGTTGATGTTAATGCCGACTTGATTAAGGAGGATGTGTTTGTAGCAGACCTAGATAAGTTGACTTTAGTTGTCCAACGTGCCATGAGCTTGGAACCCTTTACTAATGAGGAGCAAAGAGAGAACTTAATCTACATCACTGAAAACTGAATGATCAAGTGTATGTACTCATAATAGATAGTAGAAGCTGTACCAATGTGACATCTGCCGACCTAGTTAAGAAGCTTAAGCTACCGACCACTTCACATCCAAAGTCTTATGAACTACATTAGCTGAACAAAAAGGGAGCACTACATATCACTCAATAAGTACTATTACTGATCTCAATTAGAAACTACTTCGACAAAATCCTTTCTAACGTGCTACCCATGTGCACATCACATGTGTTATTAAGCCGACCTTAGCTTTTCAATTGAAGGGTTATTCACGATGAATTCAGGAACACCTATGTATTTGAGAAGGATGGTAGGTGAATCACTTTGAACCCCTTGACCCCAATTCAAGTGAGCAAACTACAAGCTAAATTGGCTCAAGGTGAAGAAGACCTTAGCGTTGAGTTAAGCCGAACTTCGTGAAGCCATCAAGGCTGATGTGCCAACTTTTCTACTAGTCAAGTGACTGTTAAAATTGAAGGAGCAAATTAAGTTGCCCCGAGAGGTTAGGGAGCTATTAGATAAGTATGCCAACCTATTTCTAGAATAGTTACCTGAGGGATAACCTCCATTCCAATGCATTGAACATTGCAATGACATAATACCCGACATTCTCCTACCAAATAGGCCAATGTATCAAATGAATCCCAAATAGGCTACTTAACTCCAAAGGCAAGTCAGTGAACTTTTAGAAAGAGGATATGTGAGGGACATTCTTAGCCCTTATATTGTAGCTGCACTCCTAGTATTAAAGAAAGATGAAACTTGGCATATGTGTGTAGATAATAAAGCTATCAACAAAATTACAATCAAGTATAGATACCTTATCCTAAGTGATGCGAGAATATTTAGCAAGATAGATCTAAAATCAGGGTACCACCAAATCCAAATGAGACAAGGGGATGAATAGAAGATTACTTTTAAGACCCAATAAGGCTTATACGAGTGGATGGTCATGCCCTTCGGACTATCAAACACCCTGAGCACTTTCATGAGGCTAATGAACTATGTTTTGAGAGATATGATTGGGAAATTTATTCTCGTCTACTTTGACGGCATTCTTGTCCATAATGCCAACCTAGCAATGCATACTGACCACCTTCACACTATTTTTTATGTCTATTATACAAAAGGTTGTTAAGAAAAACTTGAAGAAATGTTGTTTTTATCAAGAATAAGTAATCTTCCTAGGATATATAGTTGGTAGAAGAGGATTGAGAGTGGATGGAGACAAGGTACGAGATATTGTTGAATGATCGACCCTAACCTCTTATGCCGAGGTGAGAAGTTTTCATAGATTGGCATTGTTTTACCGACACTTTATCCAAGGATTCAGTATCATTATCATACCTCTGATTAAGCTTGCGAAAAAGAATGTAAAGTTTAAGTGGGGAGAGAGAAAGGAGAGAAGCTTTGCTAAAGTGAAAACAAGGTTGACCTCTACTCAAATCTTGGCTCTACTCAACTTTGAAACAGTATTTGAGCTTAAATTTGATGTGTTAGATATTAGCATTGGAGCTGTGCTGATATAAGAAGGCCGACCTGTCACTTATCATAATGAGAAGCTCAAAGGAGTGCAATTAAACTATTTTGTATATGACAAAGAGCTTTTGGCCCTTGTAAGCCCCATAACCAGTCTCTCAAGGTTTTGATCGGTTGAAAAATTCGATCAAGCCTAAATTATAAAGTAAAGTTAGAAATATTAGTAAAATGATCCTGTAAGTTTGAATTTAAGAAAATAAGCAATAAAATAAAAGACTATAAAAATTCTAAGTTTTAAGTATATAACTCGTCATTTATCGAAAATACATAAAATGCATTTTGATAATTAACAAATCGCTAGAGATAAATTATATGTATACTAAAAATTATAGAATGACCTAAATAATATTTAGGAATATTTATTTGTACTATATATGAATTTACATATAGGTAGAAATACGCGTAATTACTTAAAATACGTGTAATGTGCTAAAAAATACTAAATAATTAAAGAAAATTCATAATTAATTAAGGAAAAATAAAGAAAAATAAAAAAAATAAGGAATGATCCAGAATTGGGTCGTGATAGCTAGGGAAAATAAGAAAAAAATCAACCAATTAAATTAGAGCAACACACAAGCTAAAAATTAAGGGATTTGGGCAATGTCTTCTTCAATTTGATGCACATTAATTACCACAAGGCTCTATAAATAGGGAAAAAAATCATAGAGCTCATTTAGGCAGTTTATAGAGTGAGAAAAATAGAGAGAGGTGAAATTGAGAGAAAAATTAGTGTTAGAAAAAAAACATAGGAAAAACTATGCAATTAGGGTCTTAAAAGGGAACCTACACTAGACGAGCACTTGGGAGTAGACGGCCACCACCCCCACACGGTGGTGGCAGCACCTAGATCGGCCAACAAGGCCACGGCGGCTAGCGGTGGCCAGAGCCACCTAAATCGGTGAGTCCGATTTCTAACCTGATTTTATGTAATTTTGTCAAAAATAGTAAATATTCTTAGAAAATTATGAATTTTGTTATTATTGAATATTTTTGTATGTAGTTTTTAGGAAAAATATTATTTTGATGAAAATATGTCTCATGATATAGGGTCCTTAAGAAATCATGCAAAACCAAGCATATTTCGATTTAGAAATAAATGACCTTAGGAGTGTAGTTTTGAACCCAAAATTTTTGTGTAAACTACTTAAATGATATAGAACAGTGCTATGAAGCCCATTTTCAAAAATTAATTTTCACAAATTTTAGATAATTTTTAAGCCTTAAAATGAGGCATAAAATGGGTAATTTAGGGTTAATAAAGTAATTAAATGGTTAATTACTGATTAAGTAAATAAGTACATGTTTTAGGATGTTGAAATTTGATGGAGTATGATACTTGTATCATAATATATTAAGCCTTAGGGTGTTAGATGTAATTATTAGATTAATTATGTAGTAAATAAGTAATAGGAAAAAATAGTAAATTGTAAGTGAATTTTGTAAGTTAGGATAATTAGATGTAAAATCTGATTTATGATGAATTTAGACATTTTGAAATGATAATTGATGTTTAGAGATGATAATTAGAGTGATAGAAATATTAGAAGTGTATTATATACATAATAGGTTATAATACATAATATGTAATTATTGGAAATATAATAAATAGAAAATATTAGGATAAAAAGTGATATTATATAAATAACAGGGATATATAATAAAACTGATAGAAGACTTGAATTTATGTAATTTATGAAAAATGTAAAAATTTCTCACATCAGGAGTGAACTCGATACACTAATACGGATTTAAGTGTATCGGGTGAAATAAAATACGGACTAGGGATAATGATAATATTTAGGAGATTAGGAAGTAATGTGATTAATTTCACATTATGAGTTGAAACAAATTTCTAGGGTTCGAGTATAAAACACTACTTAGAAATCGAACTAGAACCTAATTTAAAAAACGATGCGGAAACCGAACCTGAACCTAAGCTCAAACCTAGAATAATTGTAAAAGACTTAAGACCTAGATAATTAGGCATATTAAACCCTAAACAAAACATAACAATAAGCGTTATATGATAAAATGAACCTATAATAGTTATATGAAAAACTGAAACCACGTTTGTATTATAGGGATGCTTGGCGGTGGCCTGAGCAAGTTGGACCTCGAGTGAGTGAGCGAGGAGTCGAGGTAAGTTGGGATTAATACGATGCTATATTTTGGAGGCTTAAGATTATGCTTGGTTGTGCTTATTAGATAGTTGGATATATGCATGTGCTTGATTATGAGTGATGCTATGATTCTGTTTGTTGTTCTGGCCTGTATTGTGTGATTTGTATGAAATGATTGATCATCCTAAATTGAACCTAATCGAATATACGACTTGTAATCATAATTGAACCTGCATGGCAACCCATTAGGAGAAATCTAGGATTCTTCGGCCAAATACCGACCCCTTCGAAAGAGATAGCGCAGGATTGGAAAGAGTCTCTTCTTCATCCTTAGTCGAACTAAGTGATAGGTGAGGAGGTCGCGGTAAGGGTAAAGTCAATGGTTCAAAGGTAGTCATGGGAGGAGCGAGATATCCATTGCACAAGCTTGGGTTTGGTCATGAGCTGTTACATTAATGGCAACTCCTCAACCCGAATTAGAGCAGGCATAATTTTTCTAATCTCATGACGAGCCGGACAACGTCGTGTGATGGCATTTGCTTGCACATGCATTGCACTTAATAAGTTGATTGATAATCTTGTTGTGTTTATGATATAGTTTTAAGTCCTCCATCCTAATTTACTGAGCTGTGGTTGCTCACATCCCTATAGACATCGTGCAAGTGCTGGCTAAGAAGCGGCATATAACTACTCCGAAGCTAGCAACTGCTGGATCCTAGAAAGTGAGGAAAAACATTTGAAGAACAAACATATATTTTTAAGGTTTAAGCTTTTACTTTAAAACTTTTCATTTTTGAATAATGTAATAAATAGGAAATATATTACAGAGAAATATCGTAAACTTTAATTGTAATAACTGAATTATAGTAAATATATATATTTCCTCACTTTCTTAAGTAAATGATTTATTTAAATTACAAACTGTTTATTTCAAAGCGGGTTAGTCGTGGATGCCTTGTATAGATCAGGTCTAAGATAGCGGTTGTAAAGCTAATTTCTATCTTAAGATGGTTTATACGACGGGGCTGTTATGATTCTGTCGCTTCGGGGCGTGACAACCCTAATCTAAGCTCTTAATCTATGGCAACATTATCTCCTTCCAAAAGAGTTTGTCATATATACAGATCATGAGTCCTTAAGGTATTTACAGAGCTAAACCAAACTTTCCAAGTACTAAGCCTGATGGATTATGTTCTTAGAGGGATTTAACTTTGTCATTAAGTACAAGCAAGGTAAGAACAATATAGTTGCTGATACCCTTTCAAAAAGATATGTCCGTCTCACTAAGTGACAAACAAGTTTGTTAGGTTTTGCCGGCATAAAAGAATAGTATCAAGATGATCCTCATGTTGGCCGCATATATAAGAACTGTAGGGAAGGAAGAGTGGTAGATGAGTACCAAGTAGAGGATGACTATTTGTTCAGAGGTGGTAAATTATGTGTGTCGACTTATTTAATGAGAGAACCATTGGTGAGAGAAGCCTACAATGGAGGACTCTTTAGATACTTTAGAGAGTAGAGAACGTATGAGTTGTTAAATGATAGATTCTTCTGGCTTAAAATGAAGCTTGACGTAAATCATGTGATTGAGAGATGTACCATCTATAAGAAAGCAAAGAGCTGAGCAGAGTAAGGAAAAGCAATAACCTTACCTGCCCTCGACCAAACCATAGGTTAACTTGAGCATGGATTTTGTCTTCGTGTTACCTTGGACTACTTGAGGGAAAGATTTTATGATGGCTATCATGGATAAGTTCAGCAAGATGGCATACTTTATGCTTCACACCAAGACTAATGACGCTTTGGCTATTGCTTCTTTGTTTTTGCAGGAAGTAATTCATTTACACGGAGTACTAAGGACTGTGGTATTCAATAAAGATCCAAAATTTCCAATTCATTTCTAAAGGACACTCTGGCATTAGATGAGCACCAAATTACTATTTAGCACCTCCTACTATCCTGAAACCGATAGCTAGACTGAAGTGGTTAATTGCACTCTAGGATCACTACTTCAACCTGTAGCGGGAAAGAACTTAACTAATTAAGATATCTGCTTACTTGTGGTCAAATTTTCTTACAACAGGACAATATATGCCACCATTAGGCACCCCCCATTGGAAGTTGTCTATGGTTTCAACCCTAAACCACCCCTCAATCATAACCCCATGCCATCAATTGACCAAGAAGATCCTGATGCAAGAATTAGAGCCCAGTCCATCTAGTAGAGCCATCAAAGAGTTACCCAACATATTGATCGAGCTGCCAAAAAACTAAAGGAGAAAAGCAAAGAAAGGAAGACCATGCAATTTCAACCCAAAGACTAAGTGTGGTTACACCTAAGTAAGGAAAGATTCCCTAATAGGAGGAAGAACAAACTATCTGCTTAAGTTTAAGGATTGTTTAGGATACTTCAAAAGATCAATGACAATGCATATCAACTTAAGCTTCTAAAAGATTTCAGAGTATTACACATGTTTAATGTTGCCGACCTCAACCTTACCAACCTGAAGAGAGCTTGGACGAGGACTAATTGGATTTGATCGCAAATCCCAATTAGTCCAACGAAGATGATTGGAATCAAATAACCGAACCCTTGACCCACGCCTGAGCTTGAGGGTTGGAAAGTATGGCCAAGCAAATTCTTTCCTTAAGATTCACCACTAAAAAGTCTAAGTTGCTACAATTTTCCAACCTAATGCACTGGCCAAGCTAAGCCTTCCTACACTAGTCATTTGTCTCTAGTTGCTAACTTGAACTACACTTGAATGTTAGCTCAGCTCATTTGACCATCAACTCAACCAACCCAAACTTGAGCCTTACTGAAAGTATCCGAGGTGAATTCACCTTGGAAGAATTATCTACTTAGCTCAGCATAACCAACCTAACACTCCTATTCGGTACCTTAACTTGGTAAAAAACAAACTAACCATACAAAATTGTCTTTTCTGCTAGAAAGTCATCCAGCCACCAGGACCCATATGTCTAAGGAAGCATGTTATAGAATCATCCATATAAGATACTCATTTTGTTGTATTTTCAATTATACCCTTACCATTCCTTATAAATTACTTCTTTTAGATTATGTCCTTTTAGTCTTTTCCATTTTAGGCAAGTTACCCTAATTTTTCAGGTATAAATATCCTTTCACTCATGAGCACTGCTTTTGTTAGCTTGTTTACTTCATTGTTATCCTAACCCTTAACTAAGGCTAAGTGACAAGTAATCTCACAGGACCATCTCGTACATCATATCAAATTGTGCCATGAGTCTTCAGAAGTTCCACTGATGTATCATATCCTTTGGAGTTGTTCGTAGGTTTGCTTATCTTACTTTTCTATTTTTTCGCACAACTTCCATCTCATTCTTCAAGTTTTCTACAAGCTTAGACCTATCCTAGTGACCGACCTTATCTGTTCTTAGTCTTAGTTTACATCATCTTGCCTCCTCAACAACTTAGGCTAATCCTTCAAATATCTCAAAGATTCATGATCAGTGTAGATCATAAATTCTTTGAGTAATAGATAATGCTGCTAGATGGTCAGAGCTTGAATTAAGGAGTAAAACTCCTTATCATATATAGAGTAGTTGAGTGTGGTTCCTTTAAGCTTCTCACTAAAGAAGGAAATAAGTTAGCCTTCTTGCATCAGCACGACTCCTATGCTTAATCTAGATGCATCACACTCTACTTCAAATACTTTGTTAAAACTCAAAAGAGCTAAGATAGGGGCAATAGTTAGCCTCTTCTTCACCTCTTCAAAACTCCTCTATTCCTTCTCTCCCTACTTGAACTCTACATTTTTCTTCAATAGCTTAGTGAGTAAGACCACAATAATACTAAGATTAATGTTAAGTTGTGGAAACTTCATACTTCGGTAGAGTAGGTTAGTACAAGCTAATCAATAATTGGCCTCACCTTCCCATAATCAACTCATATACCACTACCACTCACATAAAATCCCAAAAAGATCACTTCAGATTGGCAGAAGTCACATTTCTTTAAGTTGTCATAAAGCTTCTTAGCTTGGAGTTTTGAGAAGACTACTTGGAAGTGTTCACAATAAGCCTCCAAGTCAGGGATGTAGACTAAAATGTCATCAAAATATACAACAGCAAATTTTTCTATCAGTTCTTGGAGCCCATAGTTCCTCAGTCTCATGAATGTGCTCAGCGCATTCAATAGATTGAAGGGCATCACAAGTCATTCATAAATCCATTGTGGGTCTTGAATGCGGTTTTTCACTCATCCCCCTCCTGCAATATGATATGATGGTAAATAGATTTAAGATCGATCTTAGATAGTATTCTTGCTCCATTTAACTTGTCAAGAATATCATTAAGCCTAAGTATGGGGTACCTATACTTGATGGTAATACAATTGATAGCTCGGCTATCCACACACATCCTGTCTCTTCTTTCTTTGGTACTAATAGAGCCGGCATGGTACATGGGCTTAGGGATTCTCTAACATACCCTTTCTTTATCAACTCATCTACCTACCTCTGCAAATCAACAACTTATTTAGGATTTAGCCTATAGGCAGGCTTGTTTGGTGAGGTAGCTCCTGGCTATAAGTTTATCTCATGTCTAATGCCTCAAATCAGGGGAAGACCTTCTGGCAATTCACTTAGGAATATGTTGGCAAACTCATTCAACAAGGTTTTCACCTCGACAAGTAGTAATTCATCATCCAATCCTCTCATCTCAAGTAACCTTCTGACTAGTAAATAGGTTATTTCTTCAAGCTTCATCTCTCTTTTCAACTTAACTCTAGTTATTACCAAGGCTTCCTTCTTCAAAACTCAACTTAGTTAAGTCTGCATGCTTTTAACTTGCTTGGCAGTCATTGGGCTTAACTTCACCTTCCTACCCTCATGCTCTAAGGAACATGTATTCTTCGTCCCGTCATAAATCACATTTTGATCAAACATCCACGGTCATCTAAGAAGAATATGAGACGCACTCATGCGTAACACATCACATACTACTTCATCTTAGTAGTTTCTAATACATATTGGCAAGACTACTTGTTTATTTACTTATAAGACTCCTTTGTCACTGAGCTAATGAAATTTGTAAGGCTTAGGTTAAGGTAAGGTTAATAACTTCAATTACTCGACCATGAAAGTGAATGCTGCATTGGTGTAGTTGCTATTATCGATAATTAATGCATACAATGATCCATTTACTTTACAGCTAATGTGGAACAAATTCTCTCGTTGATCATCTTCTAATGTTGGGTTCATACTCATCACTCGCCTCAATACCATGGCCATAAGCATGAAATTCCCTTCTTTACAGTAGATAATCTTCTCCTCCTCAAACAACTAGCTTTGTTCATTTTTTTTAGTTCTTCCACTGCCTCATCAATACTGTCTACCATAATGGTCGGCACTTCTTATTGGATCACCATGGTTATTTTATTCGAATATTGAATGGCCATGTGTCCAAACCCTTGACACTAAAAGCACTTGATCTCACTCATCTTTCTTCCTGAGCTCTAGCCTTTCTCAAACTTTCTCGCGATCTCTTTCTCCTCTACTCAAGTAGTTTAAGTAAGTCGAACCTTAACAACTTTGCTCGATACCAATTGCATAGATCTGCTTGGAGCGGGTAACTAGGGGCAAGCTAACTGACAAGAGCTCAAAATCTTCCAAGTTGGCATCTTTCAATCCTTTAGGTTGCTCAAATCGCTTCATCAAGCATATCAATGTCCATAGTAATAAGGATTACAAACCAATCATGCGTTCCTAAGCTTAAAGGCTTGCTCATATGCTTCACGGAGCTATCTAAGGTTAGTTAAACTATGAGGAGCAATGCATTCCTCGGTCCAACCTACCAAGTTACTTTGCTCTCCACATTATCCAAGAAACTGCAGAGGCAACCAACTTATGTGCCAAGTCGACCTCCCTACATTATACCTATCCAAGGCCAAGTATCAAATCAATATACTGCCAACCTAATCCATGTCGAGGCCAAGTTCACAACTATTTGAACCCAATCACCAGACTTCAACCTAACAATAAGCCACCTCTTGAACCAATCCTTTCCCAGTCCTAACATCTAAGCTGCTGAATTGCTGACCTTGATCTAATCTATTCAAAACCTACACTACTTGGTTAGCAGTGTCATTAGGACCATAGAATAGACAATTGACACGCGCACTATCTTTTCCTGATATCCATATTATCCTTTTCTATCACCGCATATTCTTTTTGCCTGATTACAGCATTACCCCTACAAATTATTCTTTTTCCTTTACTAGTAGGAATCCTTTTTATAATTTATACTAACCTAGGACTTACCTTAATTGAGTCATATAAATACCTATATATTGCAATAACCGTAATAGTTAATACATCTTTGATATTAAGACAAACTTTCATGAGCTATGTGCTTCCTGCTTACTCTCGACTACTCTTATCTAGTCCATTGAGCATGAACTAGTGGCAAGTGACCTCTAGCCATACTTGTATATCATATCAAGTATGACTAGAGCTCGTATGAGGCGTTAGTGTATTATATCCATCGTCAGTGTACGAGGACCCTTACTTAACCTTCGACTATTATTTATTTTTTGGACTATCTCGAGGTTTGCACCACCACCACGCCCCCCCCCCCCCCCCCCCCCCCCCCCTACCTTGGTTCGTGCAATACCAAGCGTTATATATTCATCTACGTTGAACCATATCATCTTAGTATTAGAGCCTAACTACATTCGAAGCTAGTTTCTATTACTTTGTTCTTTGAGTGATTTGTTACTATCGAGTTTTAGAAGTTCTGTTGTTAACATAGGAGTTTAGTAGGTGAATAGTGTTAAAGAAATTTTTGTGCTCTATTTTCCCTTATTTCTTGTATGTGAAATAGAGTGTAAGCATTTGTTTGTTTATCGTGTGAAGTTTACCTAGTGGTAGGAGTATTAGGCATTGTACTACTATTGTTATTTGTGGAGAGAACTTTGAGTGGTATTTTAACTATCAATCTTATGAGATAGTTGACAACGTCGGATTTAAGTGCTTAAGGAATTATGGGTAATCAAGAGAGTGGCACTCAAAATGGTCGAGGTCAATAGAGAAGCTTTATACCCCAATCAATGGGTGATTAACTAGACAGACTCACCAACCTGGTGGTTAGTCTAGCGAGTGTCATAAACGAAGATAGGCAGTAAGCTAGAAATGACCCATACAGAGGATGTGAACAGCTTAAGAGGGGCAATGGACAGTTTAGTCGAGTTAATGCCCTAGTTTGACTACTCCGAGCTGAAGGAGTGGATAAGGTTGCTAAGGGTAGGCTAGCACTTGGTAAAATCGAAGAAGAAGAAGAGGAAAAAGGTGATGAGGCAAAGGAGTACTATGAATTAGAAGAGAGGAATGTTCTAGCCCCTAAAGTTAAAGGGTTAAGGATCTGTATTTCAAGTTTCTCTAAGAATGGAGATGTAGGATTACTTGGACTGGGTATATAAGATTTAGAAATAATTTGAATGCCATGAAGTACCAAATAATGTAAAGGTTAGATTTATTATGCTTGAGTTTACTGGTTATACCACCTTATGGTAGAAGAACATATAGGCCATATGAAGAAGAGAAGGAGAACGTGAAGTTAGGAATTAAGATGAGATGAAGAGGGTCAGGAGGTGGAGGTTTGGTTAGAGTTACTATTCGCAGGATGCCTTCAAAAGCTTACAAGAGTTGAGACAAGGAGGATTGACTGTTGATACATATGTAAAGGAATTTCGAATGCTAATGATTCAATGCAAAGTCGTTAAGCCCAAAGACCGAATTGTATCTCTATTCATCAATGGGTTAAAGTACGAGATTGGAGATATTCTAAAAACCATGGTTATTGGATCACTTGATTACACTATCCGAACCTCCTAGAGGATAGAAAGGCATCAAATAAGAAGATTCTAACCCCCTATTAATCGACCCAGTAATAACCAACCTATTCCGAGCAGATCTATGCGATCAAAACTAAGTAAGGATGTTGAGACCGAACTTGCTTAAACTACCAGAGCAGAAGAGAAGGAAATCTTGAGGAAGTTTGAGAGAAGATAAAGCTTAAGATGAAAGACAAGTGATATCAAGTGATTCAAATGTCAAAGATTTGGACACATGGTCGTTCAATGTCCAAGTAGAAGAACTATGGTGATCCGAGGTGAAACATCGACTGTTGAGGTAGATAGTACTAATGAGGAAGTGGAAGACCCGAAAGAGGCAAGACAAACTAAACTATTTGAGGAAGAGGAGGTCATCTATAGTGAAGAAGGTAATTTTATGCTAACTACCCTAGTGTTGAGGAGAACAATGAGTGTAAGTTCTGTATCCAAACACGGATAAAGAGAGAATTTTTTCCACATTAGATGCAAGGTAAATGGGTCACTGTGTGCCCTAATCGTTGACAATGGGAGCTATACCAACGCAACTTCTACTTTCATAGTCCAGCAATTGAAGTTAGTAATCAAGCCTCACCTCAAACCTTATGAGCTACACTAGCTCGATGACAAGAGAGCCTTGTAAGTGGACAAGCAAGTGACTATGCCAATCTATATTGGAAACTGTTGAGATGAAGTGCTCTGTGACATGTTACCATGAGTGCATCCCATATCCTGCTCACTTGTAGGAGTTATTCTTAGAAAAAGCTAAGGTTAAGTGATACAATACATCCTTGGCCCTATTTAACTGTAAGACAAGTATAGGAGAGCCAAATTAGGCTCTATGTACTCAAGATGATAAGGCACATAGAGAGGCTCAAGAGCTTAGGCTCCAAGTTAAATGATAACATGGCCATCAATCTAATATTGACTTCTCTACCAAATTTCTTTTCCCATTTTGTCATATACTATAACATTAATAGAATGGAGATGTCTCTGACATATTTGTTTGCTATGTTGAGGATAGTTGAAAAGGACTTGAAGTTGCCTTAAGAGTCTCTCTTTATTGGTAAGTCCAAAAAGAGAAAGGTTGGTGGAACTAATAATTCAAAGGCCAAGTATGTAAAGAAAGGTAATCAATTCAAGCTCAAGAAGGGGTAGCAGAAGCCCTATTTTGATGAAAAGGAAGCAACATGTTTCCATTTTGACAAGAAAGGCCACTAAAAGAGGAATTGTATTTAGTTCAAGAAGAAGATGTCAAGTAAGGGTCACTAAAAGAGGAATTTTATTCAATTGAAGAAGAAGATTTCAAGTAAGGGTAACAGCTCAGGTATCTTTATGATTGAAAGCAATCTTTTTGTTTCTTCTACATGGGTCATAGATACAGGATGTGATTCTCATATTTGTATTGACTAACAGGGTTTAAATGAGAGCAAGAAGTTATTTAAGGGAGAAGTAGACCTATGAGTAACTAATGGAGCGGTAGTTGTTGCTTCAGCTATAGGAACCTATACCATTTCTTTACCTAGTGGAATTGTATTAGAATTAGAGAATTATTATCATGCTCCTAGTTTTACTAAAAACATTATTTAGGTATCATGTTTATATGCCAAAGGATTTGTATTTTAGTTTTTTAAAAAAATGTTCATTTTATATGAATGGAATCTTTTATGGTGATAAAACATTAGTTAATCATCTTTATATTCATAATACTACTAAACATATTCATTGCATTAAGAATAAGAAACAAAAGATGCATGATTCAAATTTAACTTACTTATGGCATTGTAGACTTAGCCATGTGAATGAGAAACACTTAGCTAGACTTTGCTCTGAAGGGTATTCAAATTCATTTGATTTTGAATCCATAGATAGTTGCAAAGCATGTTTACAAGGGAAAATGGCTAAGAAATCTTTTAGTAGAAAATGGTAAAAGTGCAAAGGAATTATTAGAACCCATACACAATGACATGCGTAGGCCACTAGTAACTCAAGCCAGAGGTGGATTTTCTTACTTTGTAACTTTTACTGATGATTTAAGTAGGTATGAATATATCTACTTGATGATACATAAGTTAGAAACTTTTGAGAAATTCAAAGAATTTAAAAGTGAAGTAGAAAATTGAATTAGAAAAAAGATAAAAAAAGACTTCTTAATGATAGAAGTAAAGAATATTCTAACCAAGAGTTCATTGACTATCTAAAGAAATATGGAATAGTTTCACAATTCACACCTTTTAGAACATCAAAGCAGAGTGGTGTTTCAAAAAGAGAAACCGCACCCTAATGGATATGTTTAGGTCAATGATGAGCCATGCAAGTTTTGGTTTGACCTATTGGGTTTATGCCTTGGAAACAACAACATATACACTCAATCATGTTCTAACTAAGGCAGTAGATAAGATACCATATGAATTATGGTTTGGGAGGAAACCTAATTTGTCTTATCTTAAAGTTTAGGGTTGTGATACTTATGTGAACAATGGATTCTTTGATAAGCTTGTAGCAAAATCTATCAAATGTACATTTATAGGACATCCTAAAAAAAATTAAGGGATACCACTTTTACCTGCCAAGTGAGCATAAGTATTTATTACTTGATATGCTACATTTTTAAAGAGAGAATTTAGTTCTAAAGAATGCAGTAGGAGTAGAGTGGATCTTAAAGAAATTCAAGATTCCACAAATGATTTAGAACATAAGCAATTGGATGTGAAACAAGCTCTATAAATTCCTATGGTGCCACAACTACAGATTACTCCCGAAACGCAAAGGAGGTTAAATCTACTCATGAAAAATAAAAAAAAAATGTACTATTAATTGAGAATTACAAACAATTGACATACTAAGAACCAATTGCTTCACCAAACTTGGAGAGATTGATGGAAGCCATGAGGTCTAGGATGGACTCCATGTACACTAACCATGAACGGGATTTAGTAGATGCACTAGTTGGGGTAAAACCCATAGGGTGCAAATGAGTCTTTAAAAAGAAGACTAACATGGATGGGAGAGTAATTACCTACAAAGCTAGGTTAGTAGAGAAAGGTTTTACTCAGAATCATAGAATTGACTATGATGAAGCTTTTTCGCCAATAGTAATGCTTTGGTCCATTCAAATTTTGCTTGCAATAATAGATTATAAGGATTATGAGATTTGGCAAATGGATGTTAAAATAACCTTCCTAAATGGAAAGTTAAAGGAGGAAGTGTATAGGGCAAAACCTCCTTGTTTTGTAGTACTTGAGAATGCTAATAATATCTATAAGTTAAAGAGGTCCATTTGTGAATTGAAGCAAGCTTCTCAGAGTTGGAATCTAAGATTTCATGAGGCAGTCAAGGAATTTTGCTATTTTAAGAATTTAGAAGAACCTTGTGTCTACAAGAAGGTAAGTATGAGTGCAATTATGTTCTTGGTTTTACATGTTGATGACGACTTTTTAATTAGAAATGATATACCTCCCTTAAAGTCTTCTAAGGCTTAATTAGGTAAATGCTTCTCCATAAAACACTTAAGAGAAGCAACCTATATTTTAGGAATTAAGATATACTGAGATGGGTTTAGAAGGTTGCTTAGGCTAAGTCAAAATATGTACATCAACAAAGTATTAAATAGATTCAATATGCAAAATTCTAGGAGAGGAATTTTGCCCATGTCACATGGTGTACATTTCTTTAATTCCAAAAACACAAGCAAAGAAGAATAAAATAGACAAAGTACTATATGCTTCAACAATTAGTTCATAATGTATGTCATGATATGTACTTAGCTAAGCATTACTTATGCTATAAGCATTGTAGTAAATATCAAGTTAACTTAGGTGAGGGTCATTAGGCTACTATTAAGACCATTCTCAAGTACTTAAGAAGAACACAGGATTTGTTCTCGATTTATGGAGGAGATGAGGAACTAGTTATTAGAGGATATATCAATGCTAGTTTCAAGACAGATCGAGATGATCTAAAATTGTAGCAAGGTTATGTGTTTTGTCTAATTAGTAGAGCTATTTGTTGCAAGAGTTCCAAACAAGAGACAACAGCAAATTATATGATAACATGAAATTAGTATACATATTCTATAATAATTTTGAGCCAGTTTGTATATTAATTTAATTAATTTCATAGTAATTTAGAGCTCAATTTGTTTAATTTTCATTTATAAGGACTTCGGGAGCATTTGATGAACTTTTAAAGACTTTTATCAAATCTTAAAGCTTATTAGAACAAAACTATTGATCAGGGATTTAGAATAGAAGGATTTTGTGTAAGAAACGAAGCCTAGCAAAGAACATAATTGAAAACCACAAACGTAATACATGCCTTTGTACCTCCTATCATCAATTTCCATCGAATTTTGAAGATTCTAGATTAAGTGCTCATGTACTTTTCCTATGGACATGTAATGAATTTGGAATCTTTTATTTATTTATTTATTTATTTTTGTAAATCTAGGTTCAACCATTGTAAATAGATGCCTAAACGTATATTTTCTAAAGAGACCTGGAAGAGCTAACTTGTTAGAGCAAACTTGGAAGGGTCAATCTGGTAAAGCAAACTTAAAAGGGCTAACCTAGTAAAGTAGCCAATCTGGCTGTGCAACCCTATCTATCCTTGATGATTTTATCCAAAAAGAACTCATAAATAAGTCTTCTACACATGAAGCTTCCAAATAGGTCTTCAGTAGATAAAGAATGCATGAGTAGGTCGCTAACATAACCTGAAACTTAGAAATTGATTAGCCTAATCCCCTGTACCATAGAGAGAGTCAATCTAACCTACAGTACATCGAAGAGTTCCAAAAATTACATCAAAAGGTTACCAAGTAACTAGCCAAGACTGTGGCTCAATAGAAGGAACAAGAAAGCCAAGGAAGGAGGCGAGTCATTTGTAGCTTAGGAGACCTTGTTTGGATACACCTCAGCAAGGAATGCTTTTTAGGGAAGAGGACGAACAAGTTATCTCCCAGGTCAAATGGACCTTTTAAGATCCTTTGACAAGTCAATGACAATGCTTATAAACCGGAGTTGCTTGAGGGATACAAGGTGTCTCCTACTTTCAATGTTGCAAACTTAATGCCTTATGTGTTAGAAGGAGACCAAAATTTGATGATAAATCTTCAACAACCCCGAAAAACTAATGGATTGCTGACTCTAGCCCCCTCACTTGCATACACCTCCAAGGTCTATAGTCTTTCACCAAAAGAATTCTCTCTTGTCATCTTACCGATGACGAGCATTGGTACATAAGAGAATAGTGGGCGAACTCCCCAAAGTCCCAACTCAAACACACTCTTCTCTGCATGAACCCTTACCCAGTCACCAACTTGCCTAATGCCAAGACTGACCTCATGAATGCCAAGGCCAAGGCGACTGTGCGTCAAGCGCCACTCCAATCTACAAACATGGCAAGTACCAAGTTGTCAAGTGTCGAGACTGAGGCCTTAACATCTTAAGCTCTATTTATTCAACCTATAAAACAGCAACATCCCTCTTCCATCCCGACAACTCCAAATACCTTCCATCTACAGCAGCTACAACTTTAGCACAACTCAACTACTATACCCTAAAAGTCATAAGTACGGACCCATTGACAAGCCGCCACCTATCTATACTTTTTCTAATATTTGTACTACATTCCTTTTCATCATTTGCCTTATTTAACCGTTTCGTATAATACTAAGAATCTCTTTCTTCATTGTCTTTTATGTAATTTTCCTTATTTGTATTATAGCCACAAGCATCATCTTGCACTTTTCTGATATTGAATATGCTTATTCTTGTGATATACCCTTCTCTGAGTACGGTTCATTTACACTCTTATTTGATTTTGCTGAGTGACTCGAGATTAGTAGCAAATGAACCTTAACATTAGCTTATGAGTCATATCAAGCGAGTGTTAAGTCATGTCGTGTTCATTAGTACGTCATATCCTCCAAGTAGCTTCACGGAAGCTATTGCATTTACCGACTTCTCCATTTTATTTTTTTCGATATCTCGAACGACTCGCTTAGTTACTATTCTCTACAATAAATCTTAATAATTACTAAGCTCCTAAGTACATCATATCTTAACCTTTAAACAAGGCTAGGTGGCAAGTATTCTCATTAGACCAACTTATGCATCATATCGAGTTGATTTTTAGGTTCTTAGTAGTTCCCTAATGCATCATATCCTTGAAGCTGATAGGGGTTTTGCTTGTTTTCTTTTAATTATTGTTCACACATTTTCCCATCTTCATTTTCAAGCTTTGTGCAAGTTTGGACTTACCCCGATATGATCACACCCTTGTCTACTCTTCGTGCAACGTATCACTTGTCCTACATGTATTTGTGGATGGTTCAACTATTACACTTGTGATCTTAAAGATAGGTTGCTTGAAAATGATGTACAATTGAAGCTAATGCAATTTTTGATGGGTTTGTCTAAGGTGTATAAAACAGTAAGAAATCATTTCTTGTCAAACGAACCATTGCCTAATGTTAGTCATGCTATCTATCTTATGTTGCAAGTAGAAAAACAACGTCAAGTTAGAAATCTTATGGTTAATGAGTCTAATTCAACTACCTTTGTTGTAAATAAGGGATCTTCTTTAAGCCAAGGGAGTAATGTTGGAAAGAAAGATGTGAATAGAACTCATTTGTTTTATAAGAACTACAAGAGAAAAGGGCATTATGTTGAGTCATGTTTCGAAATTATTGTTTATCCTGAATGGTACAAAGGTAAAAAGAAATGAGTTGATTGAAAGTCAACTAAGGCTGCTACTAGTTTCTATGATAAACAAACTATGGTAAATGCTCAGTATAATACTCCATTTGATAATATTAATGATAGCAAGCATGTAGACTTTGAATTGTTTACAGCAATAAGTAACTAACGGCCAATTATGCAAGTATGTCCTTAGTTACTTCTTTTGTCGACTTAAGTAATGAATATGGATCTTAGGTTATAGATACTAAAGCTACTGACCATATGTCGCCACTCTCTCATTTGTTTGATAACAACATACACTTTGTAAACCATTATAGTTCACCAAGTAGATGGTACAATTAGAAAGTTATTGGAGCTGGAACTATATCACTTTTTTTACAACTAGTACTAAAGAATGTTCTTTTCATTCCAAGCTTTAGACATAATCTTTTATCAATCTCTCAAATAATCAAGCAACTTTCTCTTGCCCTGTTTTTCACCAGTTCTATGTGTTGCTGTCAAGACTAAAAATCTAAACACGTGATAGTAGAAGTTCAAGCACTTCATGGGCTTTGCATGCTTGATGCTTAGTCTATTCACAGTGTTGATAACATTTCATAATTCTCTCCTTGTAATTTTTATGAATTTGATCATAACTTAGTAACTCTTTCAAATAATATTGATGTTTAGCTGCTTCATGCTCACTTAGGACATCCTTCTTTATCCAATTTTAAGCATTTTGATTGCTGTAAACAATTCAAAGTTAAGCACTTTTTATGTGATACTTTCCATCTATCCAAAATTCATAAGTTACCTTTTTATCCTAGTGAAAGTACATCTAAGTCTTTGTTTGAATTGGTCCATTTATTTGTAGGGGCCTTATCATGCTGCAACATATAATGGTGGGCATTATTTTTTAACATTGGTGGATGACTTTTCTAGAGGGACTTGGACATATTTTCTTCAATCAAAATTTCAAGCATATCGTGTTCAAGAAGTTCTTGTATATTCTTAGTCATTTCTCACTTTTTTCCTAAATGTGTACGAAGTGATCATGGTGCTAAATTTATTTCTAGAGAATGTCAAGCTTTGTTTATTGAGTTTAGGACATTACATCAATGAACAACTACTTATTCTCCTCAACAAAATGGATGTGTAGAGCATAAGCATCATCATTTGTTAGAAACTACTAGAGTGATGCGTATTCGTACTAATTTACCCAAAGAATATTGGGGAGATTGTGTGCTTACTACAACTCATTTAATTAATCATATGCCTCCTATTAAGCTTGGTTGGAAAACTCTTTTTAAAGTCATTTTTGGTCACCCACCATCATATGAGAATTTACAAGTACTTGGATGCTTATGTTTCATACCAAAGCTTAGAAGATCTAAGGATAAATTTGATAGTCAAGGTTGCAAAAGTGTATTCTTAGGCTATGCTACAAGTCATAAGATGTATAAGGTTCTTGATTTGGAGACTCGAAAGATAGTGATTAGCAAGGATGTTATTTTTTATGAAAGGACTTTTCCTTTCAAGAATACTAATGCACTTTCATAGGATACTTTACTTCCTATATAGTTACCATGTGTTAATTTTGAAATAGAACCAAATCATTCATTATTTGATACACGTATGCTTAAGTCTTCTTATTCCACTAAACCTTTTGTCCTTATTATCCCTAACAATACACCACAATATTGATCTACTAGAGTCACTCAACCTCCTTCATGGCTTGTTAATTATGTGCATTCTCTTAATAATTTTTCTGTTTCTTCTACTTCTCGTGTGCATCATCCATTGTTTTCTTTGAATTCTTTTTGTTCTTATCTACCTAATTTTATTCATTCTATGGCTAATGATTTTGTGACTAAAGAGCTTAGTTCATATACTCAAGCTTCTAAGGAAGAAATGGATTAAGCCATGAATAAAGAGCTTCATGCTCTTGAAACTAATGAAACTTAGCAACTCACAAATTTATGCAAAGATAAAAAGGTTATTGGCTATCGTTAGGTATATAAAATCAAATATAATGTTGATGGTAATATTGAATGTTATAAAGCGCATTTAGTTGCTAAAGGGTATACCCAACATAGTACTTTTTCTTTAGTAGCAAATCTAGGCACTATTTGAATATTATTAGCAATTGCAATACTTTGAAAGCGGCTTTTGTTTCAAGTTGATGTGAATAATACTTTTCTTCATGACTTTTTGCATGAAGAAATATATATATAAAGCCACCACCAGCATATACCAAAACAAAACTGAATCAGGTATGTAAGCTTGTAAAGTCTCTTTATGAACTTAAATAAGCCTATTGATAGTGGAACTTAGAAATTAAAAGGTTCCTCTTTTCACATGGTCTTAAGCAATCTTCTCATTATCATTCTCTCTTCATAAAACTTGATGGATCGTATTTTCTTGTTGTTTTACTATATGTAGACAAAATGTTAATTATAGGAAATAATGTTTCTAACATTGTTTTATTTAAAGAGTAGTTGCATGCTACTTTCACTATTAAGGATCTTAGCCTTACGCGTTATTTCTTAGATTTGAATTGTGCTGTATAGATGAAGGCATTTGCATTTATTAGTGTAAGTTTATAATTGATATCTTACATGATACTAATCTGTCCACATGTAAACCAATGAGGATTCCTTTACCTTCTAGTCTTGATCTTTATCTGCATGTAAGGGAATCCTTGTTGGATGAACCTACTCCTTACCATCGTATCATTGGTCACTTTCTGTATCTGACTTCTACACGACAAGATATTTCATTTATCATCCATACTCAACTAGTTCTTAGGAAATCTTTGATATCTTAAGGGTATATTGATTTAGGATTGTTCTACTCAGCAAATTCTTCCTTCACCTTACAAGGCTACTGTAATTCAAATTGGGGTGCCTGTGTACTTGATAGGAAGTCCATGTCATGATACTATGTTTTTCTTGGTTCTTCTTTAGTTTCTTAAAAGACCAAGATGCAAAATATAGTTTCCGCATCTTCTACAGAAGCAGAGTATAGGTCTATGGCATTTGCTACTAAGGAATTACTGTGGATTTCTTATATTTTACAAGACCTAGGCATTCCATTCACACTACCTATTTCTCTATTCGTGGACAACAAGTTTGCTTTACTATTAGCTACTCTAAACATATTTCCATTTATGCCCATTTTATATGAGACCTAGTTACAGCTGGTTTTCTTCATTCATTTTATGCGCTTTCTAAAGATCAAGTGGTGGATTTTCTCACTAAAATTGTATCTAAGTAGCAACTTCTTTCTTTACTATCTAAGATGGGCCTTTTTTGGCACCATCTTAAGAAGAAGAAAATGTAAAGCTATTTAAACATGTGTATAAAGGTCTAGTTAGTTAGAAGCTAGTTGGAATTAGTTTTACTCAAGAAATTATAAATAGATTTTCTCCTTCATATTGTTGTAGACACCATAATATATCAAAAAAAACTTTACATTTTCTTCTTCTCTATCTTGACAATTCGACAACTTGCACTATCAATAGAGTCTGCTGATGAATAGCATATTACAGTAAGCTTTCTTCTTGACTAATATCCAAATTTTTTACTGATGTCACACTTGGTATGCATGAATCATCCGAAATGAAACGGATTGGAAAGGAATAAAATCAATAATGGAATGATCCATCCATTCTTATGTTAGGACACATCAATTGAATCATCAATTCCTTTCCATAATTATGTTTACTTTTATTATATTTGAAATGGATTAGAATGGGTATATAGTATTATTTTGCAAAAATACTTTTATGTTGTAGATATACATATGCGCATATGTTTTGCTTTATATATATACACACACACATAACATTACACATATATGATAAACCATATTGCTATTACAAATATATAAATTACATTTGTATATTTATACGTAATATACATTTATATATTACAATATAGTGACATATATAGAGCAACTGTTGAGAAAATTATGAGAATTGATATTGCAAAAATTTTTATTGGTCAGGTTATCCGCACGGCCAAATGGTAGACAAACCTTTAATTTAAATGGTCTTTTATTAAATATTTCAAGTTCTTCTTCTTCTTCTTCTTCTTCTTCTTGCCAAAATTAATCATTTCAAGTTTATGATCTCTTTTTTCCCAGTACTTCGTAATAACAATGGAAAAAAGAACTTCAACATTTTACAGAAATTGCATGTTGGAAAATAATCGAGTCAGCAACATGAACGCCAATCCCAAGTTAAGAATAAATAAACTCTAGACGTAAAAGAACTTCAGCGTTTTACAAAATCTGCATATTATATGTTAGCATGTAATTATGCATTTATTAAGGTGGAATGGACATCCCGCCTTTTTGAAGTTAAAATCGCATTCCATCTTAAAATCAAAATTACGGGTTATAAGGAATAGCAACTTGACTTCTTAAAATACATCAAAACATGAAAAAGGAAATTAAATCTGTAATTGTGATTTTATTTCAGATTTATTCCTATATAGCAAACATAATATAAGAGTATTTTTTAAAAATACTACTATTATCGGTGAAATTTGAGACATAACTATAAACCTATAAAATAAAAGACGTTAGGCTTTGGGAAGTACAGTAATCATTTCACATAATTACTGTCATACTTAAGTTTGTGAGTGAGGTAGTGAATTAAGTGTTTAAAGAAAAGCGAGTAGGGAAGATAGTGAGATTAGATTTACCGTTAGTTGTCCTCACGTATTAATAGAATTGTCGTATAACTGTTAGGATGCGGCCGTTGAACTACATGGGACACGTGTCATGCTGCTAATCTGAGCATGTCTTCGAAGTGAGAGGTTGGAGGTAGTTGAGTGATCATGAATGTGTTAATTATCCAACTATTTACACCTTTGGCTAATTATTTGAATGTTTGAACTTGTGGATGGGGCCATAACAATTTAAGCCCATTTATCCAGTTCATGGATTAGCAATGTCGATCTGTACTAAGTTCTTTCAGCGAGTTGCATGGTTGCAGGACGATATATTGTTGTCGCTGGGTCAAAAGCCACAAGAGTGACTGAATGTGACGATAATAGGTTGCACTAGGACATGGCATCCCAGTTCCAGTTTAAAGTAGGTTGGATCCTTCTTTAGAATACCCTATTGAAAATCCACTACTAATATATATACATTACATGCTTTAGAAATTTCAAAATATAGAAATAGATTTATAATTTTGGTCTCAATTCAATTCCATTTCATTATATTTCATTTAATTCTAATATATTTCATTTTCAACCATTCTTTTATACCAAATATGACATAAAAGAATACCTGATTATTTATCTCCATCTTTTTAATATTTATCCATTACCCAATTATTTATCTCTATCTTTTTAATATTTACTTTCATTGCTTTTCTTTATCTATACTTTTATCAACCTTCATATGACTTCTCCATCTCTCCTCCATTTTTTCCCACCCTTTCAAGGTTTCTTCAAGTTTCATCAACCCACTTCCAAGTATTAGTTCTACATTTGACGATTTTTATTTTCAAAAACACATCAATCACTCATGAATAGCCACCTTAGTTTTTGATATGTTATTGTGTTTGAGACAAACGTATTTATAGTTTTTTAGTGGTTAATGGCATATATAATTGAGTCACATAATTATCTTATATTTATATTTGAACACCTATTATGGATGTGTGTCTGTTGACAGAGCTAATAATGGTAATAATAATCATTATACACATTGTTCCTCTTAAATGTTTTAATCATTTAAAGAATGTTTAGTTTTTATTCCCCCTAAGTCTACTATATTTAAAAAAGGAAATCATCTATACATTTTTAATATACCTTTCTTTTATTCTTATGTATTTATTTATTTATTATTGGTATATGATGTGCTAAAAGCTACGTTATTACTAGGTCTTATCATAAGAAATAGTAAGAGTGGGTCTTTCGAGGTATTGAAGAAAGAGGAAATTGATAGGTCATTGATTGTAGGATATGATGCACCAAAGGACACACCACAACTTAAGATTTTACTTAATATAATGCACAAGCTAATACTAAGGGCCACTCACTACTAATCTCGAGTTACTTAATAAGATTAGATAAGATTGCAGAAGAAATGTACACAAAGAATAGTATCTCACATGAATAAGAATATTCATTAACTATAAGGAATGTAAGATGATTGTGACTACAACAAAAAAGACTATTTATATAGTAAGTCCTTTAGGCAACAATACAATAATGAAAAATTACATAGAAGATAATGTAAAAAGAAGATTTCTAGTATAAGCAAAAAGGGTAAATATAACAAAGAACAAAAAGAATTATGGTACAAATGTCAGAAAAGTAAGAGACAAGTGGCAACTTGTTAATAAGTTCACATTTTGGAATCTTAGGACATTATAGTTGAGTTGAATTGATGTTAGGGCTGTTATTATTAAGCTATAATGAAAGTTACCGAGGTGATTATAGGAGGTTGCAACTTAGTAAGATAGAAAAGGAGGGCTGGGCATACAAGGACCTCAGATTAGGCACTCGGCAAGTTGGCAACTAGGTAAGAGTCCAAGCAGAGTAGTGTATATATGAGCTGTAGTTCGACACTTAGCAGATCAGCATTTAGGTAGGGATCCAAACAAAGCAATGTATCCAAGCTAAGGCTTTAGAGAGTTCACCCACAGCTCTTCCATATACGGGAGTTCATCCTCAATAAGCTAATAAGACAAGATCCTCCTTTTGAGGGATTGTAGGCCTCGGAGGCGAGCGCGAGTGAAAGGTCAAGAGGTCAGCAATCCATCAGTTCCTCGAGGTTGAAGATTTGCCCTGAAATCTTGATCTTCTTCTTCTTCCGACACATAGGGTATCAAGTCAGCAATGTTGAAAGTAGGAGAATTCTGTATCCTTCAAGTAGTTTTACCTCATAAGTGTTGGCATTTATGGGTCAAAGGATCTTGAAAGGGCCATCTGATTTAGGGGATAACTTATTTGTTCTCTTTCTTGAGAATCGCTCCTTACTAAGGTGAATCCAAACAATGTCTCTCGAGTTGTAAATAACCCACCTTCTACCTCAACTTCCTTACTCTCTTTATTAGGCTACTCTCTTAGTTAATTGCTCAATAACCTTCTAATGCAGTTTCTAAAACTCCTCAACGTACTGTAGACCTAATTGACTTTCTCCTTAAGAGGTCAAGCTTGTAATTAGGTCTAATGATAAGTTCGGATTAACTCCATAGATGACCTCGAAAGGCAACCTTCCTATTGAGCTATAAGTAGAGTGATTATATGCAAACTTGATGGTGGGTAAACATAAATCCTAATCATACAAATTCTTCCCAACAAGAGCTTGAAAGAGGTTGCCTACTATTCTATTCATAACATTTGTTTGGCCGTCCATTTGTGGATGGCAAAAAGTATTGAACATGAGTTTAGGGTTCACCTTCTTCCACAGTGTTTGCCAAAAGAAGCTCATGAACTTCGAATCACGATCTGATATAATACTCCTTAGGACTCCACATAACCGCACGATCTCCTACTAAAAGAGGTTAGCAACAAACAAAGCATCATTAGTTTTATGGTAAGGGATGAAGTGGCTCATTTTACTGAATTGATTTACCACCACCAAAAGAGAGTAATGTTTTTGAGGTGTTATGGGTAAGTCAAGCATGAAATCCATGCTTTGACCATTCAAGTATGGGCAGAGGTGTATATTCTCCATATGGTTCCTTTCTTCCTTTAACTTACTTGTACACCTTGCAATGCTTAAGAATACTGCATACATCCTTCATTATCCTAAGCTAATAGAAATGTTCTTTCAATAGCTTGACAATTCTCTTCTCTCCAAAATGGCTAGTTAAGCCCCTAACATAGGCTTGCCGAACAAGTAATTCCCTAGTAGAACTGCTTGGCACACAAACTTACTTTCCCTTCATCAAAAATCATTGGCTCAAATATAACCTATCTACTACTACTCCAATGTTACATTTAGCTACTATGGGTCCAAAGTATGGATCATGTTCATATTGATTAGGTAAAGTACAAAACCCAAGTATTCTAGCCTACAATGTTGTGTTAAGAACATGTCGTCAAGAAAGAGCATCGACAATGTTATAACTTCCCTTCTCATACTTGATGATGTAGCAAAAGGTTTCTAGGTACGCAACTCATTTAGCATGGCATCAAGAGAGTTTTTGCTATCCTTTGAGATGCTTGACAAATTCATGGTTTGTGTAAATAATGAATTCTTTTAGCAATACGTAATGTTGCCAATTCTAAAGTTCTTGGATAAGGGAATAAAACTCCTTATCATATACCAAGTAATTCATGATAACACCTTTAAGCTTTTCACAAAAATATACAACTAGTCCGCACTCCTACATGAGAACAACTTCAATACTAACTCTGGATATATCACATTCTATCTCAAAAACCTTGCTAAAGTTAGGCATTACCAATACTAGGGTAGAAGTTAACTTGGATTTGATCTCCACAAAACTCTTTTGAGCTTTCTCAAACCATTTGAATTCAGAGTTCTTTCTAGTTAGCTCGATCAATGGAGTAGTTATGGAACTAAAGTTCCAAATGAGCCTTTGATAAAAGGAAGCTAGGCTATGAAAACTCCTTACTCCGATAGCACTAGTTGGCATAGGCTATTCGAGAATAACTTAGATCTTTTCATCATCAACTTCAATTCCTCTTCCAGAGACAACATATCTAAGGAATACTACCTCGCTCTAATAGAATACGCATTTCTTCAAATTACCAAATAATCATTCAACTCAAAGGATATTAAATACTGACTTTAAGTGCTTAACATGAGAGTTAAGGTTAGTAATATACACTAAAATGTTGTTAAAATAAACTACAACACATTTTCCTATCAAGGATCTCAAAAAATAATTCATAAATTGCATAAAGGTACTCGGTGTGTTTGTAAGCCTAAATGGCATCACTATCCACTCGAATAGACTATCTTTCATTTTGAAAGTAGTCTTCGACTCATTTATCGACCTCATTCGAATTTGGAGGTTACTACTCTTCAAATCAAGCTTTGAAAATATTCATCCCCGATGTAACTCATTGAGCAAAACATCTAATCGTAGCATCAGATATCAATACTTGACAGTAACCTTATTGATAACTTAGCTATCAATGCACATTCTCCATAAGCCATCCTTTTTTAGCACTAGGATAGTCGATACAGCACAGGGGCTCATGTACTCTCAAACATAATCTCAATTAACTCGTCAACTTGTTTCTTCAACTCAACCTCCTGTTAAGGATTGATCCTATAGGTAAGTCGATTAGGTAAGATAGCTCTAGGGTAGAGGTCGATGCAATGCTTTATACCTTTGATAAGGGATAAACCTTTTAGTAACTTTATAGGAAACAAGTCAACATATTCTTAGAGCAATGTCTACACCTTGATAAGCAATGTTCCAACTTCCTTTAACTCTAGAAGTCTTTTAAGTAATAAGAGTGCACACTCTTCCTTCTTAATATCTTTGAAAAATTAGACTTTAGAAATTACTAAGGACTTCCTCTACAGTGATTTGGAAATCTTCTCTTGCGACTCATGGACCTCTTTAAGGTTTATTAGGGTCAGTATAACCTTCTTCTCATCCTCCTAGAATATATAAGTGTTCCTATACCCATCATGGAATACCTCAAGATCAAAGAGCCATAGTCAACCCAACAGTATGTGTGAGGCACACATAGGTAAGATGTCATACAACACCTTATCCTTATATCTGCGCCAATAGTGATCAGCACTTTAACTTGCTCGAAAGCAGGCAGACCTCTCTTCTCATTAAGCTAGTGAATCTTGTAGGGCTTAAGATGAGAACAGGTTACGACTTTAAGCCTCACCACTCCTTATGCTATGAAATTGGTACAACTCCCTCTATTAATGATCAAAGCACATAGATTGTCATTCACTTGATATTTCATATGGAAGAGATCCTCACTCTGTTCATTCTCATCAAAGTTAAAGGTACTGAGAGATCTTCATACAACCATATAGTATTCTCATAATTCAGGTTAGATTTGGGCATTAGAATCTTCATGAAACTCGTCTAACAAGTAATTAACATCTATTTCTTTATCCTTTCCTTTACTAATACTCTCCACTTCGAATTGGGGCTTCTCTCCCTTAATAGTCATGATGCATCAGTTTAGATATTAACTAGCCATGTGTTCAAAACTAAGGCACTTAAAACACTTTATCTCTCCTGTCTTCCTACGAAGCTCTAACTTTAATCTTTCTAACCTTAGGCTCCTTAACCTTAGTCTTTCCTTGTGCATCATCAAGTTTTCTCAACATTTGACCTTGGTGGTCGAACTACATAGGATTGTATTGAGCTCAATCATATCCAAATTGGCTCAACATACCAATTCTACTCAATAAGCCAAGTCGGCTACTTTATGCTCGATTGAGCTAATTTCGCCTTTGCCTTTCCACCCTTTATGCCACTTGGATGGTCTAATCAAAATTTCTTAGCCTTTACACTTCCACTAAATTACCAATCTCATATCTTAGTTCTAAAATGAACCTGGCTACTATTCACACTTCCAGCTCATCAACATCATAGTAGATCATCAATTGGAACTCTCAAACATACTCATCTACAAATCAGCTATCCTGCTTGAGTTCCTAAAGATATTGGAAGGTGTCTTGCTCATAATGTTCTAGCACAAATCCACTCAAAACTCTCGTCATCTCATTCTAAGTTCAGATTTCACATCAGGCTCACTGTCATACATTTTGCAATTTCTTCCACTACATTGTTGCATATCTAGAAAATTCTAAAGCAACTACTTAAATACACACTAAGTCTTCATAATCGTACAATTCAAATATCTTCTTAATCTTCTCATCCTAATCTAAGTAGTCATCAACACTACTAGACCCATTAAAACTCAGAATCTACACTTTCAGATGTTCGATTCCTTTGGGAATGTGGAGCTCATGCTCTTCGAGTCCATCATACTGCACTTCCTCTTCCCCATACTCTTCAACTTCATCCAACTTAAGTCTCCTCGTCACTAACCTCTCAATATGTCGAAGTAGAGTTGGGTTCACATTAACAACTCCTGGTGCTCTATGCTCAACTACTTATCTTCTCGGTCTATCTCTCATATCTTAGTCCAGTTCATCAACTCTCTCTTAAGACCTATTTCCTTCTATCCTCTATACAAATATAGCCAAGTTAACTACAATACCAAGGTCTTGTAACTATTAGTCAGTAGTTCATTAGGTCTGTTGGGTAATACAACTGTGATTATGAGCATCACTCTCGACATCATTAATCTCTCCTTGAACACTGGGATTCAACATTTTCATGTAGGAAGTTCACTACTTAATGGAAGATTTCATACAAATTTGATAATATGATATCACACAACCACTTAAGAACTTGTTTTGTTTTTCTACTAAAGAAATAGAGTATAACAAAACACACAACTATAATAAGAAGCAACTGCTACAATGCTTAACTTTCGATCGCAACCTAAAGCTTTGATACCAGATTTATATAATGTGCCTAGGAACAGCGTTATCACTAGGTCTTACCATAGAGAGTAGCAATAGTGGGTCTTTTGAGGTATTGAAGAAAGAGAAAATGGATAGGCTAGCAAACATAGTGGCTTTCGCAAGCTACTCATAGGATATGACGCACTAATGAACACAACACGACTTAAAATTTCACTTAATATGACACATAAGCTAATAGTAAGGTCTACTCACCACTAATCTTGAGCTACTCAGTAAGATTAGATAAGAGTTTAGAAAAAATGTACTCAAAGAATAGTATCTCGCAAGAATAAGAATATTCATTAACTGTAAGATGTGTAAGATAATTACGGCTACAATAAAAAGGACTATTTATAGTAAGTCCTTTAGGGAAACAATATGATAATGGAAAATTATATGAAGGATAATGTAAAAAGAAGATTTATAGTATAAGTAAAAAGGGTAAATATGGCAAAGAACAAAAAGAAATATAATACAGATGTTAGAAAAGTAAGGGACAAATGACAGCTTGTCAATGCATTCACATTTTGGAATCTTAGGGCATTATAGCTAAGTTGAGTTAATGCTGAGGCTACTATTGTTAAGCTATGCTAAGAGCTACTGAGGTGATTGAGAGAGGCTGCAGCTTGGTAGGATAGAAAAGGAGAGCTCAATGTATAGGGAACTCAAACGTAATACTTGGCAAGTCGATAATTAAGCAAGAGTCTAAGCCAAGTAATGTGTATCCAAGTTGTAGTTCAGTACTTAGTAGGTCAGCAACTAAGTAGGGGTTCGAGCAAAGAGAGTGTGTCCAAGCTGGGGCTTTATAGAGTTCACCCACAACTCTTCCATATATAGGAGCTCATCCTCGGCAGGTTAATAAGATAAAATCCACCTTGTGAGGTATTGTAAGCCTCAAAGGCAAGCATGATTAAGAGATTTAGAGGTTGACAATCCATCAATATTCTTTTCCTTTAAATGGTTATAGCTATTTATCACTTTAGGTGGGTTATGTAACCCACCAACAAAGGTAAGTGATAATTGCCAAGTGATCATCTACCACCATGAGTATAATAAGAGTTACTTATTGTTGTAGATCATGAGTCACCATAAAATTGTAACTTTTACTGGCCATTCCAAAGAGAAACAATTTAGTGAGTAATACATGTCATATGTTATGAACATATGGTATATAAATACTAATAAGATGTTGATATGTATATCATGTGCAAATCATGCATAGTAATCGATTTGAAAATTATTCATATCATTAATATACGTATCTACATTTTATTTTTACGTACACATTCCATCCTAAGAGAGTTTTTTTTTTTAACTTTAATTTTATAATTTGATAATATATATATTTGATAACATTACTAAATTAATCATCTCATACCAACTAAGTGCTTATACATATAAAGAATGAATTTTTAACAAGCTTGATAAAAACCTTCTTTTTCAAATGCTAGAAAATTTATAATGACTCAAATGGAAAAACAAAATATTAAAGACTAAAATTGAAAAGTAGGTTGATGACAAAAGGATGGAGGAACACACTCGCTTTGAAAAAAATTAATAAAAAGGGGCTAGGATAAAGATATTACGTTTGGGGGACAGTGAAAGTATTTTTCCAAAAAGCACCTTCAATTTTTTCAAATTTAAAAAAGAAGGTACCTTTCTTCTTTATTTTTAAGAAAACAAGAAGGCAAAACAAAGAAGGTGCCTTCTTCATCAATTAAAAAAAAAAAAAAAAGAAGGCAACTTTTTGGAAAGGCACTTTCTTCATAAAAAAATTGCAATGAAAAAACCAACAACTCAAACTAGCCAATGAAATATATATATATATATAAGCAAAACCAACCATTATAATACAATAATACAATTGAAAACTCAAAACTTCACATCCAACTCACATAACTACCTCTAGACACTAAGTCTAATTGTAGCCACTTGTATGAAAATTACAAGCAAAGCATATATAGCTCAAACCCGAAATCTAAAGTTACTCATTACTACTATAGAGTAAAAAGTAAAATATAAGGCATACAGAACATAAAAAGAAGCGTAAAGAAGCTAAACTGATATTAAGTTTTAGATAAATACAAATGTCAAGATGTTTAGTGAATAATAAATACAATCTCATGCTCTCTTAGACCTAATGAAGACTCTAGATACTTTGCACACTAAACTCACGCTATGCCTCCTCTCCTCTAGAATAGATGAAGCTTGTGACTCTTGTATCTCTATCAGCTACGGAGATGGCTCTGAAAACTGCGATGGATCAACGGTAGCTATCTAGGAAGAACTCTCTTCCTAAGAACTAATAGGCATCCTCCCCCTCTTAAGTGGAGCTAGCAATGTGAAAGGGGGGTCATATTACATCTCTAAAGCTAAGGTCTCAAACATGCTTCATCCGTGTAGACCCTTAAATGACCCCTTCCAATGAGATGGACCTACATTATCATCACTACTCCTACTTGTCCCTGATGTCATCCACCTTCCCTCATCCTAATCCGTCTACCCCGCTTAAGGGGATCTAGAGGGTCGTACTCTATTTAGATGTCCTCATCCAATCCCTACACCTTAACTTATTTTAGATGTAGAGGGTAGAAAGTAATCAGGAGATGGTCATACAGCAACTGAATCACATGTTCGATAGAGGATCAAGCTGCTTAGTAATCAACCCCATCAAAAAAGATCTTAATATGCTCGAACTCTTCAGCCTGCAAAAAGAAGAAGATTAAGACAAGGAAAATCGAGATTAGTAGAAAAAATAGTCGTAATTGAAAGTAGTCTCACCAAATGTTCATGCAATGCTCCAGTCTATCCGATATACTGACGAGTGATTCTCTTATACTACTATCAATACCAACGCTCTACTCTTCTAGGTTTGTCTCTCTAAATAATTCAAGCATGCCTATCGTTTTAGGTAGTAACATGAGGTAGATGTCTAATCTAATCAATATCCATCCGAACCCATAAGTCAATTCGGTACAAAGCCTCCTCCATGTCATATGTTAGTAGAATCCTCTACAATCCACCAAACTATCTAACCGTACACTCGAGTAAGTGCTACTCAATTGTGAAAACATATGAGTGGCACTTGAGCTACTCACATGTGGTAGCCACAGTAGTAGAAGTTAAGTAGGATCTCTAGTATCTCGTTTAAATAGAGCGGCCACACAACCTAAAAGACCATATTGTTTGGTTAGTGTAAAAGCAAAGCATTGAAACAGTAATGAAAGTGAAAAATACGTACTTAATCTGAAGTCTGTCTATCAAATACATTTTGATAGACTATTACCACATTGGTTGTTGCATCCTCATGTCTCGATTTGTCATCTACCCAGTAGCTAACGACTTCTCACTATCAATGACCATTCCATGTCTAGGCAAGGGAGCTATATGTGGTAACCTATCCTAAGCCCATACAGTAAGTAAAATCACAACACCTTCTATCTCATGAGAAGTCTCTAATAATGAGCCACATAGCTACCTATACAGCTATGCAAGGCATATAGACCCCTAACTATACTGTCTGGCCCAACCAAAGTCTTCCAGTAGAGGGAGAAACATGGCAAACACTAAGTTGCTAGATTTATCAACAAACATAAACTGTCCTAGAATTTGCAATATATAAGCTCTAGCTTGACATCTAGCCTACTCCTTGTTTCCCCGTGCAAGTAAGGAACTATAGTAGTCAACCAGCCAACCCATAAAAATACACCCTCCTCTCCCATTAAAGTCCTTTGGATCATCCCTAAGGTATCTAACAAAGATCTCTAGCCCCACCATATAAGTGTTCCCGATCATTGGTAATCCAGCAACTCGTAAGTCAAACTACACCTCAATATCTTGAAGTGTGATGGTAAGCTCTCTATGGACCTTGTGGAAAGTATGAGTCTCCCGCCTCCACCTCTCCACCAATGCAATGATCTAACTGAATGTAAGGGAGACGGCTTGACCTATAAAGCTAGCCTGCTCTAGATAAAGTAGCATGTAGTTATCAAAAGGGACCTCGTAGACCTATTAGTTCCATCTAAGTGTCCACTCACAAAGTCATACATGTAAAGCCTTCATGCTATGGAAAGGATACAAGTTAGTGAGATCCAATTAAGCATAATAGTTTGCAAGGTTATCAAATTTACGATTCTACTTAGAATCGTTAAAAGGTTTGTAAAATTAAAATGTAAAATTGAAACGTAGAAACGTAAGTTATAGAAACCTATATAAAATAGTTTTAAAAAATTATAAATATATTTATAGTAGTTATACAAAACTTGAAATATATGATAAAAATAAAAAAATAAAGAAATTAACTCTCTTTTTTTCCATACAAATTCTTAATATATGATTTAACATGTACAGAAGAAGGAAAAATAAAGCCGAAACTAAACTTTTTCCCTTTTTTTTTTTAAGCTATAAATTAAAAAGAACCTAATATTTCAACTCATTTTAAATTATTGACAGTATAAAATAAAATATATAGTTTTATTTGTAAACTTTGTTATTGAAGTTAAAACTTGAATAAAAGTTATAAATATAAAATAAGAGATTGGGAGAGAAAGAAAGAGGTAAAAAATTGAAATAGAATAAGATAGATGTTGTAATGTCTTAATAGTTGATGGCTTATAAAAGGCTAATTATGTTTTTTTTTTCTTTAATTTTTTAGTTCATTCAACTCAAATATATAAAATCAGCAAACTCAATAGAAAACTCAATCAAAAATGTAATTTTCTATTGAGTTTATATATAAACTTGGTTAAAAATATAAATTTCTATACAAAAAAAGATTCTATACCCAAGTCTCGAAAGAGCTACCTAAAATTGTAAACTTATAGAATCACATGAGTAAAATCGTGATTTTGACAACTAAGGTAATTTGTGATAAAAAAGTCATTGGTCTTACATGTCTTGCCCAAACGTACCAAGATCAATACTTGTCCTAGTCGATGGGAACCGATCCATCTATGGGTCTACGCTTCATCTAGCTTGCAAAAGTAAAAACAATAGGGTCAAATAACAAAATTACATATTAATTTCACATAACATGGGCATTAGTTAGTAAATAAACAAAATCAATCATGTGTTTAGTTATTATACTCGAGTTCAATTACCCTGTTGATTCCTCTACAAACACATTCTTTTATTGTGCCATACCTTCCTTCACAAAGTGCAAGTCGTTCTATCTGATGCTTCATAACGTCCATCTCCATGGAATTGCTTCATCTTAAGCTAACCCTTTTTTCACTCCAACTACAGGTTAAGATGTTCTTTCTAGAGGTGTAGAATCATGGACTAACTTGACTCATCTCCAATCAGGAAGAAGTGACCTCTATAACACTACATTTGATGAATAGACTTATACCAACCCCTAATCAAAGACATGACGTCTAGTCGCTCGAAACCAGCAGCAGCAATAGCATGTGAGTAAGGAATCATATATATTAGCCATTTGTTATAGATCAATATGCTATTGTTGAAGCCAATCGTTTGCATATGCACACCTCCCTTCATCCTATTCCCTACATGTTAACTTATAGTCTCAACCTCATATAGCCTACTATACCTATCGAAACATACCACCTAATGTGAACTCGCCCACTTAACTCACTCTAATATATCTGTAGCATACTTGGAATATGGTTAGTTTGTAGCCACCTATTTAAGCACCTCCTCATGTCTCTTATCCCAACTTAATATGTAGTTGTAGAAGGTCTTCCTCATGAGTGACGTAACCAGTTGTCTATAGGCATATTTCAATATTGAATTATACACTTCAATAAGGTTGGATGTCATATGCCTAAACCGATAGCCCCCATCATGCACAAGTGTCCACTACTACATCATGATCCGAGGCATCAGCCTTAATACTTAGAACCTTCTCCCATTTCTTAAACTTTTAAGGTTAACCTTACATTACACCGAAGGTCACTCACTTCTTGCATAATTGGCTCTTATGGACCTTATTAAAGTTGCTTATAATATAGTATATGCACCACTGCCACACCAAAAAAGGAGGTTTCCACTCGTTTTCACTTCTATCCAATGCAGACTAAATACCCATCCCTCTATCAATAATCAAGCATATGGTTTCCTAGCTTGCTCACTCACCACATACATGTTGCCTTAGATTCCTAAGAAACCAACTCCATGTCTCGACCATCTCATAATCAACTAATGCAAAGATAAGTGAGACTATATGGTTCATGCCATCCATACTAGTGGCCACCAACAATGTATGACAATAAGCAACTTATAGCGGAACTTTCCACATAAGAACATACCTCAATACTAACCAAAGGCCTACAAAACTTCTATGCCTCTATGCATGGGCTAAAAGACCACCACACCCACTTCAACCCTATCTCCCTCATCTATCTCAAAGGGTTCCACATCCAGTATACCTTTGTACTGAGATTAGTCATCTAGATTATACTGAGAAGTCGTAGCAAATCATCATATGACCTCTGCTAATTACCCTACACGACTTTTAATTTTTGTATCAGGATGTTTTATAATGACATTCAATAACTCCTTAAGCATTGTATTGCTATCCAACTGTAGGTGATCTTAGGTTATGATGGGACTAACACATGTGCAGGGCCCCACTAATCTAGTTATCACAAACATACCATTCGGTTTCTTCTTACATACCCTAAGTCTCCATTGGTAACCATCCTCATGCTTAGAGCAAAGGATAAAACACTTGCTCTTTTTTTATTCCAACGACTTAGAAGTCAACGTAATGTTTGATGTGATAGTACTTCACCGCTCTTACAAGTTCCTCCTTGATATTAAATTTCATACTTATATAGAGATCTTCACCAACTTCCAAGTTACTAAACATCTCATTTACATCCCTTTCGATGTTTAAGTAACAATTGTCTCTACCCTTATTGAAAAAGGAAATCATATCTCTTACCCCTATTTCTATTGTATAGGTCTCTAGAGTTTGAATTGGGGCTACTACTAGCTTCATTAAACTTAAACCCGAGGTACACGGATATACCAAACATTTCTGTAAGGAGGGTATGAGTAGCAGTCACCTCAGGCACAATGGGACATGTATGAGACATTTCATTATCGTTATCACCGTCATCGTCATCGTTGTCTTTCTCATCTTCCTTAAGCTCATAGTCGTCATCATCATCGTCATTGTTACCATCATCACCAACTAAGCCTCTCATTCGTTGAACCACACTGTCATGTGAAACTTTCATCTACAAGACTAATCCAACAGCCTCACCCACTGAATTATCATCATGCTACATGGGTGTAAACATAGGCAATGGTTCATATTCATATACCATTTATTCATTCTCCTCAATTGATGCCGTTTTTTTGTTTTCCTTAACTAGTGGCACATGTATTGCCCATACAGGGTAGATTCCTTTCGCTTCTCCAATCCTCACATATAGATGGTAGGTGTGAGTCTGGCCAAATGCTTCTACCATCTCAAACAAATTTTTGACGTTAGTGTCATCCTTGTTGACAATGAGTGAATAAGACATGACTCCCAAGTAGGCATTTAGATGTTTGTACAAAATCTCAACCTCAGTACTTGGATCGACTCAATGACTTGGCAAATCCTTTCAAGAAACTCAAAGAAATTTACATTAGTTCTCACTTTCAACATCTTCACCAAGTCACAATCATATTTTGGTCTCAAATTTCCCTTTACATTGTTTCCATGAGCAATGTATACACCTAATTTTTGTCCCTCTATAGTCTTAATTTTTATTTTGTTTTTTTTTTTTTACAAAAAGGGTCCTAATTCAAAAAGATAAAAAATAATAAAAATTAACGAATAATGAAAATACCAAAAAAATAAGAAAAGGAAAAATCATAAAAATTTCGTAGATTTTTAGGAAGTAATTTACATTATGAATAATTAGTTTTATTGTTAGTTTTAGTTTTAGTTTAGGAAATCAGATAGTTTAAATATAATTTAATTGTAATGAATGTCAAGGCACTGGCCGATGGCCTAACGGATAAGTAGTGAAGTATTTGGGGTGGATTTAGTTTGAAGTCTTGGGTTCGAGTCTCAGTAGGCACCTATATCTTTATTTTTTTGTAGAAGCGAGATGAAAATGGGTCATATCTAATTAAATCATATGAATTTAGTTAAATCGGATTTGAGTTAAATTTGAATCTAGTTTAATTAACGAATTAGATATAATTAGACATAATATGATATGATTTAGTTTAGACTCTATATAAACACACACCAGCAGTAGGAAAAGGGCAAGAAAAAACAACAGATTGAACTTCATCTACACACAGCAAAAAAAAAAAAAAAATCCAGATACAAAACACAGTGCATAATCTTCACGACAGCGTAATACGACTGGACAATCCTCCATCAGCAGCAATCTCCCTAATACCAAACAATAGTAGCAAACATGGTACTCTAGCACACGAGAGCTCACGTCACTTCACTTCATGTCCCCGCTGCTGCATTGACTTTCGTCTAACGCCACTAATAAAGCCCCACAGCAGCCGTACGCTCCAATCTGTAGTCCATAACAAACTCCTAACGCCACAAGCTGATCAACGAAGCCCCACAACAGCCGCACGCTCCAATCTGCAGTCCACAGCAAACTCCTGACGCCACAAGCTGACTAACGAAGCTTCACAGCAGCCATACGACTCCATAACAGCAGCAGCCAAGCCTCACTGCACAATCCCAACCAGATACGGCAAATACGCCCACAACAGCCCCCTCTATTGATTCCCTCTTCCTCCCCATCCTCACTGAACACGATAAACAATGGCCACACGTGATCAAGTTCTGTCCAAATTTTTTTGATTTATTGTATTGTATTATTATTTTATTAGGATTTTAATAGTTTAACATGATGCATGTATATATATGTGTATATTAGTATAAGGTATTTTTTTTTAGCATTAGTTTTCTTTATGATATACATATTAAGTGCATTATATTAATTTAAGAAAATGTTTATTTAATAAGTAGATATTGCATATTAGACAAGAGATTGTTAAGACTAACTATTATATATATATATTGTTATTTATTGGTTAACATAATATATGAACATGTTAGTTTAGGAGTTTTAGTATTAGTATAAGTGCATTATATAGGAATTAATAGGATTAGTTTTGCAGGATTTCCTCACATAGAAAACCATTTTATCCCTTTTTTTTTCTTAGGTATATTTTTAGGATTTTCTCATTTAGAAATTTATTTTGGAAATAAAAAATAATAAAAATCCCATTTTAGAAAAATAGGGCTTTTAGAACGTTTTCATAAAATAGAATAAAAAGACTTAGTGAATTAGGACCCTTTTAGAGTTTTCTTTGAAAAACTAAATTGATATTAACGTAAACTCGGTCGGTTTTCAAAAATTAAAATAAATCAATGCACTAAAGTTTTCAAAGAACATAAGCACCTTCGGGGCGACGATAAAATATGTAGAAACTTAAGTTCTTTTTTCTTTTAATTATTTATTTATTTATTTTTTCTTTAAAAATATTATAATTAGAAAAATAATCATAATTTCGATAAATAGGTAGCGATACCCATTAGGGTTTAATAGGTTAGCCCCTAAACTTAGAACCCTCTGGTTCTTCATTTAAAATTAAAATCAAAGATCAGTAGCTAAATCGTGATTAATCCACTTAATTAGTTATGGTTCCTTTTTTCTTTTCTCGACTTCGGTCGAGTGACAACTCCAAAAATTATTTTTAATAAAAAAATCAAAATTTCTCAATTTTTTTAGTCGATGATTAATATTAAATGGGTTAGAGTTTAATATTAATCGAAAATGGGGAAATCAATTTCAAATAAAAAGAAAATCGAAAAATCAGGTTCAACAGTTTGGCAACTCTACTGGGGATCACTAGAGGGCTAGCCACTAGAAGTTGCCGAAAATAGGATTATTTTTCAAAAAAAATAAAAATAAAAAGATAAAAAAAAACTTAGGTATGTTATTCTATGTATTTGATCATTTTATTTATTTATTTTTTTTACTAACATTTTTTTATTTATTTCAGTTTATTCAAGGGGGTAACTTTTGGGGATTTACTGTTATTTTGTTTTTTAGCATCATAAATGCATGGTAGACACAGTCAGAACCAGGCCGTCTTAGGTCCTTAAGAGGAGGGCCATTGTGTAAGCTTTAGATGTTGTGGTGTAACCACCTTCTAGGGCAGATCGGGCTACCCCACTCAAGTTCAAATGCGATCACAAAATCGTTGTTTTGAAAAAACGTAGTGGTTGCAGAACTTGAGAACCTTTAACACCTATCCTTTTACATCACACAACCTTTTTTGAAAAAAAAAAAGTACAAAAACCTATGATGTGGCGAACCTAAATTAATAAAGACAGTTGTGAAGTTATGATTGTAGTTATAATCTTCCCTTGTAAATAATTTGTAATAATTTTATGTAAAGTTTAGAACACATTGTAATTGTAATTGTAATTGTAATTTTAATTTTAATTTTAATTTTAATTTTGATTTTGATTAGTCATGGCTAGACCAAGTCAAGGGCCTTTTGGAGACATTCATATCTACCTACCGCATTGGCCACAGAAACTGCTTCAAACGTGATTTCGACTCTTCAGCCCAGATAAACAGGAGTTTATTAAGAATAAGATTGGGCCCATCCTCTCTCTACAGAAGATCCCTGTGAACATCACTCTAGTACGGGCCTTAGTCCACCTTTAGGAGCCCGAATCCACCGGTTTCTGTATGGGCCTACATCAGCTAAGCCCAACTGTAAAAGAATACTCCCAATTGTTGTGGGCTCCTACAATCACGGATGATATTTATGTCTCAGACTTAGAAGCTGCAGCACTAAAGATCTTCAGCAAATTGTTGGGAATAAAAAAAAAAACCTAAATAAACCGAGTTCTAAATTAAGGAAAGACCATTCGATTAAAGGATGTCATGGACTGGTTTTCTACTGAATTGAAGCATAGGGAAAAACGCGAGGTTTTTTGTGCAAATTTAGAAACATAGCACCAATACCGGGTCAACGCTTTTATACTAGTGGTCTTCAATACTATCATGTTCCCTGATGAAAGACATCGAGTCCATTTCAGAATTACAGAACTCATAGCCCAATTCCTTGAAGGGAAATCATATGTTCCGGCTCTTTTGGCCAAACAGATCCAATCACTAAACCATCTCAAGAAAAAGAAACGAGGAGATCTGAAAACTAATATGGTCCTATTGGTGGTCTGGTTCGTTAGCCACATGAGAAGTTACCAGCTTGATTTCAATCGAACTGAGTTTACTCATCAATATGATCTTATCAAATCTTTTAGAGAAAGAATCGAGCTGCCAAAAAATATAGCTAGCCGCTACTAGGTCCAATACTTTCAGAGTATGAAAGCGAAAGAGTTGTTGTTGACACCCAGGTGGTTTACAAGTAAGGAAATGATAAGAGGATGTAGAGACTTCAAAGTGGTTCCTCTAATCGACTTCAACCTCTACACCGCATACGTCCCAACCAATATTGAGGACATGATCCCCAGACCATCATTAGAAGCTATCTCGTTGGACTTCCTTAACCCCGGCATGACGATGGTTGATAAAGTAACCAAGCTTCAAAGCATCCAAGCTCTTTAGTGCACGAGAAAGACCACCCCTACCACTAGAGGGATAATAGCCAGGAGCCAGACAACCAAAGGATTTCTTTATCACCAACTAAAAGGGCTAAAAGATATGGAAGACAACAAAGAGAAGGGGGAAGTTTAAGCTGAACCCGAGAGGACAAGTAAAAGAGAGCAAGAGTTGAAAAGCCGTTGCAAGGAGTATCATCAGAAGATAAAGGCATTGGAAGCACAACTGAAGAGGACCAAGGGCAAAGAAGAGCAAGCTCCCATGATCCGAAAGAAGAGAAAGACGCAAGATAAGCCTACTAGTCACTAGGAGATTAAATTTTACATTTTAGGTTTTTATGTTTTCATTAGAATTTATTTTTTATGAACAGAATAAGAGATGTAAAGCTTCACAATTGCAAAAATTAATAAAAGTTAGTTAGGTTTTGCCACATCAGAGGTTTTCCCCAATTCTTGATTTTTCATTGCACTCGTATGACATGCATTTTATGTTTGTATGATTAACAACCCTTTTTTAGGAAAATGTAATATGTACTAACCCTTTGTTGAGTTGTTCAATAAACGATTAGGTAAAATTTCAAGATAGCTCCCAAACGTCAAGTCTTTCAGAGAAGTCTGATTAAAATACGTTCCCAGACCAAGATGGTCACCACTCAAGGAAATGATGGAGACCCTGAGATCAATGATCCCTCCGAGCTGAGGTTTCGTTCCATAGAAAAGGCTATGGAAAAGATGGCAGAACAAATGAGCTTCCTAGCATATAGCATTGCTTTGCTGCGAGCTACAGCAGCGGCTAATGAAGAAGGTTCCAAAACCCGTTATGGGAAGAATACACAAGCTCCTAAAGTAGAGCACAAATATCAAAAAGACTCATTTGAGTCAGAAGGAGTTTACCCGAAAGACAACCCGACCTTCGAACCTGACACGTATGTAGCCTTGAGACCTGTCGACCATGGGCTAAGTACAGACAACTTGAAAGAATTGGAAAAGAAATTGACACAATAGATCACTAAGAAGATGAAGGCATTTGTAAGGTGTGATGGATTTGAACAGGCGGGGATCACGGAGTTTTCCGCATATGACATGGGATCATACCCTGAAAAGTTTAAAGTACTAGAATTCGAAAAGAATAACGGGACGAGTTGCCCTAAGCTCCACACCAGGTTGTATGTCAAGAAGATGGGTAAATATGCTCAATACGATCCACTCATGGTACAGACATTTCAAAATAGTCTGACCAGACTGGCCCTGACTTAGTATGCCCAGCTTGATTTGAATCAGGTAAATACATGAGAGAAACTTGCTCGAGCATTTTATGAACAATATAAATTCAATGTAGAAGTAGCCTCGACTATGATGGATTTGGTTGCCTTAAGAAGAAGAATAATGAATCGTTCAAAGAATATGCTCAAAGATAGAGGTCCTTAGCTGCAAGAATCTCTACTCCTACGATTGAGAAGGAGCTAACATCAGCTTTCATTAACATCTTGGAGAGGCCCTATTTCTCCCATCTTATCAGGCAGGCCTCGTCCAGTTTTGCGGAAGTAGTAGTGGCCGGGTGCAGGATTGAAAGTGCCGTCTCTTCCAGTAAACTGCAAGACCCAATAGATAGAAGACCACCGGCGTCATCATCTGGTCCTAGACCAGCCGCCAGCAAGCCTAAAGAATCTACGGTTGGTATGGTAAATTCAAATGTCAAACCAAACGCTCAAGTCGCTTTTAGGGCGAATCCACCTCCCGCCGAGCAACAGTATAGAGATCAGTTTCAAACTAACAGGACTTATAAACAATTTACCAAGATACCGGTCCCTTTAAGTCAAGTCTTCGAGAAGTTGCGAAGGGATAATTTGATACGGTACGAACTTCCTAGCAATCAATATCGACCGAGAATCTTTGACCCTACAGTAAAATGCGAATACCATTGTGGACAAGTAGGGCATTCGACTTCTGCATGTTGGAGACTAAGGAACAAGATTCAGGACTTGATAGACAAAGGGACAATGCAGTTGGATTTTGTGGAAGCCCTGATTCCTAACGTTAACAATAATCCCTTACCTAACCATAGGCCGATGATCGGTATGATTTTTGATGACTATGCTGTTAATGTCATCAATTCAGATAAGAAGCCTAAGGTTTTTGAATTCTATACTGGCAAACGGACTCTAGAGGTGAAGAGGTACACATTCCACGTACCGTTGCCACCAGAAAATTACAAGGCTGCTCCATTTAACTATCACCTGGTAAATCAGGAGAAACCAAGTCCTCTGGTAGGGGGTATTACTCGATCGGGAAATATTTATCACCCAAGAGAGGAGCAGGGGAGGAAAGTCTTGTCGGGAGAATCAAATGATAAGACGGTTGCCGAACGCATTGAGGGGCTATCGGCCTTTACCAAAATGATCAAGTCAAGTGAGTACAAGATCATAGATCAACTCAGTAAGACTCCTGCACAAATATCGTTGATGGGCATGTTAATTGCATCTAAACCACACAGGGAGGCTTTATTTCGCACTTTAAATGAAGTAAAGATCCCTCAGGAGATTCCAACTGAGAAGATGGGATTGGTTACTAATTTGATCCTCGCAATAGATCAAATTTCATTTTTAGCTGAAGAATTGGGCGAAGAAGGGAACAAACATACAAAGCCACTCTTTATCATGGTAAGGAATAACGACATAATTGTCACTAAGGTGCTCATTGACAATGGATCATCACTGAACATCTACCCACTCGCCACCTTGGTTTTGCTGGGTATCGACACATTTGCAATTAAGCCTTCTTCCACAACAGTCAAGGCCTTTGATGGTTCCAGAAGAGAGATTATAGGGGAGATTGATTTATCCGTGAGTATTGGCCCTCAGCACTTTACTATTTGATTCCAAGTCATGGACATTCCAAGATCTTTCAATCTACTCTTGGGAAGACCTTGGATTCATGCAGCAGGGGCCATACCCTCAAGCTTGCACCAAAAATTAAAGTTTATCTCCAATGGCCAAGTGATTATAATTCTAAGAGATCAAGATTATGAAATCTACAAAGAGACAACTATACCCTACATAAGAAGTGAGGGACAAGAAGAGCTGGGCTTACAAATGTTTGAAGAGGTGAACATGATTACCGGTCTTGACAGAGAGGATGATAGAAGGAAGGGATTCAAGGAAGGCCAAATCGGCACCTACGGCGTTGGCTATAATCCTTCCTTGGTGGAAGAATTCCAGAAGAAACAAGCGAAGGGCAAGAGAGGTAACAGATTATACCATGCCTCAATGACCTTTCCACTATTAGCTAACACGTTCGTATGGGAAGAGACTCAAGTTCGAGAATCTGACAAAAAAGGATCAACAAACTCACCACCCAAGTTTCAGCATCATTTGAACAACTGGTTCTCCATCCTGGCGAATAGCAATAGGTCTTCCTTAGGGTAAAGGGGTGACCCATAGTTAGTATTTTCTGAATTTTTATTTTCAATAGTTATCATTCTAAATGTATCGTTGAACCTTTCGTTTAAAATTAGTTAGGCCTTTATCTCATTTGAGACCATACCTCCATTTATTCAATGAAATCTTAGTTCGTTTCTTTCCTATGTTGCTCTTCAATTCTTTTTTGTTTACATATACTTTTTTCATGCATTCTCATTCAGATCCAATGAACCAAGCGAAAACAAGGAATACCTCGTGCAGGTAGAAAATGAGAATATCGATATCGCTTCCAGCCCTACTAAGTTAGTCATCGGGAGCGATGTCAATGACCACAATAATATACAAGAGGAATGGCAAAAACATAAATTGGGTAGAATCACTATTGATGAACCGATTAAGACAATTAATGTGGAGAACAAAGAAAATCTTAAGAATTTAAAAATTGGGGTGAGTTTAAAAGAGAAACAAAAAACAGAATTAATTACGTTGTTAGCTGAGTATCAAGACGTGTTCGCTTGGTCATATGAAGATATGCCTGGGTTGGACCCGTCGATTGTAGTCCACCATTTACCTACACATGAAGACTTCAAACCAAAAAAGTAAAGATTGAGGAGATTTTGACCTAACGTCTTGCTGAAAATTAAGGAAGAAGTGAAGAAACTACTGGAGGTTGGATTCATTGAAGTGTCAAATTACCTGGAATGGGTAGCCAATATCGTTCCAGTAATGAAGAAGAGTGGGAAAGTTAGAGTGTGTGTAGACTTTCGAGATCTCAACCAGGCAACGCCTAAAGATAATTTTCCATTGCCTCACATTAATGTCTTGGTAGATAACACCGCCGGAAATCATCTATTCTCTTTCATAGATGGTTTTTCGAGATATAATCAGATTCGGATGTCCGAAGAGGATAAGACGAAGACGACTTTTATTACGACTTGGGGAATGTTTTGTTATAAGGTGATGCTGTTTGGGTTGAAGAATGCAGGTGTAACATATCAGAGGGCCATGGTTGCAATTTTTCATGATATAATGCATAAAGAAATAGAAGTGTATGTTGATGATATAATTGCGAAATCCAAAGAGGAGGAAGATCACTTAGAAAACCTGAGGAAGTTGTTTGATAAGCTGAGAAAGTACCACTTGAAATTGAATCCGGAGAAGCGTACCTTTGGTGTGACGTTAGGAAAATTATTGGGGTTCATAGTCAGCCAAAGAGGTATTAAAGTCGATCCTGATAAGGCCAAAGCTATAATTGACATGCCTCATCCACAAACGCTCAAGGAAGTGCGAGGATTGTTGGATCGTTTAAATTACATAGCCCGATTCATATCACAGTTAATGGACAAATGCCGCCCTTTTTTTAAACTATTAAAGAAGAACATAAAGATCGGCTGGAATGAGGAATGCGAAGAGGCTTTCACGAAAATCAAAGAATATCTCATGAAACCTCCAATGTTGGTAGCTCCTAAACCTGGAAAGCTGTTATTCTTGTACTTGACCATGATGCCGGAATCCATGGGATCCATGCTTGGCCAAAAGGATGAAGTAAGGGAAAGAGCAAGTCATTTACTATCTAAGCAAGAAGTTTACCGAAGGGGAGCAAAAATACTCAGAAGCTGAAAGAACCTGTTGTGCATTGGTCTGGGTTATGCATCGGCTCAAACAATATACGCTGTATTATCATATTGAATTGATAACACAACACGATCCTTTGAAATACTTAGCTGAAAAACCAGCTCTCATTAATAGAGTTTCAAAGTGGCAAATGTTGCTGACAGAATTTGACATTAAGTATGTGAGTCAAAGTTCAGTTAAGGGGTAAGCTTTGGCGGATCAATTAGTAGAGAATCCTCTTGAAGATACCCCTCAAGGGGCACGGGTTAAGTTTCCCAATGAAAGCATCCTAGTAGCGGGAAATGATTCTGATGGTGAAATAGTTGAAAAATCTTCAAGGTGGAAAATGTTCTTTGACGGAGCAGCTAATGTGTTTGGATGTGGAGTAGGGGCAATTCTGGTATCGCCTGAAGGTACACAATTTCCAATGGCTGTGAGATTGGTTTTCCCATGCACCAATAACATTACAGAATACGAGGCGTGTATTTTGGGACTCAAAATCACATTGTTTAAGGAGATACGGGAATTACAAATATATAGAGATTCTTCGTTGATTATAGGCCAAGTTCGGGGTGAATATAAGACAAAAGACCCCAAATTAGTGCCTTATCACCAACACTTGGCCGAGTTGATAACCAAGTTTGAAAAGATTACCTTTGTGTACGTACCAAAGGTTCAAAACCAATTTGCCGATGCTCTTGCTACTTTGGCATCAATGATTTAGATATTGAAAGGAGTAGAGATTCAACCACTTAAGATTGAAATTAAAGAAAAGCTTGCTTTTTGTTTGGCAATGGAAAGTTCATGTGGCGAAAAGCCTTGGTATCATGATATTAAAATATTTTTACAACATGGTACGTACCCTGAAGGAGCAGAGAGGAAGGACAAAAAATTAATTAGAAGATTGGCGGTTCAGTACTTGATCAGCGATTCTACGTTGTACCGACGATCGTTTGACGGTACGCTTTTACATTGTATAGATGGGAAAGAGGTAGAGATGCTAATGAAAGAAGTGCACGAGGGAATATGTAGCCCCCATATGAATGGCTACATGCTTGCCAAGAAAATCATGAGATAGGATATTACTGGTCGACTGTAGAAGCGGATTGTATCGCACATGTTAAACGCTACCATTTGTGCCAGATCTATGCGAACAAGATAAATGCTCCACCTCAAGAGTTGCATACACTATCAGCACCATAGCCTTTTTCGATGTGGGGAATAAATATCATTGGCCCAATCACTCCAAAGGCATCTAACGGGCACTGATTTATATTGGTAGCTATTGATTATTTCACTAAGTGGGTTGAAGCCTCATCCTACTCTAGTGTGACGAAAGGAGTAGTGGTCAAGTTCATCAGGAGGGACATACTGGCTCGGTATGGTACGCCAGAAACAATTATTACTGATAACGGTACGAATCTGAATAATAAATTCATGTTCGAGTTATGCCGACACTTCAGGATCATTCATAGAAATTCTACTCCTTATCGGCCCTAAATGAATGAAGCCATGGAAGCAACCAATAAGAATATCAAAAGAATTATTGAGAAGATGGCCATTACGTATCGAGATTTGCATGAGATGTTACCATTTGCACTCATGGCCTATCGAACTTCTATCAGAACATCAACAGGGGTAACCCCCTATTCGTTGGTATACGAAATGGAGGCTATACTGCCAGTGGAGGTCGAGATCCCGTCTCTCAGAATATTGTCGGAAACTCAGTTAGCTGAGGCTGATTGGGTAAAGAAGCGTGTTGAGCAGTTGAACCTAATTGATGAAAAGAGGCTGACAGCTTTATGCCATAACATTTGCTATCAGCAACGAATGGCTAGGGCTTTCAACAAAAAAGTACGATCTCGGAGTTTTCAGCAAGGTGATATGGTGTTGAGGAAGATGTTGCCTAACACAACTGATTTAAGAGGGAAGTTTGTCCCAAACTATAAAGGGCCTTACATTGTGAAGAAAGTATTGCCTGGGGGGGCTGTTATCTTGTTTCAAATGGATAGTCCGGACTTGAAGGACCCAGTAAATGCTGATGCGTTGAAGATGTACTATCCTTAAACATCAATGAAATTTTTGCAAATAATCTTACTATTACTATGGTCTCATTTTTATTTTCTACATGCAAAGTTGGTATTCCTAGTAGTCATTAGCATTGGATAATATCCTTAGCCTTTCTTTTTCTCATTCCACTAAAAGACCCTGCTTCTCACTCTATCATCTACCTAAGTAAACCTTACACATAAGAACCACAAGAAAAATAATCATTTAATTTGAAGTGATGGCTATTGATAAAAATTCTTTTAATACTTTATTGTGGTTAATCCCCCAAAGAAAGGGAGACTTGTTTCCTATTTTTTAGGACAGGGCCATATTCAAAAAGAGCAATGTATGGTGTGTAAGTAGAAACTCGTTTGAGAATATATGCTTGCACGAAAAGCCAATTTTTGGCCAAAAGTTCAATACAGGACATCTTTGTTCGAGAAGAATATGTTTTACATTGGTTTCAAGCTTAAGTTGCTTTCAAAAAACAAAAAAAAAAGTGAACAAGAAAAGAAGAAGAAAAAGAAAAGTGAGGGTTTTGGAAAGAGACGGAAGAAGAAAGAAGAAGAAGAACAAAAACAAGAAAAGCAATGGTCAGGGTCAAAATTGTTGGTTCTAATCTGACTGCTCAATAAGACATGGGACTACTTGGGAGCTATCATTGAAACCAAGTAAGTGGTTCTAAACATGATAAAACATTGCATTGGCAATTGATTTCCCCTTAAGGATAATAGCTTGTTTTCCAAAAATAATTTCTTAGCAAAATAGTTAGCTCCTAGAGCATGGTCCCAGTGTTTCTTCAACTCGCAATCGTCAAACTCACAAAACGTTAACCCAATCAAAATTTCTTCAAGGGATTTAGCGCTTCGATCAGCTTATGGAACGCTATTTCAACTCATATTCTCATTTAAGGATCTAGCCAATTCATAGAACGCAGTCCTAATCTAAAGCTTCTTAAGCTTCTGGCTAGCTCCTAAAACAGTCCTAATGTATAATTTCTTAAGGAGCTTGCCAGCTCGTGAGAGTAGTCTCAATCCAAAGTTTCATAGGCTCCCAATCGCCCAACTCACAGAATGTTCCCCAACTTATAATCTCTTAGGGATTTAGCAAGCTTATGAAGCGCTATCCCAATTCAAAGTTTTCTTCATTCTTTAGGTCTTAGCTAGCTCAAAGGGTGTTGTGACCGCCTTAGTTAGTCAGCTCATCAGGGTACTACCAAGTTTTCCTCTTTTTTAGGTCTTAGCTAGCTCAAATGGCGCTTTGACCGCCTTGGTTAGTTAGCTCATCAGGGCACAACTAAGTTTTCTTCATTTTCAAGTCTTAGCCAGCTCAAATGGCGCTTTGATCGCTCTGGTTAATCAGCTCATCAGGGCATTACCAAGTTTTCTTCATTTTTCAGGTTTTAGCTAACTTAAAGGGCGCTTTGACCGCCTTGGTTAGTCAGCTCATCAGGGCATGACCAAGTTTCTTCATTTTTAGGTCTTAGCTAGCTCAAAGAGCGCTTTGACCGCCTTGGTTAGTCAGCTCATCAGGGCACGATCAAGTTTTCTTCCTCTTTAGGTCTTAGCCAGCTCAAAGAGCGCTTTGACCGCCTTGGTTAGTCAGCTCATTAGAGCACGACCAAGTTTTTCTTCATTCTTCAGGTCTTAGCCAACTCAAAGGGCGTTTTGACCGCCTTAGTTAATCAACTCATCAGGGTACGACCAAGTTTCTTCATTTTTAGGTCTTAGCCAGCTCAAAGAGCGCTTTGACCGCCTTGGTTAGTCAGCTCATCAGGGTATAACCAAGTTTTCTTCCTCTTTAGGTATTAACCAGCTCAAAGGGCGCTTTGACCGCCTTGGTTAGTTAGCTCATTAAAGCACAACCAAGTTTTTCTTCATTCTTCAGGTTTCGGCCAACTTAAAGGGTGCTTTGATCGCCTTAGTTAGTCAACTTATCAGGGCATGACCAAGTTCTCATTATTCTTTTCAAGGATTTTTGCCAACTCACAAAGACACTACCTCTCGACATTCTAACCCTCGTCAAGTGACTTAACGTTCCTTAGGATAGAGTCGTCTTGAGGCAAAAACGGTGTCTCTATTGTCTTTGTGGCAAAGTTTTGCTTAAACTTTACCATAAAGAAAGACAGCTGTACACACCTAATTTTTGCCCCTCCATAATCTTAATTTTTATTTTTATTTTTTTTCAACAAAAAGGGTCCTAATTCAAAAAGATAAAAAATAATAATAAAAATTAACGAATAATGAAAATACCAAAAAAATAAGAAAAGGAAAAATCATAAAAATTTCGTAGATTTTTAGGAAATAATTTACATTAGGAACAATTAGTTTTATTGTTAGTTTTAGTTTTAGTTTAGTTAAAAAATTTAGTTTAGGAAATCAGATAGTTTAAATATAATTTAATTGTAATGAATGTCAAGGCACAGGCCAACGACCTAACGGATAAGTAGCGGAGTATTTGGGGTGAATTTAGTTTGAGGTCTTGGGTTCAAGTCTCAGTAGGCACATATGTTTTTATTTTTCTACAGAAGCGAGATGAAAATGGCTCATATCTAATTAAATCATATGCATTTAGTTAAATCGGATTTGAGTTAAATTTGAATCTAGTTTAATTAACGAATCAGATATAATTAGATATGATATGATATGATTTGGTTTAGACTCTATATAAACACACACCAGCAGTAGGAAAAGGGCAAGAAAAAACAGCAGATTGAACTTCATCTACACACAGCAAAAAAAAAAAAAAAAATCCAGATACAAAACACAGTGCATAATCTTCACGACAGCGTAACACGCTTGGACAATCCTCCATCAGCAGCAATCTCCCTAATACCGAACAGCAGTAGCAAACGTGGTACTCCAGCATACGAGAACTCACGTCACTTTGCTTCCTGTCCCCGCCGCTACATTGACTTTCGTCTAACGCCACTAATAAAGCCCCACAGCAGCCGTACGCTCCAATCTGTAGTCCATAACAAACTCCTGATGCCACAAGCTGACCAATGAAGCCCCACAGCAACTGCACGCTCCAATCTGCAGTCTACAGCAAAGTCCTGACGCCACAAGCTGACCAACGAAGCCTCACAGCAGCCACACAACTCCATAACAGCAACAGTGAAGCCTCACTGCACAATCCCAACTCGATACGGCAAATACGCTCGCAACAGCCCCCTCCATCGATTCCCTCTTCCTCTCCATCCTCACCGAACATAATAAACAGTGGCCACACGCAATCAGGTTCTGTCCAAATTTTTCTGATTTATTGTATTGTATTATTATTTTATTAGGATTTTAATAGTTTAACATGATGCATGTATATATATGTGTATATTAGTATAAGGTATTTTTTTTTAGCATTAGTTTTCTTTATGATATACATATTAGGTGCATTATATTAATTTAAGAAAATGTTTATTTAATAAGTAAATATTGCATATTAGACAAGGGATTGTTAAGACTAACTATTATATATATATTGTTATTTATTGGTTAACATAATATATGAACATGTTAGTTTAGGAGTTTTAGTATTAGTATAAGTGCATTATATAGGAATTAATAAGATTAGTTTTACAGGATTTCCTCACATAGAAAACTATTTTATTCCTTTTTTTTTTTTTTGCTTAGGTATATTTTTAGGATTTTCTCACTTAGAAATTTATTTTGGAAATAAAAAATAATAAAAATCCCATTTTAGAAAAATAGGGCTTTTAGAGAGTTTTCATAAAATAGAATAAAAGACTTAGTGAATTAAGACCCTTTTCTAGTTTTCTTTGAAAAACTAAATTGATAATAACGTAAACTCGGTTGGTTTTCAAGCATTAAAATAAATCAACGCACTAAAGTTTTCGGAGAAAACTACGGTTGTCTGATCCCGGCTAGTAGATACGTAGACACTTTCGGAGCGACGATAAAATATGTAGAAACTTAAGTTCTTTTTTCTTTTAATTTTTTTTTTATTTTTTCTTTAAAAATATTATAATTAGAAAAATAATCGTAATTTCAGTAAATAGGTAGTGGTACCCATTAAGGTTTAATAGGTTAACCCCTAAACTTAGAACCCTTTGGTTCTTTATTTAAAATTGAAATTAAAGATCAGTAGCTAAATCGTGATTAATCCACACAATTGGTTACAGTTCCTTTTTTTTTTTCCCAACTTCGGTCGGGTGGTAACTCCAAAAATTATTTTTAATAAAAAAACCGAAATTTCTCAATTTTTTTAGTCGATGATTAATATTAAATGGGTTTGAGTTTAGTATTAATCGAAAATGGGGAAATCAATTTCAAATAAAAAGAAAATCGAAAAATTAGGCTCGATAAGCAAAAATCATAAATTTCACAGTATCCATCATTTTCAACTTATTCACATTACAAGTATTGCGTCTTTTAGCACATAATTCATTGTACATTGTTCTACACGATCACATCTCTTTCCCATGACCTAAACTAAACAACTTCGTAATAAGCATTTCACCGAATACTTGAAATACAAAATTTAAAACACTATCATTTCAATTCTTATATGCCAATATACAAATCATTGATATATAGTGTAATTACATAATGTATAACACATATTCACATATAAAAACAATGTTTAATCGAGCTAAAACAATCAAATTTGAACACATGCAATTTTAGGGTTCCAATTGAAGAAATTCCTAAATCATGTAAGATTCATGAAAAATTTCATGTAATTGAATATATTGATATTGAGAGATGATTAACTTTGATTTTAGCTTGAGACTTTGCAAGAGGATGGTGGAAAGGATGGATTTGTGCAAAGTGTTGTAAGTTAGCTGAGAGAGCGAGGGAGTTTTGGCGTTTTAGAATGAGCATGTACTAAATCTATTCATGCACTTTTCAGTTTATGCACCAAGAAAGGCGCCTTCAGTTATTTTAGTATTATAATTTAAAGTGCCTTTTGAAAAGAAGCTTTCAGTAATAATATGAAAACAAGTAGCTTCATTTATATTAAAATTGTAATTGAATGCGCCTTCTTATTTGCTTAAAAATAAAAAAAGGCACCTTCTTTATTAAATTTAAAAAAACTGAATATGTTTTCACTATTCCCACATGTAATATCTTTTCTCTTCACTTTTTTTTTTTTTAATTTCTTTTGAGCAGTTGTGTTCCTCTAGAAGGATGTATACTTTTCTTATTTTTATAATCAATCTATAAATATATTAGTTAAATGTTTATGTAAGAAGTAAGCCTTAGCTAGATCCACTGGTCTAACCAGGCTGCTTTCTCTATGAGTCTAAGTTCATCCTTCTAAGACCATAAACATTATGTAGCATTACGTGATCATAAATTCTCTAACTAAAATTACGATTCTATTAATGGATATTCACTTGTTTATTTAAACATGTATATAAAAGTCTTTTATTTAGAATTAGGTTTTATTTAAGAAAGTATAAATAACTTTTCTCTTTCAAATAGTTGTAAACACATCGCATAATATATCAAAAAAACTTTACATTTCCTTATTCTCTCTCTCTCTCGACAATTCTAAAACTTGCATTATCAATGGAGTCTGTTAATGAATAACAGATTATAGTAAACTTTCTTTTTAATTGATATTCAAATTTACCCTAATATCAGAGCATCAATAAAGTTTATGATCTCTTTCCTTATTGACATTTTATTTTTAATTCACGCATTTATTTTACCTCAAAAGTATTATGGGAGATCAAATTAATAAGGTCTTACATATATCTTAATACACACACACACACATATATATATATTGGAATAAACATAATTGAGAAACATGCATAAAACCTAAAGTTGTTTTTTCTTTTTCAACATATGTTTTTGAAACTTTAAGAAAAAATAATTAGATCCTTGTTTTGGACTTAATTCTCCATTAAGGACCTTTTATTCCTACTACATGCTTACTCAGGAGAATGAAAGTACCATTCCACCCTGATTCCTCATGGGTTCTCAATTACCTAGTTTACTTGTACATAGACACCTTGTAATTGCAATTCATTGAATCCCTGTTCCCCTAAAATCAACGATCACCATTCTTCACTCTACCCACTCAATCCTAATTCATCTCTCATTTCCTACTCTTACTCCTCTCATGTCTGCTATTCATCATCACCACCGCACCCATGGTGTCACCACATCCATACGCACCACCACACCCCTTTTTCTTGGTATTTTCTTCTTCAACAATGAATCAATGATGGGTTTTGTGGTTGACAAATATGTATAATCTAATGAATGCAATATTGAGCTTCGTGAAAAGGCTTTCTTTTTTTCTTTTTCTCCAACAAGCTTTCTTTACTTTCTGATATCTGAGCAAACTGAGTTGGAATCAATGATATCATCAACAAATACGTATGTTGGCATCACTTCCATTCCATCAACGAGCATTTTTCTCTAATGAGTTTTCTTTGTCTCCACATTTGTACTTTCTTCATCAACCTTTTGGAAAAATGCTTTCAGTAATAATACGAAAAACAACTTAAGGTGCCTTCAGTTATACTAAAATTGTAAGTGAAGGCACCTTTTTTCTTGTTTATTTAAAAACAAATAAAACGCTTTTTAGAAAGGATATTTCTTTATTAAATTCGAATACGTAATATCTTTTTTTTGTAGTCCATTTTTTTTTTTATTTCTTTTCCACGGGTGTATTCCTCTAGAAGGATGTATACTTTTCATATTTTTATAGTCAATCTATAAATATATTAGTTAAATGTTTGTGTGAGAAGTAAGCCTTAGCTAGATCCACCTGTTCAACCAGGCTGCTTTCTCCACGAAGTCGTGAATCGTTAGTTGTTGTGGGTTCTTTCAATCAAGACTATGCCTGTCAATTCCCAAGAAAACAGTATGGTCTTGTCAATTGACAAAGCAAAAGCATCTTATATGGTAAAGAGCTAAATGACACAAATAGTTGGTTTTATGTCCATTTTGTCTTCTGTGAAACGTTTCCTCCACTACGTTAGTGTGATGTGTTCACACGACTTTGATATGACATTTTTCTTCCATTTTCGCCATGTGACCAATTTTGGCCAAGCACAATACTGATTTCAAGTCCATATGTAAGGGAATTTGAGAGGATGGCTTCCAACTTCCAGCAACTAAAAAAATCATTAGTTTCTTGATATGAGTGTAGCTTTTTCCTTTATCCCTCCTTTTTCCCGATAATTATTACAATTATTGAAAAAAAAAAGATTAATCGAATTTAATTCTAACTATTTTTATATTATTGTTCGTTATATACACCAGAAATACGGCAGCATTTATATCAAAAATATAATATTATCATATGACATCATCATCTGATTTAATCACTTTATATGATATATTATTTAAAGTTTGATCCAAANTGTGGTGAGTGTTGGGTCCTGAAAGATGAGAGATAACTGAAGAATTTAAGGTAAAGGAATCAGTAGTGTGATTTCAAGGTCGTTGACGTGCCTGAAAATGGGACTAGGTTGAATGTATGAGTGGCACTTTGATGTCAATATATAGGATGGAGTTTCACGCTAATCCACGCAAGTCTTTGACTAAATGGACGGTTCTATCCTTTTAGGACTCTTTCTATTAGCATTATTATTTTTCTAAGAACAACAAAAGGATACTTAAAACTTCTTCTTGAAAATTATAGGGATAAAATGATAAAAATACGAGCTAAAGGTGCTTTTTCAAAGAGATTTATGGAGTAAGTACTTAATTTTAGAAATAAGAAACTTAAGACGGAATATATTTGCAATTTATTTTATTGTTTAAAATGGAAAATAATAATTAATGCATCGGATAAATAAAGTTAATAGAAAGTTTGTTCAATTTTTTTTTAATTTTATTGTAGAGAGCTAAAATATGATATCAAATTAGGCTAAACCCAATTAACTCTAAGAAGTTTGGTGGTGAAAAGTGTCTATCCAATTAATGCAACTATTGATTGAGTTCAATTTAAGATATGTATATCACATGAATGCAATACTCGAAATAGAGGCATTTGTACGTAATAAGATTTGTCTATAAACTTAGACTCATAGAAAATCCATAAAAGAGTTAGCTCATCTTAGATAATTTGATGATGTTCATCAAGCACTTCATTCTTCGTAGACCGGATTATTCTTAATCATTTGACTTAACTTGAAGAATGAAAAAAGAAGATTTTGTTATCAAGCTCACATGCTGACAATCAATTAAGAGATTTGAAGATAGAACTCCATTAAAATTCAAATTAATTGAACTAGAATTTCAACAACTGTAATGTCAACATTACTTACCTTTTTCAAGTATTATAACTATATTAATTTATCATTTACTTTTCTTTTTAAACCTTTTCTAAATCATTCAACCTAAAATTGGTATCTTAAATTACATTACTTTTTTAAAATCATGTGAAACTTAGAATTCATGTTATATATACGTGATACCTTCATCCGGATCTCCACATCTACATTTATATATTCATTCTTTGATTTAAATAAATAACCATTCTTAGAATTAACATCATCTATAAAATTCCCAACCGAAGTGCTTAAGGAACGCTCATAGTCAGAACTCGTGAAAAATTGGGTGGGCAATTTACCTCTAAACCTTATTTGGGATGTGAGCCTTGAACTGTTGACTATTCGAGTCGTTCAAACGAGACAGCAGAACTTTGAAAACGAAAAAAGAAAAAGAAAAAAAAAAATCAACTCCAAAACTGTAATTTCATAAATTATATCTTGAGGTCGCTCTGATTATCTTTTAGCGAGTAAATCTGATTCAATAAAAGGAAAAAATTTCATCCTTCTAAGACCACACACATTATGTAGCATTTCGTGATCATAAATTCTCTAACTAAAATTGCGATTCTATTAATGGATATTAACTTTTTATACTTTTTCAATAACGGTTACAACTTACACCTAAAAAGAACAAATATGTATATATATATATATATATGTATAATGTATATATTGTAAAGGTTTCTTTTGTTTGATTTATTAGTACGTATTTTGTAAATATCCAGTAATATTTTCCATGCAATTATTGACTCTCTTTATGCATATCGTAACTTGTTTACAGTTTTATTTATCATTAACCATAAATATTAAATAGCTCGGCGACTGGTGTACTATTTTTATTATTTTGTCTTAACAATGCAAGGGTATGATTTCTTTTTTTCCCAATAATCACCAAAATATGGTTAATATTAAGACATTAGTACATTTGTTACAAATTTAGAAGAAGGGCCGCAGCTCTTTTGTATACATTCAGCGGGATCGCTATAGTCCTTCACAAAAGGAAAATTCCACAAATCTCTGGAAATGGATCTCTGGATTTTTTATTTTTTCTAATGTTTGCTGAATTCATCCTTAAGTTTTATTGTGTATCTTGGATGGTTGAAATTATGAAAATGATGATGATATTATTATAATTTTATGAGGTATTTCAAACATCTAAATGAATATTTCTACCGTATCCTTTTCCTTATTTGCCACTGCATTTGCTACTTGGTTGATCTCTCTTATCGCGAACGAGATCTCAAGCTCCTGCATCTGGATTTGGAAACTCCTTTACCCTACGGGTAGATTCATTCATTGGCCAGCTTCATTCCGTGAATCGATTTAATCCGGTTCAAGGTGAACTTGAGTAAACCTTTAAACCATCATGTCTCAAAGGATTAAATGATTTAATCATTAGACCTGTTAAATACGTAGACAGTATAACTTATCATTAAACCAGTCGATTTAACCCTTTTATTTTTATCAAATGACAAAAATTTTTCTCTCTTTAAAAAAATTAAAGGAAAAACATAAAATAATTTTGTTTCTCTACAACAATTTACAATTAATATTAGCATTATATTTTATTTCTTTATTATAGTTTCTTAATTTTGTAACTAAAAAAAATTATTTATCCATTACAACCTCTCTTGTTTTGCTATTTTGCTGAACATCGGTCGTTATTTCAATATAATATTAATATTAACTTTATATGCAACAAATTTATTATTTCGAAATAGAGTAAAATTTTAATAAAAAATATTAATTAATCTTATATGCAACACTAAAACTTATTATTTTGAAAAAAATCAACACGAAAATTAACAAAAACTTAGAAATTATTAAAATTAATAAAAATTAGAAGTTAATAAAATTAATAAAAAAATTATTAATTATTAATTATTAATATAAATAGTAAAATTTTTTTTTTAAAAAATAAAAACCATTTCAAGAACTGAATGAGTCTACCTATAAACAAGAACAACATATAGATATTTATGCTTTAAATTATAATTTCCATTTAATAGAATTACAGTAATAATTAAATTTATCACTATATAGATTTTAGATAGCAACATCATTCAATGAAATCATGATATTTAAAATAAATATGACTATATGTTTTTCATGTGGAGATAATATAATTTCACTTATTTTATGTGTCCTCACTTATTTTATGTAGGATGAATACAATTAAGGTTATTACTAGGCAGATTTTTTTTTTTTTAAATTAAGTTGCTTTTGAGGGGAAAATCAAGACTCCATATGCAAGGGTACGATTGTCATATTGAGAATGTGACGTCAAAGATGTCTCTTACTCTGACATATTAATGTTAAAGTAAGCCTCCACTTGTGCAATGGCTATTGATTATAAATAAAGAAAAAGTCTGGGATAATTATTCCCTTTCATTTTTCGCCCTTTTTAATTCCTGCAGATTGTTCACGTGATAAATTCATAGATAATGATTTAAATAAAAAAAAATATTAATGGATTCTCACCCAGAAGAGAAAAATATTATAAAATTAACTCTAAGTATTTGTCAAATAATTAAATTAAAGATTTTTGACATAATGTGTATCTTTTATATTTTGAGTATATAAAATTATAAAAGCTGCGAAAAATTATTTCTAAATCATTCATAATTGTTTCGAGTGACCGTGGATAAGTAACAAGATCTTTAAATAAAAGGTGTGGTTTTTCATTTTGTTCTTTGTTTTTTTTTTTTTCATTTTTTTCCCCGTCTACTTTCTATATTCGCTAGAAAACAAATGCTGAGTTGGTGGCCTTGATAATGGTGTCAATGTCAATCCTAATCCTATCTGTTCGGTCCTTTATTTTTATTGGCCATCTAATCGGTCCTTTATGAATTGCTGAATATACTTGAATTCTTATAGATCGGTCCCGGGCCTGGTCTACTGGACTGACCCAAGAAATTCCAGGTTGTTTTCTTTATTTTAATTTTTTCAAACTTTTAGGAGATGATAATCAAACTTGGTTTTTGGAAGATTACTATTTACAGTCACTGGGCTACAAAGATAGTGGCGTATATGTATTTTTATATTGGTTAAAGTATACTCCTTTTCCCCCATGTCATAAACTCTAAATATCATCTACTTAATTTAATATATATATATATATACACACACACATATATATATATATTGTTCTTATAACGTCCTCATGAATATACACGTCATTATAATAAAATATTGTGACTCTAAACTCGCAATAGTTGAAATTGATTCGTCTTATTCCATTAGGTATTAACATTCTAAGTATTTGAAAATTAAAGGGTTAATAATTGTAATAGTAATGTTTATTCAATTGGCTCTCTGAAATGTGTTAATCATTTTAAGAACGTTTAGGTATATTCTTTATCTTTACTTAATATTCAATTATCTATAAAAGGATTTTATATTATTAGTGTATTTTTCTTATATTCTTTTCTCATTGGTCACGACCACCATGAAATTATGGCTTTCCCTAGCCACCCCTAGGGAAATTTTTTCAAACCTTTAATTTTTTTTTTTAATTTTTATTATTTAATTAAATATGTTAAACAATATTGTTAAATTAATCGTTATAGATCAATTAAAAATTTATACACGTAAAGAGTGGATTGAATTTTTAACAACCTTGATGAAAGACCTCTTTTATAAATATCGGAAAATGTTTAATAATTCAAATACGACAAAGAAAACATAAGAAATTAAAATTAAAAAATATGTAAATATCGAGGATAGAAGGTATACTTTTCCCGTCTTATAATTAATTAAAAAATATAGATTAGTTATATGTTGGAATGAGAAGTGAACCGATGCTAAACCCACCGGTTTGACCCGGCCACTTTCTGTATGAAGTCGTGGACCGTTAGCTGTTGTGGGTCTTATTTTGGCCAACTAACTAAATAATGACACAAACAGGTAAACGCAGATAACAGAGGGGGAGTCGAGCGTGACTAAAGGCGCACTGAATGAAGACTTTGCCTGTCAATTTCTAAGAAAGGGAAACACTATGGTTTTGTACATTGAAAAAGCAAAAGCATCTTACTATAATTGCTAATTTGATATAAACATGTTCACACGATTTTGATATGTTCATTTCTTTTCATTTTTGTCGTGTGAACATTTTGGGTCAAGCACTAACTAATTTCAAGTCAATCGAAGGGAATTTGAGAGGATTGGTTCCAACTTCCAGCAACTGAAAAAAAATTTAAAAAAAAAAATCATTAGTTTCTTGGCAAGGTTTCTGATCTGTCATGTGAACTTGTGAGGGTAGCTTTCTTTTCCTTTTTTTTTTCTTTTTTCTTTTTTTTATAATCACCAACAACTTTTGGAAAAAAAGAAAAATGAATAAGATACATCTTATTGAAAGATTAATATTTATGTAGAAAATTTTAAGATAGAAAGAATTGGGTGTGATAAAAAATATTAGATAAAATATTTAAATAACTATATGACCTTTAACATTTTGGTAAGATACGAATAGATCCTCTTTAATTCTCAAAATATAACCTTATCTTCCCATAACTTTTAAAAATATACAAATAACTCTTAAGTTGTCATTAATCCAAAATTATTGACTTATTGCTAAAAGGTTTATAAAATAGTGTTTTAGAAAATATATATTTTGAAAAGTTATGAAAATGTAAAATTATATCTTGAGAGTTTATGGATCTCTTTGTATTCAACTAATAGTTGGAGAAAGTTGCTATTTGCACTATCATCTATGTATATATGCCAACATATTCTAGAACGATAATTTTCACCTAATATAATTACCCATCCTTCGGGGACATACCCAATCGACTTTTTGCTTTTGGCACGATTGTCCATTAAGTGTTATCCATGAAATGTTTGCTTCTCTATATTCTTACCATTTACTCGAAGTAATTACTGTAAAAAAGTGTATTGTGGACCTAGATATGAAAGCACAATAAGCAAGTAAAGTAAATTACATTTATTATTATTTACTCTTTTTTATGATGAAATAAATGACAAACAACACAAATCAAGCTCTTTAAATTTGGTAGCATATCAAGGCAATACATACAAAATTAAGACAATGAAAACGAACTTTTCACCGCAATCTTTACATGAAACGCTCCTAATCCATAGTAAAGCATCAAGGGCAGTGACTAGCTAAGACTAATCTAATATAAGGTAACAGCATGATCACATTGGTTTTTTTAGTCCTAAAGCATCTTCATGATCACATCATATTCAGATGAAGAGAGGGAAGTAAAACCTTAATACGATGTTTGATTAACTCCATAAAGAAATGGAATACTTTTCCTCTCTTATAAAACTATTATTGTATTTATTTTGCAGTATAACTATTTCATGAGATTCCTATTACTACCAAACGAGGAATTATAATTCCTTCTCAAGACCAAAAGGAATGGCTATTCCCTTAAAGAAAAAAAGTTATTCTTTAATCTTGTTCTACATATTCATGTAATATACGTAGAAAACCCTGGTTCAACATTCATGTCATGGATTTGGGTAGGGGTAGATTGTTATATTAGATATATTACTAATTTATCATTACTAGTGTCATTTTTAAGTACTAACAAATAAATTCATAGCTATTTTTTAGGGTTTACAGTATATTTACATTTTATTTCGTTCTACCATTAAATGTTTCGTAAAGGAAATTATGTAAATAACTTGGGGAATGGATAATTCTAAAAGATGAAACTTTAGAGTAAACTCAAGAAATACAACACCCTTCTTTTAATAGCACACTTAAAACTAAGGGTATAGTTATCAAAATTACAATTCTACAAATTTATGATTTTAAAAAGTATTTTTAAATTAAACCAACTATAAAATTATTTCGTAAATAATGGAAGAATTGCAAGTCTACATTAAATTTGGTATAAACTTGTGTTTATAACTAAGTTTAATTATCTATTACGCCTATCCGAATTAAATGGGCTAAAAAATATAAGAAAAAAAAAAGTAATACAATCAAGCTTCTACAAACCCATTAACTATTATAACCTTACATCGTCTTTCCCACCCCTTTTCAATTTGGTTTCTTTTCTCTCTCTCTCTCTCTCTCTCTCTCTCTCTCCACGTTCATATCATTCATTTAAAATGAAAAAAAAAATAGTTTCAACCCTATTTGTCCTTCTATGCATCTTAAATGATGGATTAAGAGTTTTTCACAATAAAATAACTTATTTGCTTGATTTCCATAATTATTTCAAGTTTTCTATGATTATTTTCAAGCATATTTACAATTCTAGAAAACTATTATAAATGGATTGTAAAAACTAATGTCTTTAGATTTCCATTCTACGTTTCAATATCCATAAATTTTTTAACAATTCTAAGTAAAATATGAATTTAACGATCTTAACTAGAAAAATTTAGCAACCGAAAATGACTAATGACCCACAAGTTGATGCGAATCAACAATAAAATTTGTTTGAATTACAATCCTCTCAAATTGATTCATATTACTAAAAGAATGAATTAAGAGTTCCATGGAAGAGTCTCTGTAGTGATATTATTTTAATAACCTATTTCATTTCGTTGTGCTTGAATCCAAGTGATTTTGATTAAAAAAAAAAAATCTCTTATGTTTATTCCACCTCTTTATCTTTTTCTTTTTCTTTTTTTCCTCTCTTTAAACGAGTGAATCAAGATCTTGGATAGTTACATCGAATCGAGATTTCGCCTGTCAATTCAAAAGAAACGCCAGATACACTATACTATAGTACCCAAGCTTAGGTTTAGTTCGAAAGCGAAGTAGAGAAAATCTGCCGACGTTGATGGGGCGCACCCGTCACATGGCCGAGTTCGTTGGAAAAGGCTTCAGTTCTACAATACATGACATGTTTTGATCAGTGATAAATGAATAGCAATATAAAAAAATAGAACCATTATCATTAATATATATTTAAATATAATTAATAATTAACTATAATAGTATAGTTGAATTTTTCTTCGAGTTCAATGGCCTGTAGAGAGAGTAATCGATATAAGTGAAATGTGGGTTAAGGTCATGAAAGTATGCTTGATTATCTTAACAAATTGATGAGCAAGGAGCTGATAACTTTCGACTAGATAGTGTTCAATGATGGTGCTATCTTAAATATGAACGATGATCTTGTGATGCCAAAGAGTGATACTTACACTAACATGCATTCAAGAGCTAATGAGCAGACATTTCGGTTATCACATACGGCTCCATACAAGAGGGAAGTCGCAATAACACCATCCATACTATCAAAATCAATGTGTATTATTGAAGAAATAAGTGTATAATTATTTATGGAGTTAATATTGTATTCAATATCCAAATATTTTCTAAATGTATAATTCGCTACCTAAACTTTAAAAAATTTAATTTACTACCTATTTGAAATTTTCGTTATCATTTACATTATCAGACTTAACTTCATTAGTATCCATTTATTAATATAGCATGAATTGACTAGTGACATTAGCATGAATTCATACTTAGCCTAACGTATCCCTTAGCTAATGTGTCAAAACATGTAGTACATTTTCACTAATATGGCATGACACATAGCACGAGTATAAAATGACATATGGCAACTTCTTCTAGAGAAAAAATACTTTTATGAATCACCTAATTATATCCATATAGAGTTTACACTACCCCCTCTAACAATTTTTTGCTTACACTACCCCCTCTAACAACTTTTTGCTCTTAAATATTTAGAATAATGTAAAAATATATAGAGGGTTCTTTTTCATGTACCATTCCATGTGGGACAACATATAAAGATATAGGGTTTTGAATTGCAACTTGTAGTTTTCGCAAGAAAATAAGTTGATTTTTACTCTCTCTTTTTTTCACTTGATTCAATTTTTAATTTAGAAAAAAATACTCAATTTTTAATCTACTGCATTATTACTTTTAAATCATACAAAAGTTTCTACAAAAACACTTCTAAAAGATGTTACAAATCCATGTCAAAATGTGCCCTTCAACTATAAAATGTATTTGAAGATCTCACTTTGAAATGGATTTTAAGCATATTTTAGAAGTGTTTTTATAGAAATTTTTGTATGATTTAAAATTAGTCATAGAGTAAATTAAGAATTTAGCATTTTTTTCTAAATTAAAAGTTAAATCAAATGAAAAAAATTGAGTCAAAATCCACTCTTTCTTTAGCAAAAAACCACTTGTTATACTTCAAAACCCCATTCTTTCTTTCACAAGTTTTACATAAAATGTTTCATGAGAAAAACTTTATTTATATATGGGCTATTCCAACTCTTTGTGTGAAAAATAGTGCTCATGAGCATAGTATAAGGCATGTTATGTTTGGATCTTTGCCATGTTTAGTTGTGACAAAAATAAAATATTTTTTTCTTAAAAAAATTATGTCACATGGCATTAGTTAACACGTAAAGGCACGTGGCAATTGAATATGTTGTCATATGTCAACCAATGTTATGTTAGCAAATATAAATTAATCAATTAAGCAATTACCACTGTATTAGCAAATGGTCAAGTAATATAAATGACCACAAAAACTTTAATTAAGTATTAAATTGTTCGAGTAATAAATTGTACATTTTATCATAGTTTGGATACCAAATGCAACATTAACCCTTATATTAATAAAAAAGTTGTTTTAACGAAAATGTCTTGTAAAGGCATCGTAACAAGAATATATAATACATATCTTTACATTATATTGTATTTTTTATTCCACTTGTAATTAATATATATATATACATATATTATCGTAACAAACTTATATAAATTTTATGTACTAATTCCATTTTTTCATAAACTAATAGGTAAATTCTAATCAATGTATATGCCTCACTAAAATGGTACATAGGTTGTTCTTTTTTAGCTTTCACCATTCCATGAAAAGTTCAAAGTTTCATTCGTATTAAATATTATTCTAAAGCATTTCAATGCGCACTTATTAGAAAGTTCTTTTGTAAATATAAGATGAAGTATAAGTAAAATAACAATGAGATATTTTTCTACGGGAAATTCTAATATTTAATTAAATAAGGTAACTTCAGCCCACACCGGTTCTGCGTCTTTTTCTGATTATAACTGTATTTACAACATTTCAGAAGATAAACAAATATAATTTGAGGAATTTAAGAGAAAAATATAAAAATATTATTTTCTCCAATTGCTAGCATCCAAGCTCTGGGCTCCTTTATATTTGGAGCAAAATTTCACTTTTGATCTCATGTTTAGTGACTTCATCATTTGTGTTCACCTTATATCACTTATTAAAAATTACTCTCTAATCATTTTTCCCTTAGAAGTTAAACCAAATTTACGTACTACATTCATAACAAATTTCCCCGATAGACAAAACTTGGCTCCTGACACTCATGTTAAATCAACATACTTGTGTCCTTTTCTGTTTTTTTTTTTTTTTTTTTGGCCAAATTACTTGTGTCCCATTTAAACTCGTGTAAGTGACATAGATTAACTAGGTTATGTTTGAAAAGATTATCTAACATACATATTTATGAATTGTTATATGATAAGTTTAGAGTTATATATACATTTTGATATGCCTTCAAATTGGTTATTGTTATATGATAAGTTTAGAGCTACATATACATTTTGACATGCCTTCAAATTGGTTATTTCAACTTTATTTCATTAAAATTAAAAAAAAAAATCATATTTTTTCTCATTTGTATGAACTAAAATGGAATAAATACATTTTTAACCCTCGACGTTTCATTGACTTTCCATTTACCTCTTAAACCCTTTCTTTTTTTTATTTGAGTTATGAACATTTACAAATTACAAACGTTTATAAAGAAAAACATTTTTTTTTATTACCGTTATCTTTTTAGTTAATAAATGACATATGACACAATCTATTAGGTCCAAATGATTAACTTAATGAAATAATATAGCTATATATAGAAATTAAGTAAATTAATAAAATATACAAATAAAGTTCATCAAAAGCTGCAGCAAATTAAAAAAAAAAAAAAAATTGTATTCTCATCACTCTGGAGCGGTCACATAAATGCCAACCGGTTGCGACCCGATTAAGTTTAAAGGTTGATGTCTCGTATCATGCAGGAAAATGGATGATTTCAATGCCAACAGTCAACGAGGAAATGGATTTTGAAACCGAGACTTTTGGGAACTCAATCTACGGGGATTTTTTAATATCCGGCTCTGTTAATGGACTGAACCATCATGAGTATATGATTTTTAAATATCCGGCCCACCGGGCCCTATTAATGGACTGACCCATCATGAGTATTTGACCCAACACTTATGCCCAGAGGCCCTGCAATTCCAACATACAACCTATTCTCTCTTCCTCTAGGCAAGAAATAACCCCTCTCCTATAGTATCCATAGTTTTTCTCTACAATTGATAACATAATGAAGGTTGTATGGGTATGATATACTAAAACTAAATAAATAATAAACTAGCCATACCAAGAACGTTTAGGGCAACTCTAGCTAAGTGTACTCCTCAATTTTCAAGACATGCTTGTACCTCTATTATAACTTATTGAAATATAAACTTATGCAATAAATAGTAGTTGTTGAAACACCAACCTACTATTATTTATGGATTTTTTAGAGATAGTTTTGGAATTATAGCAACGGATGAGAGACATATAGGTACTTTTAAACGAGAAGAGATAGAATCACATTTGGTTGTTGTAATTTTATGGGTCACTATATTAATTAATTATATATTGTTAACCGTATAATTAAGTTCAAGAGTCAAGTCGATAAATATAAATAACCATTCAGTTGATAAATAAATATATGTCCTATAAACTCATTTTTACAAACTTTTGGTATAATCCTTATGTGTAAAAAACCTAGTATTTTATTTGATGTATCATAATAGATCATAATAAAATAAAATAAAATAATAAAACTTCTATATATAAAATTGAGATCCCCAATTTAGTAGTGTGTTTTTAAAGTTTCTTCTTCTTCTGTTTCTTTTCACATTCCATTAATGAGAAAATAAAAAGTAGGCACTAATATAGACTAAAAGACCATAATCTTTAAAGAAAAACTTTTTCTTTGAATTCAAATACGTTTCTACATATATTATATTATATTGTTTGAACTATCATTTTACATATAAGATCCTATCATATTTAATATGGAAATCTAAAGTTCTTTTATTTCTTACAAGTAGCATCAAAGCAATTATGTGTGAAATTAGAGCTTTAAAAATGATCAAGATCGTTAAGATTTAAGATAATTTATGGAAGATGTTATTTTCCCTAATTTTAAGGATTAGATTTTTAAGGATTAAAGTAATTATGTCTAACATATTTTCTACGACATAAATTGATATTCTTTCAATGTCTACGGAATTCTGCGGCCTTATCTTCATGTCCTCGAAGCCGGTCTCCTTTGCGATAGGTCTGCTTCTATTACCCGTGACTATACAATTTCACTAAGTTTCGATTGACACTTAAAGAATATGTTTAGATTCACGTTTACGAATATGGATTCCCTCTTACGAATGATTTCCAATGCATATGTTATGATTTTGAAAGCCTGGGCATTGATCTCATGAAAAGTTCTATATGTTATGGACATGCCTTCGTCCTTTTGTTATGTATTATCGAAGTAAAATTATTGATGTTGTTTCACTTCATGAATTGAGGATTTGTGGTTCGTAGCTTCCTGGCCACTCAGTTTCTTCATTTTCGTTTTTCTTTGTAACTCCCACCAAGATATGCACTTTTATAGCGATTTCAATGGCTTTGAGATTTTAAGAAAAAAAAAAAAAGAAAGGGAAAACTTTTATTTGATGCTGCCTTATAATCCATCCTTGTGATAAAAGTATTCCTACGATTTGAAACCATATCAAATTTCAGGTTAAAGATAAGAGATAAAAGTGTTTGTTTATTTATTCCTTTTGCAAATTTATCTAATATTTTTAAATAAATTGAAATAACTATTATTTAAGTTTATTTTGAAATATTTGGATATCAAGTTAAAGATTTGCATGAGATGTCTATATCTACGTGAGTAATAATCGGCCTAAAGAAATATTACTATTTGGCTAAATGATAGAAATATGATAATAAATATGCGATAATTTTGGTTTCATGCATACAATTTTATCAATCCAAAGAAAGATAAGTTGTTAGTAAAATTATTTATCGATCTTTATTATTGTTTTTTAGGACACCATTTACAATTGGTATTTTTGTCCAAAAACTAAATATTAATAATGTGTTAAATGTCTCATAATGGCTTAATTAAAGTATTTATATTGTTATTGATCAATATTAATTGGATCAATTATGCATGTAATTAAAATTTTTACTTTATATTTACTCATGCATTAAAGTGTGGGATTATAATTAATTGTTAGCATGTCTTATTCTTTGTTCAGTTAATGCAACCTTTATTTCTATCAATTTGAATAACATTCCAGGGTTTAACGGCATGAACTTCAACGATTGAAAGGAATATATCACTACTTTGCTTGGATGCATGAATCTTGATTATGCAATTAGGATTAATAAACCTCTTACCCTTGCTATTAAAAGTACTATTAAAGAAATGGCGATTTATGAAAAGTGGGAGCGTTCTAAGCACATAAGTCTAATGACCATGATGCATTTCATTTAGGATACCATTATGGAAGCCCTGCCTAAAATGAAAAATGCTAAATGGTTCCCTAGCTAAATAGCAGATCAATTTGTAGGTCAATTTGCGAGTTTTGAAAAGGTTAAAACAAGTACTATTCTTGTAAAACTCGTTTCTATACAGCATAATGGCAAAGGAAATACAAAGGAACATATCATGGAGATGTCTAATCTTACTATAAGATTGAGGGCCTTAAAGTTGGAATGTCTAGCAACATTCTTGTGTACCTAGTCTTGATCCCTTTTCTATTCAATTCAATTCAATTCTTTTAAGATAAGTTATAACACTTAGAAAGAAAAAATGGACATTAAATGTGTTTATTACATAATATAATATGTGCAAGAGGAAGAAAGACTGAAAAATGAGAAAACAGAAAGTGCTCATATGTTAACTCGCTCACAGGATAAGACTTACAAGAAAAGAAAAATGGATCATAAGGGTAAAGGAGCTGCAGATGTTAGGACTTCACACGTGCAACAGAAATAAGATAAGGGTATCACTTGTTTCTTTTTCAAGAAGGCTAATCATGTGAAGAAAGATTGTCTTAAGTATGCAAAGTGGCTTAGAAAAAAAGATGAACTTCTCAACTTTGTTTATTTAGAAGTTAATTTAGGTTTAATACCAACCTTCACCTGGTGGATAGATACTGATGCAACTATTCACACAAGTGTAACTATGCAAGGTTATCTAAAGAGTCAAATGTTAAGCAATGCTAAAAGATTCATCTATGTAAGCAATGGCAATAAAGTTCCTATTAAGGCTATTACATAAATGGATTATAATTAGAGCCTAGTTGTTATTTGAATTTGGATGAGACTTATTATGTATTGTCATTTAAACAGAATTTAATTTTTGTTTCTCTTTTGGACAAATCTAGTTATCTTTGTTCCTTTGAAGATGGAAAGTTTAGTCTTTTTCAACGTCCAAATATTATTTCTACTGGTACTTTAATTGATAATCCGTATAGATTAAATTTGTACACCTCATATATAAAGGAAACCTTATATACAAGTAATTGTGGCATAAAAAGAAAATTAACAAATGAGAATTCCTCTATGTTATGGTATAAGCATTTAGGACATATTTCTAAACAAAGGATTCAAAGGTTTGTGTCTGAAGGAATTTTAAATCCCCTCGACTTTTCAGATTTTGAAATATGCATTGAATATATTAAGGGAAAACAAACAAATATTATGAAAAGAAGTGCCGCAAGGAATTTTAGTGTCTTAGAATTTATATATAATGATATATGTAGTTCATTCCCTACAACTTCATAGAATGATCGATTGTATTTTATTACTTTCATAAATAACTATTCTCCTTATGGTCACCTATACCTTATACATAAGAAGTCACGGTCTTTGGACGTTTTTAAAGAATATAAAGTTGAAGTTGAAAACCAACTTAATAAGAAAATTAAAGTTGTTAAATCTAATCGTTATGGTGTATACTATGATAGATTTGATGGATTAAGTAAATAATGTCTTAGGCCTTTTGTAAGGTACTTAAAGGAATGTAGGATTGTTCCTCAATACATTATGTTGGAACAACCAATTCAAAATGGTGTAACTAAGAGACAAAATAAAACTCTAAACGATATGATTAGAAGTATGATTAGTCATTCTTCTTTACCAGAATCACTTTAGGAAGAGGCATTAAAGACCGCAATGTACATACTTACCCAAGTTCAAAGCAAAGTTGTATCTAAAAACCCTTTTTGAATTATGGACTAATAAGAAGCTTAGTTTTCAGCATTTCCACATTTGGGGGTGTTTAGCTGAAGCTAGACCATATAAGCCTAATGAGAGAAAACTAGACTTAAGAATAGTTAATTACAACTTTGTTGGATACTCAAAGCAATCAAAAGGATTTAAATTCTATGATTACTCAAGTTGATCCTTTTTCAAAACTTAGAATGCTAAATTTCTTAAAGATATTGAACATAATGGGAGCACTCTAATTAAGAATATTGTTTTTATAAAGAAATGTGTTAATATTCCTACAATTGCAACTAAAAGGATATCAACAATTACACCTATTACTTTTGAGGATGCAAATACAGTTGTTTAAAATATTCTTGAGACTCCTTCTACTTTTGTAGAGAAATAAGCTCTTACTCATATTAAGGAATCACAACAACCTCAAAAGAAAGTGCCATTATGTAGATCTATTAGGGAAAGAACTACAATTTCAAATGATTATGTCATATACCTTTAAAAGCATGAGTTTAATATAGAACTGGAAGATGATACATCATTTGTCAATCAAGCCAAACAAAGTGTAAATTCTCAAAAGTGGATTGATTCCATGAAGGAAGAGATAAAATGCGTGAGAGACAATGATGTTTGGGATCTTATTAAATTGCTTGAAGGTGTGAAACCAATTGGTTATAAATGGATTTTTAAGGCCAAGCGGTACCCAAAAGGTAATGTAGAAAGATAAAAAGAACATCTTGTCGCTAAGGGTTTCACTGAAAAGAAAGGCATTGACTATAAAAATACTTTCACTCCTATTTCATCGAAGGACTCTTTTAGAATTAAAGAATTTTATATATGGATTAAAGCAAATGGTACCAAAAATTTGATCAACTGATTTCCTCTTTTGGTTTTAAGGAAAACATTGTTGACCAATGTATATATCACAAGACTAGTAAGAGCAAATTCATTTTTCTAGTGTTATATGTCAATGAAATTTTGCTTGCAAGTAACAATATAGGCTTATTACATGGAACTAAGAGGTTTCTTTTAAGCAATTTTGAAATAAAAGATCTTGGGAGTACATCTTTTATGCTAAGCATATAGATCTATCGTGATCATTTACGAAGTACATTAAGCTTATCACAAGGACATATATCGATAAGATACTTGATAGATTCGGCATGAAAGATTATGTACTAGGAGATACTCCTGTGGCAAAGGGTGATGAGTCTAGTTTACTTCAATGTCTAAAGAATGATATTAAGAAAAAGGCAATGAAGAAGATCTCTTATGCATTAGTAGTAAGGAATCTTATATATGCTCAAGTTTATACGCACTTGGATATTGCATACATTATTGGAATGTTTGGTAAATATTTAGGTAATCCTAACATGAATCATTGGAAAGTAGCAAAGCGTGTTATGTAATACCAACAGAGAACAAAGGATTATATGTTTACATGTTGGAGATTCAATCATTTGGAGATCGTAGGGTATTTCAAGTCCAACTATGCTGAATGCCTTAATAGTAGAAAGTCCACTTCTGGTTATGTTTTCATGATGGCTAAGGGGATTGTATCATGGAAAATTATCAAACAGACACTAACAGCTTCTTGTACAATGGAGACAAAAATCATTACTTATTATAAGGTACCAAATCAAAGAAAATGGTTGCGAAATTTTATCGCTAACTACAAATTATTGATGGTATTAAAAGACCATTGAAGAGTAATTGTGATAATAATGCTATTGAATTATATTCTAAGAACAATAGAAGCTCATTGAAATCGAAGCATATTAATATAAAGTTTCTTATTGTTAAAGAAAGAGTTCAAAGTTCCTAAGTGTTAATTAAACACATTTGTATAAATCTAATGATTGTAGATCCACTTACTAAGAGTTTACCACCTAAAGTGTATCATAAGCATATTGCTCATATCGGTTTTGTTAATTTTTTATGAAGTACCAATATAGTAGGAGATTTGTTTTTAGTTGATGTTCAGTTTTATACTATATTTTGTTAAAATTAACTCATATATAGTTGTTTCTTGAATTTTCTAAAATAAAGTTTTATATATTCTAATTATAGTTGTGTATAAAGTTTGGAGTATATTATGAGTTATAAAATAGGAACTGTTAGAAATAGGTATGTTAAGGGTCACATTGTATATAATTTTCATGGTACACATTCATACTTGAACTATGTCATTGATTATATTGATATCGTGACCATTAATAGGTCTTGTCACAACAAATGGTGACAAAGACTACTTTAATTCTATATTAATACGATTGATGAACCAAATTGTTTGGAAATAAGACTCAGCATAGACAATAAAAGTTTAAACTCATAAAGATTCTACAACATATAATTGTTAATTGATATATGTGACTCAAGTGAGAGATTATTGTAATTTTGTGTGTAACTATATCAATTAATTATATATTGCTAATCGTCTAATTAAGTTAAAGAGTTGAGCCAATAAATAAAAATAACCATTTAGTTGATAAATAAATAAATAAATATATGGCTTATAAAGTTATCTCTATAAACTTTTTGCATAGGCCTTACATATAATCAATGGTTGAGATTGTAAAAACCATAATGATATTATATGACATCATATGATATTTTAAAAAATCTAAATAATTCTAACTATTAATTTATAAATGGAAGGAAGTTGAGGAAATGATAAGTGGAGAAGATCCAAATCCTTCTCACATCACATTAGTGAGAAAATCAAGAACAGATACTATTATGGACTAAAAAGCTGTAACCTTTGAAAAAAACTCTTTCTATGGATTCAAATATATTTTTAGATATATTATAATTATATTGTTTATGTCCTAATTTTATACATGAGATCCTATCATACTTAATACGGAATCTATAATTTTTTAATTTCCTACAGTGGTGAATTTAGAAGTCTTTCAACACTTTAATGAATATAGTTTGGTGATTGTATATTTGTTAGATATCCTGATTTGTATTTATGAATTTGTTTTATATTTCACTTCACTCTCAAATTAGTTTGATGAATTTAATGTTGGGCAACAAATTGCAGGTACATTTCCTTCTTTTACTTAAAGTTACTCCTTCCAACTAATGCTATAAGCATATACGCAAATATCCTCACCAACCTAGCATTTATAAAGTAGGAACAGAGCAAGTTGAAACGTTGTTAACTCCCCTTCTGTAAACTCTTTATGGCCACAAAACTTCATACCAGTGTCCTATGCAAGGTTGTAGCAGATGGAGACACTAAAAATAAATGTATAATTTAATGTTTATTAATATCTCATACATTTAATTAATGATTTTGGATATATATACCTACACGACTGACAGCACAAGGTTTGAAAAATTAGCCACTTTGAAAATGTACAAACCCTTAGTCAAAGACCGGCTTTTATTGCTTTCAGTTACCCTTTAAAGGCTGATTTGATTGCTCGGCACCGCCTATTAACCATTTGCAAAATAGGGTTTTCTTTTCTTTATTTTTTTAATATGCTGAATTGTTGAACCCATTATTTGACTTAGAGGAGCAGGAGCAATTAAGTTGAGTCGAATTAATGCAGTATTAAGTTCGAGAGCTTAACTAAAAAACTTGAAGCTCAAACTAAGCTCGAGTTCGATAAAACTATTAATTTTAAGCTCAAACTCAACTTGAAGATATATTTGATAAACTTAAATTCAGTTCGATTAAGCTTGAATATTTATAAATTTTTCCTATATAATTTTAAAATCACTTATATTTTTAAAAAATTAAAAAGAAATTAAAAATTATTAAACTCAATTAGATTTGTAAGTATAATAAACTTAGTATTTTAAAGTTTAAGCTTGACTTGATTTGCTATTTAAGTCGAGTAGAGTTAGAGCTCGACTCGACTGTTATTGAATCGAATTCGAATAAAAATTGAGTTAAACTCGAGTAGTTTATGAATCCGTTTGATTCATTTACACCTTGGGACTATTAAAATGGTAATAGAAGTTAATGTGACAAGAATATTTACCATCAAATGAATAGGATGGGATGAAAAATAGAAGAAAAGGATGAAAGATGACTCTTGAGAAATATCTTATAGCCACTGAAATATGGTAAATTGATATGCGTAAAAATATATTCAATTATGTTAATTAATGTCTTGTTGTTGGCACGTTTTAAGCTTATTTTCAATTTTTTTTTTTAAGGCTATGACAACATTTGTTGAGTTGTTAATATTTCTTTTATTTTTACCTGATTTACTTTTGAAAGTATTGTTTTCACGTAATATGAATTAATTATATGAAGTGTTTTAGGTAAAAGCAGCATATCTCATTACACATATTGAAAGCATTAAAAGGCTTCAAATTAATGCATGCATTCATCATCAACAAAACCCCTTCTTAACAATATGATTTGTCATTAATCTTGGAACAAAGCAAGTCATTATTGTAAAGATAAAAATAGTTACAGAATCATCGAGGTTAAGGGTGGCGAAAATATGGCAGCTGTTTGTACCAAAGAAGTAAGCGACATGAATGAGGCTCAGGTGTCCGATGTGATTAATAAGGTTGGCTAACTATATTGGATATTTAGTTAGCTGCTATTTCTAATTAGGTTTTGCCAGCTAATAAAATGTGGTTGGTGATGTAAATATCGATCAATTAAAGGGATGAGAACGTGTTAGAAAGACATATATCATCAAACAACTTGCTAGTTTTAATATAAATGCAACCTGATCGAATTATACAGGATACCATATCCAATCGAACTTGACAATAATCCTGTTCGATATTCTTAGTGGGATTTGAAACAATTTCAAAAACCCTTCTAAAGCTTAACAAAGTTGGATTTCCGAGAATGTTTAAAAAACTTAAAGCAATCCAACTATGGTATACAAAGGATGAAAAAAAAAATAATAGCAGTATTCTAATACAAGGAATAATAATATGAAACATATTTCATTTTGTAGATAATAGCATAAGCACTAGAATCCTTTACCATAAGATTGACATACCTAATAGATTCACCAAGAATTATCGTCTGTTGCAATAAGAAGTGTTTAGACTCAACTTTTCTTATTACTGTCAAATGTTCACGTAATCCTTTCATGTTATTGGATCTCACTATATTATAATAACTAACACGTTTCATCCAGTTAAGAGATAAAACATTACTCGATAACCTCAGTTTGTGCTTTAAATATCACACCATTTTCATCTACCTATTTTACAATCTGCCTTAAACTCCACATAGAGATGTGCAAGTGGGTTAAACAGGTCAATTCAGCTTGACTCATTTTAACCCAAGGGTAAAACAAGCTAAGGTCGTTTCACTTGCTTTTTAAACGAGGTTAAAAACTTTAATTTTAATTTATTTAAAAAGTAAGTTAAATGGACTGACTCATAGATGAAAGGTATAAATATATTAAATTGACTAATCTAAACTAGTCTACTTTGACTTATAAGTTAAATGAGTTAAGTTCATTTGACCATTTTTTAAAATGGCAAAAAGCTCAATCTAAACCCGTTTAAAAAGTAAGTTAAATGAGTCAGCTCATAAGTCAAAACTCCTTTACAAATCTCTAACTCCACTTACACAAACAATCTTCAATTTCATGCCATTACCTATCTATAAAGAATCACTCTTTATATGCTCATAAGTCTAGACCTATAATACATGTAGAAAGTCTTCCTAGAGTTTAAGTACCAATCCATTTATTTCCTTAACCATCTAAAACTCAACAATTGCTACATTAGTAACATATGTTCCTTTATCATCGTTTATTTAACCCTATTTTTACCTCTAAAGGCAATGCCTCTATGTGACCCTTCTATATTTGGTATCAACAAATGACACCCTAACCATTAGATCTCCTTATTGGACCTCAATGTCTAGCAATTTGACCATGTACAATTGCACTAACCAAGGATCTTATAGTCTAATTGATCCTTGCTTAACAAATTACTCTTAATCTCTTCTATGGATATAACCCTTGCTATTAAACACAGTCTCCTTAAACACATAAAACCAAGATAGAAGAGATTATAGTAGCATCATTGTGTAGTCTTCAATTGTCAATCTTAAAATAATTATCTTTGAAGTCATCATCAACCAAACAAACTTCAAAATATGTTGCCTTATGATGATCCATTACTTATTTAGGGCAAGTACAATCTTTTCTTCAACACTAACTAGATAGTCTTGTAATTTCTTTTATAATCACATGGTTGTTTTCTCCATTAATACCTCCTATAAAATACCATTTGTCAGACTGACCTAAATCACATTAGGTTATATTCAATTTTGTCCATTCATCATTCTTCATGGATTTAAGTTACAAATTCAAATCTTCTTCAAGCCTAACTTACTTATCTACTAAATTCTAAAATAAAAAACTAAACCTAATCAAATAAAAGATAACAATAAAATCATATATAATAAAATAGTACAAAATAAAATAAGACATCTTTCTTGATTTGCAGCAAAACCGGTTTCCCTATTTTGATGGAATATTGTTGATTTCAATTCAAGCATATTTTTCGTCTGCTAAATACCTTTGAAGTTAACTAAAACCATTATGCTGGTCCTACTTACCATTCATGTTGGGGACGTTGGATAAACGATGACGTCACCACTATTTATCCAATTAAGCCACTTGCCCAATGAGCTTTTGCAAAGCAGGACGACATGGCTCACTGGCTAAGTGCATGACTGTTTCATCCTACTAAGCTGATCCATACCTCATCAAAACACAGACTTATGTCAGTCACTGTATGAAATAATCTCTTAGGACTGTTGTTGCATTTCATGGATACTTTGCCACGACGTAGGACGAAACAACGATTTTTTTCATTGGAAAAAAGATATATTGGTACTAATATATCTTGTATTTAGATGAGTTATAAGTAAATATTAATGATTTTTTTAATATTAATGATATTTAAATACATTTCATGTTTTTATATATTAAAATTATATTAATTTTTACTAAACATTAATATATTGATATAATGTGTTAATATTGTTAAAACTTTTAAGCTCCTTATTGGCAGTTTAGGATGGCTTGTCTAAGCTAAACTCGTAAAAGTAGAAATTCATTTGTTTATAGTGATGATATTTTAGCCAATTTTACTAACCCAGGTAGTATTTAACATCTATCCGTATCCGTAATTTTATTAAATATAGTTTTTGGTACATTGAGGAGAATATTAAATTAATTTTTCCATAGGTAGAGGATTAACAGCATTCCATATATTAAGGCTCCGCCGTTAAAATGCACAATACTTCTCTTAAAAGTTCCCTATTTGGATTGTAAACAAAACTATCTCATCTACCTTTAAAAAAATATTAAAAAAAAAAAAAAACAGAACGAAACCATATCAAATAATATAAAGCTATGTACCAAATCCAAATCTGTAAATCTATCCATTCATAAAACGACAAACAGATGGAATTAGGGTGCATTTGACATTGAATAATATTTTCCAAAATTTCTTTTTAATATTTGTTATCATCAAAATCTTGTAATTGTTAAATATTATCATATTAATTCCAAGAGCCATAATTACTACTCGGTTTTAACATAAATGAATTCTTTAAAGTATTTTAAGTAAAGTTATAATTACAATGATTCAAATTATTTGGATTTTTAAAAAATTATGTGATATCATTGTTATATTATTTTTTTTTCATAATATTAACCATTAATTGTATGAGATTACATTTTGAGAGAATAAATGTCAAAAAACTTTTAAAAAGTAACTTTAAAAATTTCAAATCCAATTTTAATAATAGTCAAGATGAATCATACTCGATGATAATCATGTACCACTAAGAAATTGGTAATGGTATGAGATAGAGAAAACAATTTTGGTTAACAAAAAGAGGAATATGTTGTCCTCATCTTTCATGATTAATAATCATCACCCATTAATTACAGATCTACTATTATCATTACTCACCCCTATAAGCTATTAACATCTATAAGAATATAGTAATAATATTTGATAATTATAAAATTTTTATTTTATCTAAGTTTAAAAGTATTGACAAAACACTTTAGACATGAAACCCTCAGACCCGACCTAATCCGACATATCTTATGGCTTGGGGTTCACTCCCATAAACTTAAGCCCTATGCTTGTATTGATCAAGTCCAGTAAACTCTACAATGGTTAAAATGCACAAAATAAGGACCAAATAGTACGAAACAACCATGTTTAAAATAAATGAGATATGTTGGACATAATGATTCCACTTGTGAAAAAAGATCTCTCCAACCAACTGTCGACTTTATTTTACTATAAATACCGTGTCCCTACCCAACAATAAAACTCTCTAGACTCTACGGTTTAAGCATATTTATTATTTCAAATCACTTTCTACCCTTTATAGTATACTATTTTACAAGCCTTCTACATGTAGAGCTCTCACACCTATCGATAAAAACTCAAAAACGATAAAAAGAAATGTCAAAGTAAACAAACAACCCCATGGAGTAAATTTGAATCCTGTAAAAAGGAATTTCGTCTCCTAATGATACGTATGCATTAATGACGTAAGATTGATATATATCACACCATAAACTATGTCATGATATTTTCTCTTATATTGCCAAACCCTAATTGAAACGTGTTTCATATAAATGAAGCTTAGACCAAACAACTTGTACTTTAACACCCATGTACTAAAATAAGGAACGTAATAATTGTCCCCAACCTACCCTCCTTCCATGCAGGTCCCTCAACCGTCTCCTAACACAGACCACATAAATGCCTTTATTTCCGTTTCCTTTCCCACTTAAATATTTCCCTTCCCACACACCCTCTCACAAGCTCAAAATCCCCAAAAACCTTCACCAAAAATGAACAACAACAATAACAAAACCCTTGTCCTTCTCTCTCTCCTCACCATATTATTCATATCCACTTCCCTCACCTCTGCCCGACCCGAATCATTGGGTTCATCCTACAATGACCAACTCAACAAAAACCCCAAGAAAGGAGGTGGCAGGACCGCAAATGATAATGGGCCGGGCGGGTTCTTCAGCCCAGGAAGCGGGTTTGGCAACATACCCGGTCTCGATACCGGATGGGGAAGTGGTATGGGTGGCGGGTATGGAGCCGGGTCCGGGGGTCCGTATGGAGGGTACTCAAAGGGTGGTATAGTAAGGTCTAGTGTTGTATGCAAAGAAAATGGTCCGTGTTATAAGAAAAAGTTGATCTGTCCAGCTAAGTGTTTTACCTCCTTTAGCCGATCCGGGAAGGGGTACGGTGCCGGTGGCGGTGGTGGCGGTTGCACTATTGATTGCAAGAAGAAGTGTGTTGCTTATTGTTAGAGTTATCATTAAAGTAAGGTATGAATGAGTAAGTAAGAGGGTGAAATATTTGCTATATACTATAGTAGTCTATACTATATAGTTAGTAGATTTAGTGAGAGTTTTCAATATGATGATGACTACTTGGTTGGTGGCTAGTGTAAAGGGCTTGTTTGGTTGAGAATGAGATCCCTTTTGTTAGTACTATTTTGATGTTTGAAGTTATATGGTTATATTTCTATGAATAAATGGTATGTTAAATCTACAAGTAGATATGGCATCTGATTATTATTATTATTTATTTTTTATGTTAAGCATGTACTAGGTGTTTATTTAATTTTTGCATATAGTGTCCTTTTACACTGTTTAACCGTATATAACGAAAAAACAATCAAAATTTTCAAATTTAATTTTTTGGAATAGGAGAAAAAAAAAAGATTATTATTTGATTATTTGCAGAGGAGGTTTTTTTTTTTTGGATATTTAATTTCTTATTGTGGCATTTAATCTATGTTAACTAACCAAACAAAGGCAAATTGAAATACTGGAAACATCAGAACTAATCAATGATTGGCCTTTGTACATTGGAAATTCTTACTGGAAAATATTTCTCTTTATTGCTGACTAGATAGAGAAAATAATATAACCAAATCATGATTTTTCTTAAAAGTTAATTCCTTTGGATATTATATGTCACATCATTGTAAAGTAGATCTCGCCTAATTTTCTTTCTTTTTTTTTTTCCTGTATTAGGCAGAAAATTTTAATTATTTCATAAACTTCTACTTAATCAACAATTCGAACTCTATTAAAAGAAAAATTGAAATTGTGGATGCATTTCATAGAGCAATATCTGAAAAATGAAAAATCAAGTCGTATAGTTTTTTATTTTTATCCTTAAATCAATATTTAAGGCATAACTAGTATAAATATTAATTGAAAATGCTGAAAAGTAACGTGACATAAGTTCGTACATAATGGTCAACGAGCTTTTTTTTAACTTTCAACTATAATACATTATGTTGGTTGAAGTTGACCACTTGACGCCCAACGTTAAATGTTCACCGGATATGCGAAACACAAGAAAAAAAAAAAGACCTAATAAGGGTACATTTGTAAGGGACACACGTGAATATCTTAAACAATTCTCAATTATAAGCAATTATCTGCTCTATAAAGGAGTATTTCGCCACAATTATTTAAAAAAATTTTAGGGATTCCATAATACCATTACTTTTAAATAATATATAAAGTGTGTTTAATGATTATTAAAGTATAAAAATGTATTTTATAATTATTACATATTATAATAGTAATATTTTATTCATTATTAGAAAAATAAAAAAGGAAAAATAGCAATATTATTAGAAAACAAGGAAAGAAAGTAGGTGAAAGTTTAGCCGTTTAAGGCCATGTCTGACGAAGCCGGACAATTTGCGAGAAGCGAACAGTGGTTAATGAAGCACCTTTGTAAATTTAACCGCGGCCACGTAGACACGTACAAAAATTGATTAACAGTTCAAAACTGATCCAAATGAGAATGAGCTTGAACCTATCTATAACTTATCGAACTTTATAGGTTTAGGTAATTCAATCATGAAAAACCGTCAATCCGGTGAGTTCTTGAACCATTGGTTTGATCTGTTTGAACTTTCAATTTAAAAAAACAAAAAAACAAATCAACACAAACACCAAAGCTTTTGTCTCTTCATTATCTTACAACACACTACCAAATTCCCATTTATTTTCTCTCATTCTAACTTTCCTTGTACAAATAAATCAACAACAAAAATTTTCCCCCATTACCTCTAATTTCTCCAAAGTAAACTTTGAAATGGCTTTTCTTTACTATTATGGATAGTATTGTAATTTATATTTTTATTCGATAATTGTACTCCAATCTAAAAAGTAATATTTTATAACATACTATCACAAATTAAAATTAATAGTTACATTGTGATTTTTTTTTTTTTGTATTGACAATGTATTATGAGATTCTAATACATTATCTTCCTCCTTTGTAATTTATGTCGCTTTAGTTAATTTTACTCGACATTATAATAGAACATCACATTCACAGGATCTAAATCAATTATTTTGGAATGAGAAAAATAATTGAACCGAAAATAAAAGTGAATCATTTATGCTTCACTATATGGACACATAAAGTTTTAGAATTATTTGAAAAAAGAAAAATAAAAATACGCAAGTAAGCAAAAAATTATTTATAGTAATTTACAAAAATGCGGAACAAAAAAAAAACGAACACACAGTTTAAGGGCAACATAATCAACCCTTGAACCGCCAATTTGGCTGAACCGACCCAGGCTTGTAGCTTAAGGGCCTAGCTCATTTCAACTTATTACCAACTCGTGAATTAGCTATTCAAGGACAGTTTTGAGACAGTTCAGCCTAGACTACTCTACCATTGGTTGCTTAAAGATTATAAGGAGATGTGGGGTGTTTAATATGAAAATTTATACTAAGTACCTTTCATACACTTATTGAATTAATGCTCATCATCTACTATTTTAAGGCATTAATAAACAAGCTCACCTATGAAATTTTTCTTATCTCTAAAACTGATTACTTACCTCATGAAAATAGGTACATAAAGTTATAAAAGTTTAATTTTTCTTTCGACTATTAATATAAGAAGTGTTTATAATGCATCCATTAGCATTTTCATGCACTTTTATTACACTTTCCTATGTTCTAGACTCTAAGGGCCTATTTATTTTGAGAAATAGGAAAAAAAAGGAGTTAAAAGCCTATTTCTTAAAACAACTATTATTAAGAATTGTTTGAAAAATATATATTTCATTTTTTACTTCTCATAAGTCTTTATTATAAGGGTAATGATGGTAGCAGTGGTGATAAGGGTATGAGGATAGTGATGGTAGTGATAGTTATGGAGTGGTGGTGCAAGAGTTGTAGACTAATGGCGATTGGTGTGATGCAATGATAATGGCGATAGTTTGGTAGTGGTTGTGGTAGTGATAACAGCAATGATATCGATGGTTGATGGTACAAAGATAACAATATTCATAGATATGGATAACAGTGTAACGGTGGGGTCATAATGATAATGATGGTGTAATAGTGATGGTGATGGTGGTAGTGATGGTGTAATAGTGATGGTGATAGTGGTAGTGATAGTGTAATGACCACAATAATGTTATGATGGTGGTAGTGTAATAGTGTTGAAGGTACTAATGATCAACAAAGGGAGGGGGGCTTAAATTTTTATGAGAATAAAGTTTTCAAATAATTGTAAGACATTGATGTTAAGAAAGAATAACTAATACCACATGATAAAAGGTAACAATTATTCATTGTAGAGAAGGATTTCATGAAATAGTCGCTCTCATAACAGACTTTAGGAAAAATAAGGACATGGAACTTCAGGAATAGTAATTAGTTATATTCCTCTTGGTTACTTTGAATTAAACAAGTGTTGAATAGTGCAATTAGAACTTCTTTTTTTTTTTTAAATGTCAAAACCAATATCACAATTTTGGTTGGCTTCGTTCCCAATTCTATACTTAAGGCTTGAAGCTATTCAATATAATTCTCAAACTTGTTTGTTGTAAAAAAAAAAAAAAAGCCTCTCTCCATTATCTTCCCAAATGACAATCATCCCATACCTATTGACGTTTAGCAAAATGGCTTTCTAATGATGGCACCTATAGTCTTTTCAATTATGCATGATAATGAATAAGTTTCAAACTTCACATATAAAATTTAAATTAAATAAAAATTCAATTAAGTATACTTTAAATTTTAGGTATAAAATTGAAAGAAGGTCTATACCTCCAGTAATTTTTTAAGGTTATCCGTTCTTTTCTCATATACAACACATGGTATCATATTTAAGCATATGATCCACACCAAAATGGAAATGTCACAAGAAATATTGACCTTTTCCCATCCTATGAAATTTTCCGCTGCAAGTAACAGCACGAATCTTGAAAGATACATTCCATTTCACGTTCCTCATGCTGTCGTATTGAATAGCTAATACCACCATTTGTCATTGCTCCATTCTTATGTTAAAGAAAATAAATTGATGGATCCTACTTTTTTCATTTCTTTTTTTTTTTTTCCTTTTATCGCCAACTACTACATAATATATCTTCGAAAAAGTGGGATAAATCCTAATCTATTCCATTAACAAATTAATGCTCATAGCACTAGGTTATCAATGAGTTTATTAATTTAGGAATCCGAAATGCTTAGTCCATAAGTGAATTGAGCCTATATAAGAAATTTCTCACGGTATTGAGCGAGGCTGATGAATTCGGCTAGGGTTTTAGGCTTCCAAATGAATGAAATTAATCATAGCCAGCATTGGGGCAAGCTTAATAGATGGAAAATTTATAATTATATGTGTTTTATGTATAGCCTTTAGGTTAAACTAGTCTTATAACAAACCTATTAGGCCATAAGCAATGCTAGCTTCTTGGCGTGGTTTTCTATGCACAAGCAACACTTCCCGAGTTTCTTCAGTGTTGGTCTTCGGTTTTTTCGCAGCAGGAAAAGTCCTCTGTGTAGGCACGATTTCTTCTTTCTTTCTAACACCGTTTCCTGTAATAAATTTCTTAGAAGAATGCAAGGGAATTTTGGTGAAGAAATTTAAAAATAAAATGTAGAATTACTTTGTAAAGAGTGTTACTTAAATTGGTGACATAATATTTAGGAACCGAAATAGGTTCCTTAGTGTTAAAAATGATCTTATAGCTTTTAAGACCTTTACATGCCAACTTATAAGCATTAGTAAGTCAATCTGTTTACTTTTTCTTAAGTTTCTTATCATTTCCCCCACTTTATCAACCAATTCGACCTAAAGAATACCCGCCATTATATTTTGGGAATCATTTTTATTTCATTTTGCAAAACTAAAGTCTACCCCCGGAGCCAGACCTTAGAGTCAATTATTTCAACAGCTATTCTATTAAATTCAAACTCTGTTTTGGATAAAAAAAAAAAAAATTAGAACTAACGTGCTATGTGTTTTGATGAATGATGAAAAAATATAAACAATATTTGGATATGTATTAATGATACTAAATCCGTATTTTTACATGGTAGAGTTTTACGTTATTACACATATCAGCTCTCTTTCATACGTGGTCAATCATGTTAATTATAATATCATCGTAGTGAAATTATGAATTTTAATATACGATTTTACTAGTTTATGATTTTATCAATTTTCTATAATTTTATATGTTTTTATCGATTTTATGTATTCAAATAAATAGTAAAATTACAATTTTAATAATTATGATTATTGGTATTGAAACCTTTCCCATATCAGCTCTTTTTTCACACGCAGTCAATCATGTTAAATATCATCGTGGTAGATGTTATGAAATAAAAGCCTCATGCATGTATCTCTACTCATGTGAAGAACATCTTGCAATAGGATTCGGTGCATCCTTTTGACATTTTCAAGGGATAAAGATAATTGCCTCTTGACTGGATCAAGGGGTGTCTTCTTTCTGGGCCCAATTGATGGGCTTTGATTGTCTTGAGCTTGCACTTTGTTGGACTACCGTCAACTCCCCCCGGCCATCATAATAAACCCATCATCACACCCATGTCCATATTACTAAAATGGGTATTTACCGTTTTCGTATGCACACGATTTTACTAAAATATATCATCTATATAAATAAATATAGAATATAATTGAAACTACATTAACTATTCTATTTTTTTAAGTGGTGTTACACTACAGATTTCTCTCCTTATCTACTAAGCCAGCTTCACTTCATGTTGGATGGTGGTTATATTTAATATAGGGAAAATTACAAATTGCACATTTAAATAAAGGCATTTGTTTTTAAGTTAATTTTTTCTTTAGAAAAAAGTGAACTAAAATTTAGAAAGTTTTGAAATATATTTTGATAAATTTAAAGGGAGTGTTTCCATGGTCAAAGTTTAGTGTTATTATTTGATAATTTATCAAAAAGTTATTAATTGCAAAAATTTGATAAAGTTCAAGTATTAAAGTGATACTTTTACAATTTAGTAGTTAATCATAAAAATGGATGAAATTCGGATACTAAATATGACATTCACTCATTTTTTATTTATCCATTTTTTAAGCAAAGATGTTAAAACTATATAAAAGATTTCTAGTTTGACTGAATTATTAGTGCTATCAACAATATAAAGTTCAAGCTTAAACTCATATTTGCAAAATTAAAATTTGAATATAATTCTAGATCAACCAAGTTCAGAATACTGAGTTCAAACTTGACTCAAAATGGTACCTAAAAAACTTAAAATTGACTTGGTAGATAATTTAAGCTTATCTTTTTTAATTAAAGTAATATCAATAGAACACTGTTAGTAAGTGTCCAAAGGTTATCCGGCATGGTTACTTCAATGATTAAGTCATTAATGTGAGATTAAAGAGAGGAGAGAAAGCAAGGAGGCTTAGAGTACATGTGTATAAAGTGTCCTACTGTAGAATTTAATTCCTATTTATAGATTTCAAAGAGGGAACCTAGATATATCCATATCTTGCCCAATTAGGAAAGTACATCTTTTTAATTAGAGACGTGGCACCTCAATAATTCCTACTTAGTCAATGTTGCCATGGTGTTCTTCTAACATTCAACCTCTAGGCTTCCTAATCAAACCGCTACCATCTGAGGTCTCCATGGCATGGATGCTATAGATCATAACCCCGATGAAGTGACGAAAGTCCCGAATTATAGTAGGTTGAGTGTAGGGTGGAAATCGATTACAGAGGTAAGGGTTCTTCAAGGCCAAGAAGTGGACCTCCAAAATTCAATTATGGGCCAAGGCACATCAACCTAATATCCATATAGATTAAAATGGGCCTTGAAAGCTCAGTATCCAAAATCACCCATCAATAATGTATAACAATAAATGTATAGTAAGGATTTTTTTCATGTCACCTAGACCTTCCTAGCAAACTAAGTCTTGATCACATTTCCTTATGAAATTGTTACCACAATTCCAGTTTCTTGTCAAAAACACACTCAGCACTACCTTTCTAGAAGACTGACATCGATCATGCCTTAAATTCTTGACTTCATATTCTATGGTTCTTTTTTACTTATACTATGAGCTTCATCTTTGATCATCCTATTATACGTTCCTTTTTACATACAAAAGCTTGTGAAATCGCTTCTTGAAGAGTTGCTTTTTGATCAATCTCTTGCTATGCAAGTTAAAGTGGGAAGTCAGTTTTCTCTATACTTGATTTCACAAAACATATGCATACAGACAATAGTCATGTAATACTTTATGAGCTCATACACATTTTGCAAAGTAAGATAGAAATCAATTTTAAAACAATCTCGCACAATTCTAAAGTCTACCCATATTTGTTGCTCATTTGATTTCTTTAACCCATCCTAAACAAACCTATTGATGAAGCAAGGAAGATGCACGCTTGGAGAGCGCAACACAACATAGAGTTGAATGCTACGTTCAAGAAATATGAATCACTCCCATTAGCCTTTTTATTAAACAGCAAACAGTTGCCCTCCACCAACATTTGAACATGAGTTCTTAATCTTTTTGCTTCATTTTAATTTCTCCAAACAACAATTAAGTTCAATTCCATAAGTTAGAGACAATTATTTTGTGAAGTACTTTTTTGACTTGTTTTGCATATATCAACTCTGTTTCATATGTGGTTAATCGTATGATTAATCATGTTAATTGCACCATCTTGATGTCATATGTTATGAAATAAAAGTGTCATATGTGGTTAATCGTATGATTAACACGTCTCTCTTCTCTTGTGAAAAGCATATTGTAATTGTCAAGTCATTTATAATTAAATGGTATGAACGCTAATCTCTTAGTAAGATAAACCATATTCAAATCTCTTACTTTGTTGTAATTAAAAAAAAAATTATACAATTCGATTCCAAGCATCCTTTGGTCAATATTAGCCTAGCACTTGTTGGAGTTAGGGCTGTACAAAAACACTATAAATCGTAAACTGAATTGCAAACCAAACCAAAAATTCAATATATTTTTTAAACAGTTCGATTTCAGTTAAATGATTTGCAGTTCGGTTCATATCTCTAAACCGAACCAAATCTAACTGCTTACTTAAAAGAAAAAGAAAAAGAAAAAAAAATACCACACGTGACTTCATAGCTTCAACATGTGTGTATATAAGAAAAGATCACGTTTAAAGGAAACAGCATGAACTACCTCTTTGATGCATAGGGTTCAGCGCCAGCACAACCGTGTAAGTACATCAATTAACTAGCAGCAAACGAAACAGCAATTCATGAAAATTTGTGTATGTAAAAACGAACTTCACATCATGCCAGTTGCTATTCAACACAATTTCGAGATAATGAAAAACTAAATTTGAGATAATGTCCTTCCTTTCGATTCAACACATCATGCCAGCTGCTATTCACCACAGCAAAGGAAACATTGTGTATTATGTAATCCTGGCAATTTTTATGTTTTAGTATATTGAAAGTTGACATTTTTAGATAATGAAACACCAAATTTCACATATAGAAAATTGGATTCCACTCAATTATATAAAAATGCATAACTTTTGAGGATTACTTGTGTGTTGTTGCAAAAATTCACATAACAAGAATTTATCAAGAGAAGAAATGAAACCAAATTATGTTATGCAACTATGCAAGTATGGCTCCTCAGTAAAATTAATATCATGATGATAATGGTTTTAACAACGAATTGAACTATTTCGAACTATTTTTCTTAGGTTCAAAAAATTTACAAATAAAATCATATGATTTGATTTGATTTGAAAAAATAAAAAATCAAACCTTTAATTTTAGATTCAGCTCGATAAGAGAACGTGAATTATACCAAATCGAACCACATCCAACCTTAATTAGAGCAATCTCAACTAACCCTACATCATCACATTCATATCCACCATGAATCATTTTAGTGCACATACCATTTTTTAAATAATTATAGATATATATATATATATATATATATATATAATAACCTATATTATTAAACATATGATACAATCAAAATGACTTTTTCTTACCTTTTTTTTGTTTCTATTTTAAAGTGGATGCTAAACTATAGTTTTCTCTTTCTACCCATTAAACCAACATTACTTCTTCATGGGATGCTAATTACATTTCTACAAGTGTATAAGCTGGATTTTTCTACATATAGAATTACAGTAACGTTGGTTAAGATAACCTGCTATAGAAGGTTTGCAGGTTACCTTCTCTATCCCTCCTTTCCCATTTAATTAATTATCAAGATTATACTAATTTGTTGTTCAAGTAATAGGATAACCTATTATAATAGGATGAATGATATAAATGAAGTTTTACTAAATTAATAGTTTATATTGGCCAACTTTACAATAACACATATTTGAGATCCATTAACTTTCAAAATTTAGACACATGTACACTAACTATGATTACTTGTATTAAGTTAGTTTTTTAATATTAACTTAAAGATAAGTTTAATTTGATTATAAAGCTTAAGTAACTATATAATATTATATTGCCAGTAACGATTATATTAGTATTTACTAAAGTTAAAAAGAGTTATTTTGTTGTTCTGAAGAGTTTAATATGTATATATAGCAAATCTTTGGAATGAGTTTTATTTGATTACATAGCTTTATTAACTAAAAATTATTTTGTTGCCACTAAGGATTATTTTAACATTGTATTACATAGCTTAAGTGGCTAAATGACATTTTGTTGCAATTAAGGTTTATTTTGGTACTTTAATACAATTAAAGAGTTATTTCTATTATCTCTGAGTTCTTACTAATAGATGTTAGGACTCTATACGTGAAAGGCCTACAAAACAATACACAGTGAAGGGATATTGGGGGGTTGTTTGGTATAACCAGTATAATGCTTAAGTTAGCAATGGGGCTTTTGAGAGTAAGAAATAATCTGAAATAATATGCAAACTTAATGTGCAGAGTGTAGAGAGATTTACCGTTGGGTAATGACCCAATATTTATAGTCGAATGGAGCTGACAGTTGAAGATCAGTTGGTAGGAAAGATCTTCTCCCGTAAGTATAGGAGAGTTGGGTCGTTGTGTCTAACTTGTCCCACTTATTCCGGACGTGACTATTTCATACTAATTGATCCTTATCTTGTAGACTCTAGCTATTACAGGGCTTACTAGGCTTGGTCAATACAAGCCTAAGGTTTAGGCCCATAGGGGCCAACTTCAAGTCACGAAGTATATTGAATCTAATCGAGCTTGAGGAGCCCATGTCTAAAGTGCCCCATCAACACTTGCCCTCTACCCCAATCTCATTACCAAGGCAAAGGTAAGGAGAAGGAATATATGGGCTGCTCAAGCGTAACCGATCTAACACAAAGGAGTCCGACCTAGCTACAGTGCCAACTTGGTAAGGGTATAGGTCCAAGCTGGAAGCTGGTTGAGGTAGAGATATTTCCTAAAGAAGTAATGTACACGATACAAAAAGATAAAAATAAATATACAAGGAAAATAATCATTAGTATTATAGATTCTACATATAATACTATACACGTAACGATGCTGCATTGGTAAAGTTATTAAGAGATGCGGACAAAAAATACGGACATATGGACTTATCTAAGCAGGGATGGCTTAGTCAGTCCAGACTCTCTCTCTTAACTTCTTGGCAAGGAAGATACCGAGTAATTGGTCAGCTCGGCACTAGAAAGTAATTATCAACTCAACATACTACAGAAAAATGGGAGGTTATACAATACGGCATTAAGGGTGACTCGACAAGGAAGTACTAAGTTACAACAGGGGTTGGTTGGAACAGAAAGATTCGTCGTGCCAGCCCTTCTAGTCCTTGGGCTCGGCTGTAGGTTAGAGGTCCAGCAGCCTAATTCTCATCATTCCCACTAGGTTATTTTGAATTTGGGATCAAATCCGAGTAGTATTTACTCAGTTCTCCATCAGGGTGATATGGACTAAGGTCAGCAATGTTGAAGGCATCAAAAACCATAAATTCCTCGAGCAATTCCAACCTATAGGCATTGTTATTGATTTTCTGAAGGATTCTAAAAGGTCCTTTCGCTCTTTTAAATAATTTATTTTTCCTCTTGTTCGAAAACCGTTCCTTACTGAGTTGCAACCATACTAAGTCCCCCGATTGAAATTGTTTGGTCGACCTACCCTTGATCTTTTCTCACATTCTCCTGGCAGCTTGGTCGATGTGCCAAGTGACCTTGTCATAGATGTGTTGAAAAGATTGTGCTCTAGCCGTTGTGTCAGGGTCCTCTTGCGCAGGTATTGGTATAGGGGCGTAATCGAAGAGCAACTCAAGATTGAATCCATAGACCACCACGAAGGGAGTTTACTTAGTGGTGTCATGTACTGTTTAGTTATAGGCGAACTCGACTATTAGCAAGCAAACGTCCCAATCAGCCAAGTTCTTGTCTATTATAGTGTCATGCCTCGAAGCGGCAGAGTTGTAACAGCTCCGCTGTGTAAACCACAACTAACTCGCTTTGAAGTAAATAGTTTGTAATTTAAATAAATCATTTACCCAAGAAAGTGAGAAAATATGTATATACACTATAATTCAATTATTACAATTAGCGTTTACAACGTTTCACTATAATATATTTCTTAGTTATTACATTATTCAGAAATAAAGAATTCTAAAATAAAAGCTTAGACCTTAAAAATATATGTTTGTTCTTCAAATGTTTTTCCTCACTCTCTAAGATTCAGCAGTTGCTAGCTTTAGAGTAGTTGTAAGCCACTTCTTAGCCAGCACCTGTACGACGTCTATAAGGATGTAAGCAATCACAGCTCAATAAGTTAGGATGGAGGACTTAAAACTACACTACAAACATAAACAAGGTTATCAACCAAATCATTTGGTGCAATGCATGTTTAAGAAAATGCCATCGCATAACGTTGTTTAGCCCGTCATGAGATTAGAGAAATTGTGCCCGCTATAATCCGAGTTGAGGAGTTACCGTTAATGCAACAGCTTATGACTAAACCCAAGCTTATGTAATGGAGACACCGCTCCTCCCACGACTACCTTCGAACTATTGACTTCACCCTTGCCGCGACCTTCTCACCTGTCACTTAGTTCAATTAAGGATGAAGAAAGGACCTCTTATACCATCCGATGCTATCCCTTTCGAAGGGGTCAGTATTTGGCCGAAGAATCCTAAGTTTCCCCTAATGGATTGCTATGTAGGTTCGATTTATGCTTACAAGTCATTCCTTTGTTAAGTTTAGTTTAAGGTGATCAATCACTTCATACAATGCAAGTCAGAATAACAAATAAAATCATAGCATCACTCATAATCAAGTACATGTACACAACCAACTATCTAACAAATACAACCAAGTATAATCTTAAGCCTCCAAAATACAGCATCGTATTAATCCTAACTTGCCTAGACTCCTCGCTTGCTCGCTCGCTCGAGGTCCAACTCGCTCAGGCCATCACTGATCATCCCTATAACACAAACGTAGTTTCAGTTTTTCATATAACTATTATAGGTTGGTTTTATCCTATAACGCTTATTGTTATCTTTCGTTTAGGGTTTAACATACCTAATTATCTAGGTCTTAAGTCTTTTACAATTCTTCTTGAATCGTGTTAAGTTCTGTTTCAGTTTTCACATCGATTTCTAAACTGGGTTTTTAATTCAATTTTTTTGGTTAAAGATTTATATATACAACCTAAGAAATCATTCCGACCCATAATGTGAAATTAATCGCATTATCTTTGAATATCCTAAATATCGATTTTAGTCTTTAACTAATGTTCTAGTCCGTGTGGTACACCCAAATCTTAATTTAATCATCGAATTCCCCCTCGTTATGAAAAAATCTTACATTTTTCATATAATGATCCTAATTTAAGTTTCCTATCAGATTTATTGTATATTTCTATCATTATCATAATATCAATTTTTATTCTAATATCTTCTATTTATTATATTTCTAATAATTGTGAATTATGTACTATTACTTATTATGTACATAATACACATCTAATTTTTTATCACTCTAATTACCATCTCCTAACATCAATTATCATTTCAAAATGTCTAAATTCATCCTAAATCAGATTTTACACCTAATTATCCTAATTTACAAAATTAACTTAAAATTTACTATTTTTCCCTATTACTTATTTACTACATAATTAACCTAATAATTACATCTAACACCCTAAAAACTACAAGTATCATACTTCATCAAATTTCAACATCCTAAAACATATAATTATTCGCTAAATCTGTAATTAACTATTTAATTACTTAATTAACCCTAAATTACCCATTTTATGCCTCATTTTAAGGCCTAAAAATTATCTAAAAATTTTGAAAATTAATTTTTGAAAACAGGCTTCATAACACTGTTCTATATCATCTAAGTAGTCTACACAAAAATTTTGGACTCAAAACTACACTCCTAAGGTCATTCATTTCTAAACCGAAATATACTCAGTTTTGCATGATTTCTTAAAGACCATATATCACAGAACATATTTTCATCAAAATAATATCTTTCCTAAAAACTACATACAAAACTATTCCAGAATAACAAATTTTATTATTTTCTAAGAATATTTAGTATTTTTATAAAATTACACAAAATCAAGTTGGAAATCGAACTCATCAGTTTAAGTGGCTCCAGCCACCATCGGTGGCCATGAGTGTATCAGCTCACCTGGGCGTTGCCACCACCGTGTGGTGGTGGTGGCTGTCCATTCCCAACTGCTCATGGGGTCTGGGTTCCACTCTAAGGCTTTAATTGCACAAATTTGAGAAATTTTTTTGTAATTAATTCAAACACTCACCATTTCGGCCCTCTCTATTTGTCTTACTCTCCAAACTGATCAAATGAGCTTTTAAAATTTTCTTGCTATTTATAGAGCATTAGGAAAATTATTGTGTATTAATTAGACAAGACAATTGCCTTATCTCTTTTTTTTTCTACTTTCTATTTGTTGTATTTTAATTGGTTGATTTTGTTTCTTCAATTCCAAATTGCCATGCCTCAATTCTGGATTTTTCCTCATTTTTCCTTATTTTTCTTGATTTTTTCTTAATTAACTATGAATTTTCTTTAATTTTTTATTATTATTTTAGCATATTTTACGTATTTTAAATAATTACGCATATTTCTACCTACATGTAAATTCATATATAGTACAAATCAATATTCCTAAATATTTTTTAGGTCATTCTATGATTTTTAGTATACATATAATTTATCTCTAGCGATTCGTTAATTATCGGAATACATTTTACGCATTTTTGATAAATAACGAGTTATACACTTAAAATTTGAAATTTTTATATTATTTTATTTTATTGCTTATTTTCTTAAATTCAAACTTATGGGGTTATTTTACTAATATTTCTAATTTTACATTATAATTTAGGCTCATCTTTTAACCAATCGGAACCTTGAGTGGCTGATTGTAGGGTTTACATATAGTTCGGAGCAATGATCCCAAAGTACGATTAACTACTTTTGTTTAACCGTCAGTTTGGGGGTGACATGAGGAACTAAAAAATAATTTGGTTCTCAACTGACGTTACAGGATCCTCTAGAAATGGCTCAAGAATTTCGAATTTCTGTTAAAGACCACACTTCTCAGTATGTCGTATATCCGCACAATCTCCTGCAAGAAAAGAGACACAATAACCAAAGCGTCGTTAGTCCTAGTATAGGGTACGAAATATGCCATCTTACTAAACCAATCTACAATGACCATTACAGAATTTTTGCCTCAGGCGGTTTGCAACAGTCCAAGAACAAAATCCATGCTCAATTCAGTCGATGGCCTCATTAGAACAGGTAAGGGCATTGCTTTCCTTTTCTCAGCTCAGCACTTGGCCTTTTTGCATATGATACAACTTTTGACAACTTGATGCATATCTCTCCACATTCTCAGCCAAAAGAATCGACCATTTATCAGTTCATAGGTCCTCCTTTCCCAAAAATGTCCGAAGAGACCTCCACTGTGGGCTTCCCTGACTAATAGTTCCCTCAATGAACAAATCGACACGCATAATTTCTTACCTCAGAACAAGTAGCCATCCTCTACATAATACTCGTCTACTGTCCTTCCATCCACGCATCGCAAAATTATGGGTTTAAAATGTAGATCCTCGAAGTACTATTATTTGATACTTGCAAACCCAAACAATCTGGTCTGCAATTCTAATAAAAGCGCATATCTCCTTGCTTATATTTTGTAAACTCCAACGTCAAGTCAATGAGTTACTGGAGAGAGGCTATATATAAGTCTCAGCCCTTATGCCGTGCCTACACTTCTAGTGCTAAAGAAGGAGGGAACCCAGCGGATGTGTGTTAATAGCCGAGCCGTGAACAAAATCATGATCAAATACAGGTATTCGATTCCGAGGCTAGAAAACATGTTGAATGAACTCAGTAGAGCTAAGATTTTTAGCAAGATTAATCTTAAGTTTGGCTACTATCAAATCCGCATGAGGCTAGGAGACAAGTGGAAGACTGCGTTTAAGACTCGATACGGACTTTACGAGTAGATGATCATGCCCTTCTGCTTGTCGAATGCCCTGAGCACTTTCATATGAATTATGAACCATGTGTTGAGACATCTCATAGGGAAGTGTGTCATGGTGTAATTTGATGACATCCTCATATACAGTACCGACATGCTGAGTCACTGTGAACATCTCAGAACAGTCTTGGATATCTTCCGTACCTAAAGACTATTTGGCAATTTAAAGAAATATTGTTTTTGCTAGGAGGAAGTAGTATTCTTAGACTATATAGTCAATAGAAGAGGCTTGCAAGTTGATGATGAAAAGTTCCGAGCAATTGTCGAGTGGCCGACTCCTACTACTTATGTTAACATGAGAAGCTTCCACAAACTAGCTTCGTTTTACAAAAGGTTTATCAAGAATTTCGGCACCATCACCGCGCCACTTACCGAGCTAACAAAGAAGAACACCGACTTTCGATAGAGAGAAAGAGAGGAGAGAAGTTTTTCCTAACATAAAAGAAAGATTAACCTCCACCCCACAGCTCAGTAAGTTAGGATGGAGGACTTAAAACTATACCAAAAACACAACAAGGTTTTCAATCAACTTATTAGGTACAATACATGTGCAAGCAAATGCCATCACACGACGTTGTCCAACCCGTCGTAAGATTAGAGAAATTGTGCCCGCTTTAATCCGGGTTGAAGAGCTACCATTAATGCAACAGCTCACGACCAAACCCAGGCTTGTGCAATGGAGACCTCGCTCCTCCCGCGACTACCTTCGAACCACTGACTTCACCCTCGCCGCGACCTCCTCTCCTGTCACTTAGTTCGGCTAAGGATGAAAAAGGGACCATTATGCAATCCTGCACTATCCTTTTCGAAGGGGTCAGTATTTGGCTGGAGAGTCCTAAGTTCCCCTAACTAGTTGCCATGAATGTCCGATTATGATTACTGGTTGTATATTTGATTAAGTCCAGTTTAGGGTGATCAATCATTTCATACAAATCATACAATACATGCCAAAGCAAAAAACAGAATCATAACATCACCCATAATCAAGCACATGCACACATCCAGCTATCTAACAAGCACAACCAAGCATAATCTTAAGCCTCCAAAATATAGTATCGTATTAATCCCAACTTACCTCAACTCCTCGCTCACTCAGTCGAGGTCCGACTTGCTCAGGCCATCGCTGATCATCCCTATAACACAAACGTGGTTTCAGTTTTCATATAATGATTATGGGTTCATTTTCTCCTATAAAGCTTATTGTTATGCTTTATTTAGGGTTTAATATACCTAATTATCTAGGTCTTAAGTCTTTTACAATTATTCTAGGTTTAGGGTTAGGTTCGGGTTCGGTTTCTGCATCAATTTTTAAATTAGGTTCTAATTCGATTTCTAAATCCTAAATATGCTCGAATCCTAATGTGAAATTAATCACATTAAGCTCGAGTATTCAAATATCCTATTGGGTCTTAATTTAGTATTCTAAACTATTCTGTACACGCTATTCCTAATTGGGGTATCAAATTTATCCCCGATGTGAAAAAATCTTACATTTTTATACAATTACCTAAAATTAAATCTTAATTCAGATTTAGTATGATTCTAATTTTTATTCTAATATTATTTAAATAACCCTAATTTTTTTTATTTATTAATTTTCAATTCCACATATTACTAATTTCTTACAATAACTACCTAATTTCCTAAATTAACTATACTTAATACTTCAAAGGCTAGGATTAGGTTTCCACATCAGAAGTTAATATCCCTAAACATCTAATTACTATCTAAATCAGTAATTAGTATCTTAATCACCTAATTAACCCAAAATCACCCAATTTTTTCATCATTTTAGGGCAAAAAATTAACTTAAAAATTTCGAAAATTAATTTTAAAAAAATGGCTTCACAACACTATTCTATATCACATGAGCATCCTACAAAAAAAAAAAAAAATTGGGCTCCAAACTACACTCCTAAGCCTATTTATTTCTAATTCTAATCATACTCAATTTTATTCAATTTGTTAAGAACCCTATATTTGCAGACATGATTAAACTAAATCACTATTTTTTTTTCTTAAAACTACATATAATAAAACCTCAGAATAACAAGTTTCATAATTTTTTGGGCAAAATAAATAATTTTACTAAATTATACAAAATCAGGGTAACTAAGGGACTCACTCAGTTCGAAGCTTTCTGGCCGTCCAAACCTGGTCCAAGGTTATTGGCTAGCCCAAACGGTGGGTCTAGAGTAGGGTAGTGGTGGTGGCGGCTCAGTCCCAGGTAGTGGTGAGGTATGGGTTTGGCTCACTTGCCCAATCTGCACAATTTTCTTTTTTTTTTTCTGGATTTTCTCTTAAATTTTTGAGTCTCTAGATTTTTCTCAGATTCCTCATTGCCTAAATGAGTTCTGAAAATTTTTTCCCTATTTATAGATGATTTTAGTAATTATGATGTATTAATTAGACATGACTTTGCCCAATTTTCTTGATTTTTGGCTTTTGTGTTGCCTAATTTTAATTGGTTGATTTTTATTTTGCAGATCCTGACTTGCCACGACCTGATTTGGATCATTCTATCCTCTTCTGATTTTTTTTATTTTTCCATAATTAATTTATAATTTTCTTTAATTATTTACTTAGTTTTTGGCCAATTTAGGTAATTTTGCATATTTTTATCTACACGTAAATACATATGAGGTACATGTGAACATTCTTAATTATTATTTTGGTCATTCTAAAATTTTTAGTATACATATAATCTATCTCTAGTAATTTATTAATTATTTAATTACACTTTTCACCTTTTCGGTAATTAGCAATTATTATGCTTAAAATTTGAAAATTTTATAGTCTCATATTTTACTACTTATTTTCTTAAATTTACGTTTACAGGGTCATTTTTACTAATATTTCTAGCTTTACTTTATAATTTAGGTTCAATCGAGTCTTTCAACTGATCGAAACCTCGAATTGCTAGTTTTGAGGCTTATATGTGCCAAGAAGTGTGGTCTCCGATAGAAATCCGAAGTTCTTGAGCTATTTTTGGAGAACTCTATAGCATTGATTAGCAACCAAATTACTCTTCAATACCTCATGTCACTCCTAAATTGACGGCCAAATAAAAGTGGTTAATCATACTTTATGATCACTACTCCAAGTTGCAGTAGGCAAGAACTTAGCTGATTGGGACATCTACCTGCCAGTAGTCGAGTTCACCTATAACTGAACAGTACATGAAACCACTAAGCAAACTCCCTTCGAGGTGGTCTATGGATTCAATCCTGAGTTGTCCCTCGACTATACCTATATACCAATACCTGCGCAAAAGGACCCTAACACAATGGCTAGAGTACAATTCCTTCAGTACATCTATAACAAGGTCACTTGGCACATCGACCAAGCTACCAAGAAAATGCCAGAAAAGACCAAGGGTAGGTCGGCTAAATAATTTCAGCCAGGAGACTTGATATGGCTACACCTCAACAAAAAACCGTTCCCAAATACGAAGAAAAACAAATTATCTGCAAGAGCAAAAAGATTTTTCAGAATCCTCCAAAAAATTAGTAACAATGCCTATAGGTTGGAATTGCCTAAGGACTATGAGGTTTCTGACGCCTTCAACATTGCCAATCTCAGTCCATATCACCCTGACAGAAAACTAAGCAAACACCATTCGGATTTGATCCCAAATCCAAAACAACCTGAAAAGAATGATGGGAATCAGGCTACCGAATCTCTGACCCGCAGCCGAACCCAAGGACTAGAAGGGCTGGCACAATGAATCCTTCTATTCCAACCAACCCCTACCAAGGCCAAGTACTTCCTTGACGAGTCACCCTTAATGCAATGCCATATGACCACTTATTTTTCTGTAATATGTCGAGTTGATGATTACTCTCTAGCATTGAGCCAACCAATTACTCAACATCTTCCTTGCCAAGAAGCCGAGAGAGAGAGAGTCCAGACTAACTAAGCTATCCCTACTCGAACAAACCTATCTGTCCATACTTTTTGTCCGCATCTTCTAACGACTTCACCAATGTAGCATCGCCACGTGTACAGTATCATGTGCAAAATCCGTTGCACCAATAATTGTTTTTCTTATATATTCATTTTTACCCTTTTACCTTTTTGTATCTTATACATTATTTCCTTAGGAAATATCCTTTTTGTCTTTTCCTTTTTAAGTAAGTTGCCCTAACTTATAGTATAAATACTCTTATACCTGTAGCTATAAAGCATCAGATTATCTTCAATAAACTTGAATACTTTCTTCCTTACGTAAATACTATTTGTTTACTCTCAACATCACTCTTATCCTTTCCCTTAAGCAAGTTTCGGTGGCGAGTAACCTCATTAGACCAATTCATACATCATATCAAATTGTGTCATGAGTTCTCGAAAGTTCCATTGGTGCATCATATCTTCTAGAGCTATTCGTGGGTTTTGCTTACTATTTCATTCGTCATTTTTTTTTTTTTTTTGCCCTTTTTCACACTTTCCCATTAACCCTTTTCGAGTTTTCTGCAAGCTTAAACCCATCCAGCAACCAGCCTTGTTTGTTCTTAGTTACAGTTCACAACACAGCACCTGTAGGATGGGAGGGCCCCTTTAGCCATACCAGTTACGGCGATGTTTTAAGAATGGTAGTAGTAGTTGCTTTTGGTATCTTCTTCTTTTCCTTCTCTAACTTTCAATTCAATTTCATGCAAGCAAAAATTTGGTTGTAAGACTACCTCATCCCTCTATAAACGAGCTGATGAGCCAATGCCAAGCAAGGACCAAGGTAGACCCGTCGAAGGGCAAGGCAATACAACCAAAGCCAGGGCTTGGGGAGATTAGTAGGGCACGACTGAGGTCTATTCCTTAGGGTAAACCCATCGGTATTCGGAACGAGCCTGTGGATACAAAACCTTTAGGTATGGCTCTACCTACTCTTGCCCTCACCCCCTCTACCAAGCCTATTGTCATAGGCAATGAAGGTGCCAATGCAAAGAGGCTCGATGTCCAAATGCTTTCCCCTATAAGGGCAAAGGAGGAAGAAATGGTCAAAGGGGCCACCCTTCCTCAAGTAGTTGACCAAAAACACAAGGCTCACAAGACGATCGGAGAACTAGGGCCTAGAGCCAAGAAACAAAGGCCCTTAACGAGGGCACCTTTAAGTCGAGGGAAATGGAATGAGTGGTCGATGGCTTATCCCTATCAGAGCATCAACGACATAGGAGACAAATTTTTTGAAGTCCTAAACAATTTTAGGCTAATGGGGATAGGGCCAGACTCATTCCAAGAAGTACCGTGCACCTCTCGAGATGAAGAATTTTTTAGGGGAGCCCCCGAAATGGAGATGGAGAGAACCAAAGGGAATCTCTTAAGGCCGAAGTAGGAGATTCGCACCACCAATCTAATGCTGCGATATTGGATACTCAGCTACCAGGCTTCCCTAAGGTCTTATATCCCCGATGATTGGGCTATCCTCAAAGGGCTCTCAAAGGAAGGTGAAGTCGACCCCCTAGAGATAGTAAGCCACTTGAGCATACTAATGTGGCAAGTAATTCTTTGTTACTCTTGTGTTGATGTGTTTTACTCGTCATGGCGTTAATGGTGGCCTTCTTTTTCAATTTTCAATACTACGGCCAAGTGCTACTTTAACTAAGCAAATTTGATGCCACCCAAAAAGAGGTAAAGGGCTTTAGGGAAGCGTTACGCTGGCATGAGAAGTACCTACGAGAGGCAGAGATTTCTACTAACAAATATTTAAGAAAATTCTCTAAAGCTAACAGGCACTTGCATCAATCTCATGTGCAGGTAGGGGGGCTTCAAGCGAAGCTCAAGGATGCAGAGCAGGAGCAAGAGCAAGAAAATGTTAAGAAAGTAGCAAAGAAGGCCAATGACCTGAAGGCTCGGCCGAAGGATGAGTAAAGGATAAAGGCTCACCTCTCTTAAAAGCTAGATGAGGAAGGTGAAGTCAAGGCCCGACTCGAAAAGGAGAACACCGATCTAATCTAAGGGCATCGGTGGCAAGGTTGCAAACTGAGTTGGCGATGAAAGTGTCCAAGCGTAAAAGTGTTGAAGCTACTTCACTGGAGTTGGCCAATTTGAAGGTTAGATTGGAGCAATAGGTCTAGGAGCTGTGAGAGAAAGTTTTAGAGATGGAAGAGATCATCTCCAAAATGGAGAGTGAGGAGGTCCTCGGTGATGCTACTACTAAGAAAGTAGTTGTCAACTACTGAAAGACCGAAGAATGGTTGGACTAGTTGGAAGACCTAACCATGGACTCCGCGCTCTACACAAGGAAGGAGGTTCTCTTCCATCATCCAAACCTTGATCTAAGCTTCCTAAATTTTCTGGATTCGCTGACCTTCAACGAGAAGAGTGAAGCCTTAGTACACGAGAGAGAAGCTGCCCAAGTAGCCATCAATGATGCAAGCACTCCCTCTACTGCTAGGGCCAAGCAAGGTGCTTCCACATCCACTTCTACCCCAGCAACCCAATAGGAGGTCACCTCCGAAGCAATTCCTCAAGACCATCAATCTTTAAGTGATCCTCCTATTGTTCTTAGTTCGCATCTCATAAGCCTTGCTCCAAGTCAAGGCATACCGCCTAAAGCACCGATAGATCAACACTCTGAATAGATCGAGGCCTTAAACTTTTCGAAGTTAGCCGATCCAAGGAGTTAGCATGTATATCTCTCTTTTTTTCTCTCTCTTTTGAAACATGTGTGAGTTGAGCTAAGATGTCAGCCTTCATTGTGTAATTTGATGATCAATGAATGAATAGATAAATTTTTGAAACATCCTTTCTATATACTTGCTTTCTCTTTATCTTTGAATATATTTGCATAGGAACTCCTCTACATAAGGGAAGTTTAACCTTATCAACGTCAATTGTTGGGGGTCAGGTTGATAATGTTCCAACCTTCCCAATAGAAGGGAGTTCCTTTGCGCAAGGGGAGTTTCCCCTGAACGAGGTTACCCGAAGAGGGGTCAGCTCAATAGTGTTCCGACCTGCCCGATGGAGGGGAGTTCCTCTATGCAAGAGGTCTTTTCCCTTATCGAGGTGACTCAAGGAACGGTCAAGTGGGTGGCGTTCCAACCTACCGATAGAGGAGAGTTCATCTGTACAAGGGGTGTTTTCCTTTGCCGAAATAACCCAAAAGGGGGTCGGGTCGATGGCATTCCGACCTACTCGATGGAAGGGAGTTCCTCTATGCAAGAGGTGTTTCCCCTTGCCAAGGTTGCTTAAGGGGAGGTCAAGACAGTAGCGTTCTGACCTACTCGATAAACAATATATATGCCTATTTGAAGGCTCGAATGGGAACATTAAAAGGGGGGGGGGACAACTTTTTTTATTTCATCATTCTAGAAAAAAATATACATAATAGAATGCTAATCAAAATAAAGTTGAAGATTATCAACGCTCCATGTGCACAGGATGAGCTCGCCATCCAATCTTTCCAATCTGTACGCTTCATTGCCCAATCTTTCCCTAACTCTAATCGGGTCTTCCCAATTGGGGGCCAACTTGCCCTGCCCTTCGCACGAACCTGTAGCTTCTAGTTTTCAGCACACTAGGTCACGAACCTTGAACTCCTTGTATCTAACCTTCTGATCGTAATACCAGATAGCTCAATGTTGGTATGAGGTTAGTCGAGCAATAGAAAGGTCTCTAATTTCCTCGATGGTATCAATGCTAACTTACAACAATGACTTGTTAAGGGTGGCATCGAAACTTCGAGTCCAGATATTAGGAAGCTCAAGCTCAATGGAGAGGACTATTTTTGATCCGAAAGTAAGGTGAAAGGGGGTCTTACCCATAGATGTACGATGGGTAGTCCTATACCTCCACAAGATATTGGGTAATTCATCGACCCAAGCGCCCTGAGATCAGTCCATACGCTTCTTCAGGCTATCTAAAATGATCCGATTGGTCGTCTCCACCTGTCCATTTGATTAGGGGTGAGCAATCGAGATAAAGTAAGGGGTAATGTGGTGCTTAGCGTAAAACTTCCTGAACTTAGGGTTATCAAACTGTTAACCGTTGTTCATGATGAGAGCATAGGAGACTCCGAACCTAGAGAAAATATTGTTTCTAACGAATGATTCAACACTTCTCTCCGTAATCTTAATCACCGCTTCGGCCTCCACCTACTTTATGAAATAATCATCGACAACAATTATGAACTGCCATCCTCCCAAAGCTTTTGGGAAGGTGCCGAGGATATCAATCCACCATTGCACAAATGACCATGGGCTCGTTAAGGGTTGGAGGGAGTTGTTAGGTGCATGACTGACTGAAGCATGCTTCTAACACTACAAGCACTTTTGGGCTACGAATTTTGCATCTTGCCTTATAGTAGGCCAATAATACCCGAACCGTAGCACCTAAAGGTAAAAGGCTTGGGTCTAAATGTAATTGCTGCACACTCCAACGTGCAGCTCTTCCATGACACTCAACCCTTCCCCTTCTCAAAGGCATCAGAGCATAAGGAAGCTGACTCCCCTGCGATACAAGACACTATTAACCAATGTATAGTTGGTGGCATAGTACCGGAGCGTCTTTGCCTCCCTCCTGCCTTTTAGGAGCATGTTCTGCTCCAAGTAACTCTGGATAGAATCCATCTAACTCAACTCCTGTGCTACTATGGTCAGTTCTAAAACTTCCGTTGAGTCTGGAGTTATACTTTTTTTCCAGTAGGTACTCTATGAAAATTTTGCTATCCTTCACCTTAAGCTTCCGTATGTCAGTGGAGGTAAGCTTCGATAGCCAATCTGCCGCTGAATTCTCCAGTCAAAGGATCTTCCTAATGTCCCATGAAGGGAATTCTACTAGGAGACTCTTCACTTTTTCAAGGTACCTAGCCATAGTGTCGTCCCTAGCCTCATATTCACCTTAGACTTACTATACAACGAGCATAGAGTCTGAGAAGATTCACAAATGTTCGACACCAATCTCCTTGGCTAACTTAAGACCGGCGATGAATGCCTCATATTCAGATTCGTTATTACTGAAATCGAATCTGAATTTGAGGGTGCAATAGATGGTGACCTTATACGGACCGGTTAAAATAAGGCCTGCGCCTCTACCACCCGAGGTAGATAATCCATCGATGTGGAGAGTCCATACTAGTTTGTTATCTCTCAATGGTGCTTCCTCCTCTCCTATATATTATACTATGAAGTCGACCAACACCTATGCCTTATAGGCCATTCGTGGCTAATATTAGATTTCGTACGCACTCAATTCCATTACGTACTTCATCATTCATCTAGACGCGTCAAGTTTCTATAGCATAGCGCGCAAAATATGATTACCTAGTGTGCTTAGAAGTAGGGCCTTAGTCGTCGTGCTATGATAATGATGGCCATGGCAAATTTTTCTACCTAAATATACCTAACCTCAGGCCTGTATAGTATATGGCCAACATAATAGACTAGCTTATACTCTCTTCCCTCTACTCAGACCAGCACAGAAGAGAGCGTCCGATTGCTTACAGCCAGGTAAAAAAAGAGGTCCTCCCCATAGACAAGCTTAGAGAGGACCGATGGGTGTGTAAGGAAGTTCTAGAGCTATTGAAGGGCAGCAGCACACTTTAGAGTCCATTCAAAACCTGATTTTGAAGAACTCAGTTCATCTATCGGCATTCTTCGAGATAAATCTGCTCAAGGCAACTACCATGCCAATGAGCTTTTGTATGTCTCAAGCTAAGGTTAAAGGCTTCATTGCCCTGATGGCAGTGATCTTCTCGGGGTTAGCCTCGATACCTCTCTATATGAATAGAAATTTGAGGAACTTACCAAATCCAATGCCAAAGACACTCTTCTGGGGGTTTAGCTTCATGTCGTACGTACACATTCAATCAAAGGCTTCTTGGAGATCCTTGACATGATCGACCGACTTCTAGCTCTTGATGATCATGTCGTTAATGTACACCTCCATATTACTCCCAATTTGGGGCTTAAATAATTCAAACGACATCAGTTGGTACGTGGCCCCGGTATTTTTTAGTTCAAACGGCATCATGGTGTAACAATACATACCGTAATCAATGACGAAAGAGGTATAGACTGTTACGCCCCGAAGTCGCAGAGTCGCAACAGTCCCACCGTGTAAACCATGCTATGACAGTAACTGCCCTTACAATGCCTACCATAGACATGATCTACACAAGGCGTCGACGACTCCTCACTTTGAACTAAACAATCCGATTAACAGTTAAACTACAATTATGATAAATATTACAAATTTCAAATAAACATGTATAATTATATGTAAGTCCACAGAGCTTTCCAGGAAGTTTTACATAAAACACAACAGTTCACTAAATTACATAATAACTATCAGTCTTTCATCCTTAACTATAAGGACACTCTATTTACACATCATTACTAATTAGATTGATCCCCACACCCCCGGCTTCAAAAAGGACTAACCTTTGGGTAATTGTAAGGTGGCATATTACTTGAAGAGTTCAGAGATCAGGACCTGCAAAAGGATCTATAAGGGTATGAGCAACTACAGCTCAGTAATTTGAATTAGAGACTCATGAATATATATAAGCACAAACAAGATTATCAATCAATTATTTTCATGCAATGCAACAATCAAGTGTCATTGCACAACGTAGTCCGGTCCATTGTGAAATCAGAGAAATTTCACCCGCTCCAATCCGAGTTAAGGAGTTTCCATGTTATACAACAGCTCACAACCAAACCCAGGCTTGTGCAATGGAAACCTCACTCCTCCTGCGACTACCTTTGAACCATTGACTTCACCCTCACCACGACCTCCTCTCCTGTCACTTAGTTCGACTAAGGATGAAAAAGGGACCATTATGCAATCCTGCGCTATCCCTTTCAAAGGGGTCGGTATTTGGTTGGAGAATCCTAATGGTCCCCTAACGGGTTGCAATGCATGACATTTTTGGTCATTAAAGTTGAATAGGATTAAATTTCATTTAGGGTTTTGAAATAATTCACACCAATTCAATCATAACACATAAACCATCATATCACAATTTCAGTACGAATTCAGATACATCAAACACATGCGTAAACTACTTACAATCACAACCATATACAATCCTAAGTCTCCGAGTACCATAAAACTAGTACTCTATTACAATAAGTAATAACCCAACATACTTGGAATTTCTTAATCGCCCGATTACTTAGTTGCAAGCCGATTCGTCTTTGGGTATCCTATAATACAAATAGATCTTTTTAGTACTTATACTTTAAAGATTTATATTCTAAGTTATAATTTAACTCATTTTTTCCATGTTTACCTATTATATACTAATAATTCTTTCTATTCTACTTCAAGGTTCAGACCCTAAATTAGATTCTAATTTTGATTTCTAAGTCTTAAATATGCTCGAATCCTAATGTGAAATTAATCACATTAAGCTTAAGTATTCAAATATCCTATTAGGTCTTAATTTAGTATTCTAAACTATTCGATACACGTTATTCCTAATTGAGGTATCGGATTTATTCCCAATGTGAGAAAATCTTACATTTTCATACATTTACTTAAAATTAAATTTTATTTTAGATTTAGTATTATTCTGATTTTTATTATAATATTATCTAAATAACCCTAATTTTTTTAGATTTATTAATTTTCAATCCCACATATTACTAATTTCTTACAATAACTACCTAATTTCCTAAATTAACTATACTTAATACTCTAAAGGCTAGGATTAGTTTTCTACATCAGAGATTAACATCCCTAAACATCTAATGACTATCTAAATCAATAATTAGTATCTTAATCACCTAATTAACCCAAAATTATCCAATTTTTCCATCATTTTAGGGCTAAAAATTAACTTAAAAATTTTGAAAATTAATTTTAAAAAAAATGGCTTCGTAGCACTATTCTATATCACATAAGTATTCTACAGAAAAAAATTGAGCTCCAAACTACACTCCTAAACCTATTTATTTCTAGTTGTAATCATGCTTGATTTTGCTCAATTTGTTAGGAACACTATATTTTTAGATGTAATTAAACTAAATCACTATTTTTCCCTAAATCTACGTACAATAAAACCTCAGAATAACAAGTTTCATCCAACTCTGGTCCAGGAGTGTCGACCGGCCTAGACAGTGGGTCTGGAGTGAGGTGGTGGTGGTGGTGAGGTCTCAGGTAGTGGTGAGGTGTAGGTTTGGCTCACTAGCCCTATTTGCACAGTTTCCTTTTCTTTTTTTTTCCTGGATTTTCTCTTGAGTTTTTTAAGTTCCCTATTTTTCTCTGATGCTAAACTGTCCAAAGGAGTTCTCTGAAATTTTTCCCTATTTATAAACGTTTTGGGTAATTAATATACATTAATTAGACATGACATTGCCCCATTTCCTTTATTTTTGACTTTTGTGTTATCTAATTCTAATTGGATAATTTTTCTTTTTCAGATTCTGACTTACCATGACTAGATTTGCATCATTACACACCCTTCTGATTTTTTTCTGATTTTTCCACAATTAATTAATAATTTTCTTTAATTATTTACTAAATTTTTGCTTAATTTAAGTAATTTCGCGTATTTTTATCTACACGTAAATACATGTGGGGTACATGTGAACATTCCTAATTATTATTTAGGTCATTCTATAATTTTTAGTATACATATAATCTATCTCTAATGATTTATTAGTTATTTGATTACACTTTTCGCCTTTTCGATAATTAGAAATTATTATACTTAAAATTTGAAAATTTTATAGTCTCCTATTTTATTACTTATTTTCTTAAATTCAAGTTTACGGAGTCATTTTTACTAATATTTCTCTCAATAGTTTATAATTTAGGTTTGATCGGATCATTTAACCAATCGTCCTAAACCTTGTGTTCTAAGTTCAATCCTACGGTCTCTTGACTTAACTTTAGGATTTACATAGACTTAGTCCTTCAGGTCCATTTTAATCAAGTTATACCCTGAGAAGGCATCCATGAAGCTCAATAGGACATGTCCCATGTAAAATCAACAAGCTTATTGATCCTCATGAAGGGGAAACAGTCTTTAGGGTAGCTTTATTGAGGTTGGTGTAATCAATATACATTTGCCACTTCCCATTCTTCTTCTTTACCAGTACTACGTTGGCTAGCCATGTTGGGTACATTTCTTCCCTCACAAAGTCGGCCTTAAGCAACTTCTGCACTTCCTTCTCGATTGTGGCCTGCCTTTTTGGAGTGAAATGCCTCTTCTTCTATTTGATAGGTCATTATGGTGTCGATGTTGAGGCTATGGGTCGCCAAGTTAAGAGAAATTCTAGGCATGTCTAATGCCGACTAGGTGAACTTATCCAAATTTTCCCACAAGAGGACGATGATTTCATCCTTTACCTCAACTGGAGTCTCAATCTCGACTTTCATGGTCTATTCGAGTGAGGTTTCAATCTGGACATCTTATGTTTTCTCTCCGGGCTCACCTCTCTCAGCTAGCCTGTCCTATGGGCCTATTTCTAAGGTAAAGACACCACCCCTTTTAGCCACCTTGACATACAGCTCTCACGAGAGCTTTTGATCACATCTACGTACTCCCACCTCGGTTAGGATCGGGAATTTGTCCTTCAGATAAAGAGAGGATGTGATCACCCCGAATACATTAAGGCTTAGTCATCCCAAGAGCGCATTATAGGAGGAGGGGCAATCAATCACAACAAACTCAATGAGTCGTTATGCCACATGGTCGTCATTGCCAAGTTCCATATCTAACGTAATGATACCTTTGGCTCGAACCATACTTCCATTGAAGCCAATCAAATTATGGTGGTATGGCTTCATTTTTACTAGTAGCTTTTTCCTCATCCTCTCATATGTATGGAGGAAGTGTATATCAATGGAGCTACCAGTGTCCACCATAATCTTTAGGACCTTAAATTTTGAGATTCTTACCCCTATCACTAAGGCGTCTTAATGGGGTGTATTGACCCCTTCAAGGTCTTCGTTGGAAAAGGAAATGGAAGTATCTAACTTCTGTCTCTTCTCCCTTATAGCCAGCACCTCTGATGGGGCGTTAACCGAACTATTAATGCTCAACCGGCTCCTTGAGTGCAGTTCCCCCATGATTACATTAATGATGCCATTGGGGGCATATGATCATTGCAATGGTCATTAATCTGCTTAGCGTAGATGTTCTCAGTCTGTTGCCTTCGAGGTGCCCTATCTCCATCATCATTAGAACAGTTGCCATTCCTCCAATGGGCTACATATTCATGGAAGAAACCACGCTGAAATGCACATTTGAGGGCGTTCTTCAACTGGAAGCACTTGTTATTGGTGTGGCCATAGTCTTTATGGAACTGACAGTATTTATCTGAGTTCTGACAACTAAAGTTCCCCCACATTTCTTGCGATGGCTGGACCAAATTCCTGTTCTTCACTTTGAAATAGACTTGGGTAATAGGTCTATTCACAGGCATGTAGTAGGTGTAAATAGGAGGAGGGAGTGAGTCACGCTCGAATCAACACTTCTTCTTGCTAGAGCTTTCCCTCTCTAGCCTACTCGGCATCCTATCGCGGAGGCAATCCTTCTTGGATAATTTTTCTTTGTCTTGCTTTTCGCTCGACCTTTCACGATTAGCGTCACGCCTGGTATGAATGTTGTCTTCCTGGTTGATGTATTTCTAGGCTTTGTTTTAGAAGTAGGCTAGGGTCTTCAACTTACTCTTCGCAAGCAATTGGAAGAAATCTCTCGAAGGTCAAATGCTAAGCTAGGCAGCATGGACAACGATGCCTTTGTCCAGCTAAAGGATCTCAACTACAATATTGTTGAATCAAGCCACATAGTTACATAAGGACTCTTCGCAAGCAATTGGAAGAAATCTCTCAAAGGTCAAATGCTAAGCTAGGCAGCATGGACAACGATGCCTTTGTCTAGCTAAGGGATCTCAACTACAATATTGTTGAATCAAGCCACATAGTTACGTAAGGACTCGCCTTCACCTTGCCTTACAAGGCACAAGGAAGATGTATCCTTAGACAGGAGCTTACTAACCCTAAAGTGGAAACTGAATCATGCCAACTCATCAAAGGAGCTGATGGAATTGTCGGGGAAGTGGTTAAATCACATCTAAGTTGCTTTCCTCAGTGTACCTAAGAAGGCTTTACACATTATAGCATCCCCACAACCATGAAGGTTCATAAGGGTGCGAAAGTAAAGAAGATGGTCATTAGTATCACCCATGAAATCATATTGGTCTAGGGACGAAAGTTTGCCATTAGGGGGCAACACTTTGTCCTAAACACCCCTGGTAAAGGGGGTCTTATTGCTGGCAACTAACCCAACATCGCTAACAGCCTTACTCCCCTAATACTCAGGGAGTCGCCTTACTATGGTATGGGGCTCATTTAGGTTAGCATTGTCTATCGAATGAGCTTATCGTGCAGCTGAGTGAGCCTACACTCCTTACGAGTTGGCTTCTTGTTCATTGCCAACTAGAGCTTAGTTGCGGGTAACTGTAGAACTTGCTAGCTACTGATGTAAGGGTAGATCAGGTTGCTGATCCCTACCATTTTGCTATTGCTGATAGATGTTATTCTGCCCAGTGTAGGCACCCGAAGCTTTGAGGGAGTCAATTTATACGCTGTACAACTCCACATCTTCTAGGCGAGCAGTATACTCTTCAACCAAACGTTCCATGCGCTCTAAGCACTCCTCTAACACAGGCCTTGGGAAGGGCTGATTACCTCCAGGTTGATTGTTTACCAACTATTGATTCTCCTACTCGTCGCATTGAGACATAATGTTAAAGGAATTGTTTGTAGGGTACATATTTAATGTGTTTGAGGTTTCAGGTGTAGGAATTCAATTTCCCACAGATGATGCCAAATGTCGTCTCTAAGTTCTTACCGGTAGATATTAGGGCTCTATACGTGGAAGGCCTGCAAAACAACACATAATGAGGGGACGTTAGAGGGTTGTCCGGCGTGGTCACTTTGATACTTAAGTTAGCAGAGGAGCTTTTGAAAGTAAGAAGTAATCTGGAATAATAAGCAAGCTTGATGTGTAGAGTGTAGAGAGATTTACTTTTGGATAGTAACCCAATATTTATAATGAAGTGGAGCCGGCAGTTGAAGATCAGTTGGTAGGAGAGATCTTTTCCTACAAGTATGGGAAAGTGGGGTCGTTATGTCCAACATGTCCCACTTATTTCGAACGTGATTGTTTCACACTAATTGATCCTTATCTTATCCATTATAACCGTTGTAGGGTTTATTGGGCTTAGTCTATACAGGCCTAGGGCTTAGGCTCATAAAGGTGAGCCCCATACCACAAAACGCGTCAGATTTAGTCAAGCTTGAGAGACCCATATCTAAAGTGCCTTATCAACAATTTCATTAGTCTTAAAGGATTGATATGTATATATAGCAAATATATTAAATAAGTAAGTAGCCTATATACACAATAGAATTTTATGTTTATATTTATGGCATGATTGATATGCAAGAATATGTACAAAATGAAATCACGATTTATTTCTACTCCTTTTCCCATGGTTCAAAGTGTTCTTAAAAACTAGAATTGTAATACTTAGGATCAATTATTCCAATTTTAAAGGGGAATATTTTACACTTAACATGATTTTATTCCATCTTTATTAATGATCTTTACTCAAATAACCATTTTGATCTATTTAATGTGCATTTATTATATCCACAAATGAATATCTTTTTTGGGAAAATACCACTATGTACACTTTCTTTCCATTCCAAATTCGCTACGACCAAGTATGATAAAGGAACTAATCAATGATTTCGTAGACGTTTCCAAATATAGAAATAGGATTAACTGTTATTTTGAGTGACCACTTAAGACATGAAGGTATTACACATGTATACAAACACAAATAAAATCACACAATTCAATGACTATAAAATCTCTATAAATTAATAATGTTAAGACCACAAAATTTTCTTAATTTAAAAAGGTATTAATTATTGATAAATTAATAATTTATTAATTTAATTTAAAGTATTCTTTTTCTATTCAGCGAATATAAATTTAATTATATAAAAAATCATTGTATATCACTATTGTATGTATCATATTTTGTGGATTAATTTATAAAAAAATTTTGTATATATATATTTATGAAAATAAGTACATAAACGGTATTCATTATTTTTTTATACTTAAACAATATTCATTGTATTGAATCATTAAATAAAGTTCAATATAAGTCACTTGTATCTATGAGTTCATTGTACTAAAACTAAATACATTCAACGTATAATAATGAAGAAAACTATTAAATAAACAACATAGAAAAAATTCTTAAAATCGAACCAAACAATAGCTTCTCATCCAAAAGGTGTTCATAAATTAACCTAGTTATGTTTGTAATTTTAGAGAATTATTAATTTATGATATTGACAAAACTTTAGATTTATATAAGGAGCTTTCTAAAAGTTACTATCTTATTAATTTATCGAAATTACAAATTTTATAAATTGGCCTAGGTTGGGATCAGAGAAAAATACATTATTTTAGAGAGATTATTAATTTATCATGTATTAATTTGTAAAGGTCTAATTGTATTTAAAATTTTCCTTAGAAACTTTTTCATGTATTTTACATGTTCACCTTTTATATTTTCAACGAAATTGCATTGTAATTTGTACATTTATGTTTAAACATTCATAAGAAAGGATGATATATCATGGTGATTCTCGTGGGTATAATACTCATTTACAAATTCTTAAAAAAAAAAATTTACGTGAATATGAATCAAATAAAAAAAGGTTACTTAAATCATAAGGTTAAATCGCATCTTTAAAATGCGAGAATTATATTAAAATACATTTTGATGATTTCTTGTTTCTTATACTATTGCTACATTGCATTTAATAGATATGACTTTACTACACTAGTTATTATTTTTATTGAATATATAATAAAGACAATGCGATGTCTAGTGGTCAAAGCATTTGATGGGATTGTGAGGATTATGGGATTGAATCTTAATGGGAGCATTTATATATATATATATATATATATATTAATTTGATATAAATATAAGTTAATGTGTATCATATGTAAATGTGATATTGATACAAAAATCAAAATCGCATTTATTATATGTGATATTATCATAGTATTTACATAATTAATTTAGTGTAATTAATATTTATGTAATATTTATTTATTTTAATAATAAACAATGTAAAATCCTCTTATTTTCGCACAAGTTTCAAAAATATGGCCTCAAGTCATTTCATTATGTTGCAATTTTACTTCATTTTATTCCATATTCATTCAAATCACTGTTAGGAGTAGGGATATCACAATTCAAACCAGTCTCATTCTCAATAAACACCCTTTCGGATCAAAGAACTAAAGCCAAATAAGTTCTATCTGGTCTGAGTTCAATTGAAATTAAGTTCCAACACTCCGTCATTTAAAATGCTGCTAATAAAGCTCCTCGTGCAGCACTACGCTTCATATTCGCAGCTTTACCACTTCCGCGGAAGTACGTGTGTGCTTGCTGCAAGTAGAATCAGTGAACAATAAATTAAAACGCATTGGACGGTACCCTTACAATGAAAAAGGACGTAAATTTTCAGCAGCGGACTTAGGATTTAACTCGTGGGCGTGAGTCACAAGTTAAATAGTATAAAAATCTAAAAATAAACAAGCATATTTTTAAAAAATTATTATTCTGTTTTTTTTTTTTCAAATTTTTTTGGGGTTGTGTGGGGAAGAGGTGTTTTGAAAAATATTTTGAAGTTTGGATGGGCGGTCCGCTGCTGTCTTATCTATGGTTTCATAGAAAGCATGGTAAGCAGATTAAACCTGGAGAACATATATGCTGAGGATTGCTTCCATGCAGAACAACCCGAAGCCAACAAAGTAAAAGATCTGAATGCACACACAAATTACAAATTAAGAATTGATAGTTTGTTGTTTTTCATAAAAGGTTAATGCGTACAGAAACTTGAATAGGGGGGGAGGATTAAGAAGATGGAAGAAGTCCAACTTACCCCAACCAAAGCATTCTCATCGATAACATCTATTGCAGCTAATACTCCTCTGTACAAAAGAGTTGGATAGTGTTAAGTAATAAATATAAAACCATTAGTCCACAAAAGTCAGAGTTAACGTACGCTAGAGATTTTCCTTTGAAGATTATAGGAGGGGCAACAGCAGCGAAGATGCAAAAGCCGATGTGAAGCTGCAGAAAGGGGATGGTAAGGTTAGAAGATGATAAATCCAAACAAACAAATCTGCTCCTTGTGCATGTGCATGGCGCCTGAAATTAGCCATACCAAATAGAACGGGAAAAACCACCCATACTTCGTCGCGCCATCAGTCCTGAAAACAATAAGCATGCTTTAGTATTACAGATTTTTCTATACAAACAACCTGATACACGACAACCATGGTGGAAAATGACTTGTATAAATAATAGGAACGTGGTAGAAGTTGTCAAGACTCGAGCAGGAGGGTAATAGGATAAAATTTCGAGGAATTGGATATTTTTAAGTTTAGGAGATTACAGACCTAAATGCTCGGTATAGTGGACGGTACCATAAGAAATAAGCTCCTGGAACTCCAGATACGAAGTAGATGATTGCAAGGAACCAAATCTTAACACCTGAGGAGGAGAGTTATTGGATAAGCACAAACAGATTATGCAGATATCTACTGAACAAGTGAATGGATAGATAGACCATGTTTTTAGAGCAAACCTTCTCCCTTGATCCACGCGGTCATAACTGCCATTATATTCCAAGTTAGGCAGAGAACCATCCCTTCATCAGCATAGTAACAGATTAGTTGAATCGATTAAGCTATAATATATGGTTTCTAGCAAAAGTCATCATTTAAGTAGAAATTTTAACATACCTAGCAATGTAGCGAAAGCAAGATACTGTATCCTATGAAGATGGACCGGAATGTCGTTTGCGATATCATGATGGATGATTGGGGCAAACGGTGGCCAATTTTTCTCTTCGAGAGCAATTCCAGCTTGAAAAAATAGAAGTAAAACGTGATTAAACTCTCGCTGTAATATACAAGACTTCATTCACATGAGTTATGCTGATGCAATGGAAACTTTTACAAAATCCAGTAGAAACTGTTGAAAAACAACTTCACAATGAAACCGAAATTCGTCGTAGCTTGAAGATGGATTAGATGAAAATGGATGTATTAAAAATTAGAAAAGTTAGTGTAACCCCACAAATTAAAAACCGTGATTAACCAAGCCAATGAATGCTAATAAACCCATTTCAATCACTTAACTCTAAAATTTTGAGCTTACATTAATAAAATATTTATCACCGTGGTCTTATAAAGCAGTATTAAATATTCGCACGATCCATGTGAGGCTTCACTTAATCATAAGGTATCTCAATAGGCATAATCACTTACCTTGAGCTAAAGCTTCTTCTCTTCTCTTTATGTCCTGCAGACCACCAGTAAGTGTAAAGTTGCTCTATTATTGGCTTATCATCTCAAATGTATAAATCAAAATATCTACTCCCTAACACTCAAACTTTTTTTTTTTTTTAACTCTCTCTCTATTGTAAGATTGATGCATTCTCTTTTCATAACACGGATCACTCGTAGATATGCAAATGCGGAATTGAAAAGTTGTAACAGGACTTACCTCTTCCCTCTTGTTTAGTTCAATCTCCCTTGCCTTAAGCTCCTTCTCCCATCTTTTCAAATCCTACATCAAGAAAACAGAGACTACATCCAAGAGTAAACCACACAATAGATCAACAACATGACGACTAGGATCAAAATTTAGGCCCAACCTTATGTTTCGATCCAGAGTTATCAAGAGGAACATAGGTTGTATTGTTGTAGAAGTCTGCAGGCTCTCGATGGAGAGGAGAAAGCCCCGGGTTTGATGATGCAGGTAAGCTGCTGGCACCCTGGCGGTAGTGTATAAATTCAGCAAGGAATATCTAACCACGAAAAGTATGCTATCCCCCAGAAGCAACAATTTTTTTTTTTTTTTTAGGGCAAAAGATGTGTAAAATTGCCCGAATGATTTTCAGTTTTGACTGAATATGTGTGAACACTGTTTATTAAGATTAATGTAAAACTACGTCAACTGCTACTCATGATCAGTAAAATCAAAAACCCAAGCAGGACTCAAGCTCAAAATATTGAGCATAGAGAATGGACTTACATAAAAGGAATTAACTTCTGGTTCATCGAAAGGGTTATTTTCGTGATGACCTGCCATGAGAGAAAACTTGATATGAGAATAAAAAGCGTGTATGTGCCCGCACGCACGTGTTGTTGTTACAAGCGAAGGAATCGTCACTATATGAATTAACAACTTTGTTGTACTTCAAATCTCAAAATATATATAATGGTGATTACATTCTATATCAGGAATGGAGGTAGAAATAGTAAAAAAAAAAAACAAAAAGGCCTTGGACAAGGCTCCCGCCCGCATAGGAATCCACTAAATTTCGACCCTAACCCTTTGTCCTGAACCTTGTCAACATCCATATGGAGCTAAGTTCATATACAATCATAGGAAACATGTTGATGCCTCGACCAGAGACTTGTTGTAATCCATTGGGTTGACTACGTTATTGCGCGCATATGTTGGCCATTGGGCGTGTTATTCTAGAAGGAGATGACTTTGTTTTGCCCCCGTTTTTTTTTTTTTAATTTACGTTGAAATTCAATTTCAATACTTAAATAAGTAGGAAATTTTCTATATTTGTTCTATTGCATCAAATTAATCTCTTCTTTGCCACTTCTCTTAATCTAAAACCAGGAATAGGGCTTTAATTGGTCTGACTTAGGCGATTCGAATTTAACTCAAAGTAGTCTTGTACAGTTCTTAGATTCAATATTAACTTTGTTTAAACTTAATTTATCTAAAAGATTTTTTTTTATTTTAATTAAAATAATATTATTATCCAAATGCATTTAATTAACATTTAAACTCAAGTCGAGTTCAATTAGATTTGCAAAGTGACTAAGCTAATCATTATGAAACTCGTTTGCCTCAATAATTTACGTAAATAACTCTAGTTCCAATTGAATCAAAACTCAAATAAATATTAAATTGAAATCGAATAAGTTATGAGTAATTTGACTTATTTATACCGGTGATTATGAATACATGATACTTACTAGTGAAAACCATTAACCATGAAAGTTTTACATGATCAAGTTGAATCCAAATTACTAGATTAAATTATAGCATAATTGTGAACGAGCTTCATTCTCATATTTTTTAAGGATGTCAAAGTATTATGACTGATCGATCCTTTTGACTTTTAATCCTTGGAATCTCCGAAAACTAAATACAATGTCTTGGGGAATGTTGACTCCCGGGAATTTGATGTAGATTTATCATTTGTTTCCTGGAATGAGGCCAGCAAGCTGCTCTTCAATTCCAGCTAAATGGTTTTTATCATCCTATAGTTCCATTGTTCCATCTTCCTTAGAATATAGTATGATTATTATAGGCTCATGGTCATGATCATGGATCTCATTTAAATTTAACCACAATCTCAAGGATCATTCGATAATATTAATGTTGATCCCATAATTAAGAGAATAATTTCAATCAAAGCACATATTGAAGTCTTTCTCATTTTTCAACTTACTGTTTCATTTTTGGTGGGTCCATTTTCATTTTTTTTTTCTTTTTTCATTTGCTTCTATTTAGTAAATAAAATGATGGATAATGGTATGACCATAGGTAGTCATTAAGCGATTTGAGACAACAGTAGGATCGTAACCTCGTGCCCATTGACGAATGAGCCAACGACGCATAGATATAGCGGGTTGATTTATATGATATCTAGTTCCTTACCCCCAAAAAAAAAATGAACAAAAAAGAAAAAAAAAAGGGGTTTGATTCAATCCACCTATCAGAGTCATAATGAAAGTGAAAGTAACTTCATGCTATATAATTGCCTTTTGATGGAGATTCAAGCATGGAGCAAATTTTACAAATTTAAGTATGATAAACTTATAAATATTTGGGGGAGCATCTGACATAGTACATTACTTATTTTTATATATTTCTTTTCTAACACTTTATAATTAATTTTCTGTTTACTGTTATAATTCTAGCTCGTGGTGTTTTTTCACTTATTGTAATCATATTATAAGCCTCGTTGCAATAAAAGCGAAGCTTAGAGCATGGCTTAGCCATACCGAAAAGCATTAACACATCGTATAAAACATTGCACCATGCCCAGAATACTGTACACGTTATCAGAAAAAAATCCACATTTATACTAGAAAATCAAAAAATGCACGTCTAGGAGGATGTCACCCAAACCCTATTTGAGTGCTAATTGAGTTCAAACTTAATGTTAGCTCAAGTTTAATATAACAATAATCAAATCAAGGTCAAATTTAAACTACGTGACTAGTTTATCAAGTCAAGCTCAATATTATTGGTGAATTCATGATGACAGGAAGATCCTGCCTTGGAGAAGATTGGTGTAAGCTTTGAAGGATCTACAAAAGAGAACATATAAGCTACTATAGACACTAGGGATGTCTCTAACATATATACTCCAAGGCTCAAATCAATGATATGGGCTAGAGACCAATAAGTATATAGAGATATAGAGTTCGAGCTTGTTAAGTGCCACTTTTAGTCAAGTCCAAACTTCAAATTATTAGATGAATCAAGCTCAAGTTGAGTTAAAATTTCAAACCACTATGACCTAAGATTGAGGATTTTAATAGTTCCACCTATGTCCTAGCCATCCAAATCTTACATCATTTTGATTTAGTATACATCATTGGCTACCAAATAAAACACCATGAGAGTAACACTTTAGCTACAAATAATATAAAATGAAACACCACACTAGCTACTCATGCTTAGGGAACGAAATGAAATGTTTCCCATAGCTACTCACTCTTGTAGATGTATACAAGCTCTTAACAAAATAATGAACACGACTCTTGCACTAGCAAAACAATCCTTGGAATCACTTAGTTTACAATTGGAAGAGAAGAACCCTAACTCAAGGTATTCTTTTCATTATCTATGTAATATTGATAGCAATTTGTTTGAAATAATGTAAGGATAAAATACATGACAAAATTTTAAGATAGTTTCAATATCCTTACGATTCGATTAATTGGTGACCAACCAATTTCAATAGACACTCAACAACAACAATATATATAACAAACATCAATCAAGCTTATATTCATCTTGGTCTTAAGTGTTTCAACAACCGTAACAACGAACAAGCACACACTACAAAAAATTTAGGATTTTTGCAGAGAGATTATAATAGCTAAGTAAATAATTTTTCTTTTTATTTCAGTAATCGTAAGGATATATCCTTGCGAGAAGTAATAATAAAGTAATTACATCAGTCATTCATACCATCTAGTCAACAATTAGGGAAAAAGAAAAGAAAAAGGCTACTACAAGAACATATGTCCCTGCTATGCAGTAGAAAAATCTAGACTATTTAATAATATTTACTATAAAAAAATTAAATAAAGCTAATGGCGATATTTTAAAAGCTGGTTCATACGTTCAATAACTGATGAGAAGAAAAAGAAGACTTCATTTGAACTTTTATAATTATCTATAGAAGAAACCTTTATAGTATTTTAGCCCATGATTTCTTCCCATGTCAATCAACAATAGTACTAATCATATGTTAATTGATTTCTAATAGAAAATGGATTTCGAAAGTTAGAATTATGGTTGTAAATTGTTATTTTGGTGGAGGATATTTTTGTTGGTTGAATTTAACTTTGGAAAGATAACATTTTCATATATACAATTATTTACCATATTAACCTTAACCTATTGAAGAATTATTAAAACTATTAAGCATTTTAGGGATTTTTAGTAAAATTAAAAATCAAATAACTAATGTTTTTCTAGCAATTTAGTTATATTAAAAAGACACCAAAAGATACTTTTGCTTAATATAAATAGATATATATGTATAGATAATATTTAATATGGCTAGTTGATTAAAGAATAAATAATATCATGAAATATATATAGATAAAAATTTCCTTGGAGACCAATAGCGAATAGCTTTTAAGGGCTTTTTTCTTTTTTTAATTACTAGAGTTCCTGATCACTATCACATGTTTTTTTCTTAATAAACAATAGTGGAATGATTTCGATTGATGCAGAATAATGACCCTTGGCATTATTTTTCTCATTCCTCTCCTTTTTATATTCCCATGTATAAATACTTCAATATTTTCCACCAATATTTGGTAAATAACCACATAGATAATGGATTGTTTAGAAGAATGCTTTCATATAGATTTAAAGATCTTATACTTTAGAATATTCAATTTTCAAATAACTTAAAGAAATAAGGTGAGAATGTTGAATTTTTAAAAAACCTTATTACATTCAAGGAAATAATAACTTTAATCACCACTTGGCATCGTTCTTATCGGAAAATACAACTAAAAGCATATGATGAAACAGAGGTATCGGATGACTTTAAGGTATTGAGTAGACACTCCATTTTTTCCCTTACTTTTTATTTCTTAAATTTTTGCCAAGTTTGCTCAAAACATGGGAAGAATAAGAAATTTGAAAAATAGAAAAAAAAAAAAGAAATTTGAAACTAAAAAAAAAAAAAGAGAAAGAAATAATAAGGAGAAAATTTTGAAAAATAAATAAATGTGTTTTTTGCTAAGCGCATGTCAAACACACCCTGGCATGTGTTACTTTCAACCTTCGAACAAGCCTAAGGAGAGAGGAAGGTTTACTAGATTTGATCAAATCTCATTAAATCGAGGCCAATTTTTTATGTAAATCTAAAGATTAACACATATGGATTCAAAATATATTAAAGACTTGCACTAAAAAGTGATTAAAATAGATTAAATCAAAATTGAAAATTAGGGTTTATCTTGAAATTGAACTTAGTGTTATTAAAACTAATATAAATGACAAAAACAAAATCTAATCACAATTCTATATATATATTTGATATATGGACCATGTAATTTGTTTTCTCTTCCTTATTTTGTCTCATTTGTAAAACTTAAGAGAGAGAGAGAGAGAAAGAGCATGGTAAAAGAATTTTTTTAACTTTTACTACAATTTTTTTAAATAGAATAGAAAAGTTCTTCTTTTTTATTTTGGGTTTTATTACATTTTTTTAAATAGAATAAAATAACTAAAATGCCTTTTTTTTTCATTTTCTTGTGTCATAATTAAAATAAATTAAGATGGTCTAAACTTCGAGTGATGCAATCTAACTATTGCTCAAAGACATTTAGGTCCCATATTAGATTTTATCTATAATAAAATAAAATAAATAATAAATTAAAAATAAAAATAATAAAACAAGATTTTTTTCGATTCACAAAAAATAAGTTGAGTCAAAAAGGTTTTCAAAAAACAAGTTATAATATAACTCAAAGAAGGTACTTCAAAGACTTCAAAAGGTTGTTTAAAGGGTCCATTAAAACCATTTTATCACTTAAAAAATTGTTTTCATAAACAATAAAACCTTAATAGTTTTTTTGTTTTTCTAGTAAAAACTAAGGTATGCCTTTGATCTTTCAAAACTGTACAATAAATCTTAGGATTTTCTAGAATCTTTCTTAACTAAGAGCAAATTAGTTAATAAAGTAAACCTGACAGTTTTTCTAATTCAAATGTGAGACACAAAATTTTTACTAAAAAAATTACATGAGCTCGATCATGGCTAGTAGGTACATAGGTGCTTCTAGTGACCCTTGAAAATGATAAAAGTACTTTTTGCCAAAACAAAAAATGAAAAAAAAAAAATAGAAAACAAAAGGATAGAAAATATCTTCTCATTTTTGCTTTATCATTTAGGAAAAATAAATAAAGAAAATTTTAGAATTAGATGTTATAATTAATCTTTTTATAAAGCCCATGTGGTAAACTTAATGTTTAAATAGGTTATTCCTTGAACCTTTGTTTTCTCTAGTTAACTATTTTTTAAATTTTCTTTTTAGCAAATTCATAAACTTGTAACTCAAATTACAATTATTCACCCAATTGATCCTAATTTCTCTATTTTCCAATTTTGATTGGCGGCGACTCTAATTTTCAAAAGAATCTTCTAAAATTTAAGTTTTCCCTTAATTTTATTATTAAGTAACTTATATTAAGTAGATCAAATTCAGTATACATTAAATTAAGGAAAAATAGTCAAAATAGGGCTTAACACTAGCCTAGTTGAAGTTTAAGTGGGTGCATAGTCAATAGGGCAATATTTATCATGACATCTAAGGAAGCCAACTTAAAATTACAAAATATCGATGTCTGTTGCAAGGTAGCACAACAGAGATCCAAGATTTTTCTATGGGATTTCAGTTGATGTTATACAACCAAAATATTTTGCAAATTGATTAGCATACATATTCAAGTGTCAATGGCTCGACAATAACCGTAATAAAGCAATATGACCGTTTTCAAAATAGGAATTAGTTTCTGCCCACCTTAAAGGGGTGAAGTATACGGTCCCCTTCTTAAGCATTCTAACGAATCTTTAGAAAGAGATTAGTCTGTTATTTTTTTTTTTCTCAGTTTCTAATCAATGGACTTATATATGGTTTTCATGTATAATCCCTACTCATGATGCCTTTTACAAGGACTCTGTTCTTAGACGCTATTTGTGATCATTTTTGTTTGGATTACATATTTGAATTCTTCCGAGCTTAGTTTATGTATTTAGAATTTCTTTGGACTTTACATTTTGACTCATATTCTACATCTATACACTATTACAAAAGTTTTGGAATGTTTTAAATGCCATCAATTTATGATAATTTAAATAAATGTTTTAAATGTTTGCATCCGCTTTATTAAACTAGTGTCATCACATATTTTACCTCATTCAAAATAAAATTATTATTTTCTTATTTTTGTAACTATAGAATTCCTTTCTTTAAAACAACTGTATATTATAATAAAACTAAATCAATATAAGTTTATATGCAATATTCTTATTTATATAAATTTTTAAATTAAGTTTTTTTTTATCATTATTGGAGCCACGTTTATATTTTTCTATTGAAAGACAAGTGTTAATAATAACATCACAAAAGCGTAACAAATATATACTAGAAATTTTTGAAAACATTGTGCACATTCCATAATATTTATTATTTATATCATCTTATAGAATAACAATACTAAACAAAATTAAATTCGAAAAATATGTTAAATACCAACAAAAATTACTTAATTTAATTCATTACTATGATAGTAAAATTTGTTATATCTTAATTCATAAGAAAAGTTATAACTTCACAACTCATAGGTCATAACAATGATATTAGAAAAAAGTAAAAATCCCTAACATTCTCTTGTATAACAATTTTTATTTTTCCTCTCTCATTTTCATTTTCTCTCCTCCACTTTTCTCCTTATTTAAAATTTTCCCTCCATCTCTTTTTTCACTAATTATTTCCCTCTCCCTCCCATTTACTCTCCCACTCTCACACATCTCTCTCTCTCTTCCTCACACACACACATACACACACACACGCACGCACACGCACGCGCACGCACACGCACACGCACACACACACATACACACATTTTTACATTATCATAATGTTTACATCTCCCACCACTCCCTCTCATTTCATGGCACCTCTCTCTCTCAAATGCACTTTTAAAGGTAATTTTTTTTTTTGGCTAAGCTACAATTTAAGGTTATGTTTTTATGAGGAAAATAATAAATTTTGATTTAAGTGTTTGTTCATTTTTTAGGATTTAACAACTAAAACTGCTTATGAAAGGATATTTAGGTTGTGTTTTTTTTTTTTTTTTTCATGAGTATAGTCCTCAATAATGTCTAAGATGGAAATTGAACCAAAAAATTTCATATTTATGCATGATCTTCTTAGAACCTTCAAATCCAGTTCAACCAGAAGTAAGATTGGTAATTACTTACGTTTTAATTCTATCTTTATAATTTATGTTCTATTTAATAATTATTTGTTGTTTTGATTAGACGAACACAACAGGGAGGACTGGAAGAAAATAGTTACACAAGAATACCGGTATTTGTCATTTCGAGAAATTAATTGTTGTTACTAAGAATTTCAATCTAGGTCATAAGTTTAGTAAAGGTGGTTTCGGACTAGTGTATTAGTATTACTTTTTTTTATATTAAATTATACTCGTGCAATTAGATATTAACTCTTCTACCAAATTTTATGGGTTTTTTTTTTTTTCATTCCAGATGTGAATGTAGAAAAGGGGCAATGAGATTGCATTTGTCTTTGCAATTTTTTTATTTAAAGATATATACAAAGAGATTTAGGGTTCATAATACATATAAGAAGGAAATTTTTGTAGAATTGGCTTATGAAATGGTGAAATCTTATTTAAGTTTACTGGAAATCATTCTTTCTTTTTTTTTAAATGGAATATTTTAATTTTTTTTTTCACTTTGCAATCAATTATATGTTTTACAACCTTAGAAATTCTTTATAAAATACTTTTTATCAGTGGCTGCAAGATGAGAAAATCTATTTTGATCGACTTTTTCTAACAACTAGGATCTCTAAGATACATGAAAAAAAGGTAAAGAAGTTTGAGTCATTTTTCTTTTATTTTCTATTTTCTATTCTCTATGTATACTTGGAATTTAGTTTATTTTAAGGATTTGAGTTATCTGTGTTTAAATATCTATGAAATTTTGCTTTCAAGGGAATAAATTCTTTAAGTTCTTGAAGTTTATGTGTAATCCTCTTTCATGGAATTATGCATCCTGCTGTTGTTAGTTCCATAGAACGAAAGAGTAAATACTTTCACTTTTTTAATGAGGAATTTGTGGTGTAAATATAATAATATAAATCTTGGAAAGATTTTTATGGAATTGGTTATGACTTTCTCTTCTTCTTTTTTTCCTTGTGTAATTGGTTATAACTTTGTAAATTAGAAGATGTATATATATTTCCTTTTAACTTATCAATGAATAATATGCTTATCATAAGTAACATCCATTAATTTTATATATTGTTAAATATTATATGTTATTTTTCCTTTTCATTTGATATTGTATGCAATAAACCTAAATCTTGAAAAGATCTTGATTAAATTTCTTTTAGTTTTTTTATAAGAAAATGAAATTACATGTTTCTATATCTAAGTTCTTTAAAAAAGAACATAATCTTTTATTATTTTTTTTTAAATTTTAGGGTTTCTATAAGGAGATATCCCTACAAAAAATATTTATTTATTTCTAAATAAATATGGGTTTTTGTAAGGATACATCCCTACAAAAGTAATGTGTGAGTATGATTTCCCTACTAATTTCTTGTAGGTTATAAATTCGGACATTCTTGTAACCAAGCATTATAGCGCAATTATTCCCTCTAATAACTTTTCATAAGGAATTTCTATCATTTTGTAGGAATTTTTATTTCCTACTAAAACTCCAATTTTTTGTAGTGACACGTGCTTCCTAATCCCTAAGCACAACCAATTCAATTATACAATTTAAGTGTAAGTGCAACTACAACTACAATCACAAAACAAAGTGATAGGTCATCACAAATATTCACTCATCCATCTCTATCAATGAAAGTAATCCTTTGGGCAGTTGTTAAGATTGTGATTGCCTCTTAATAGAGCTATCGAGTCTTATAATTTGATTTCCTATATTTTGTCCTTTATTCGGTTAAATAGGCAAGTATACCTATCGTTTTTTAGTATGGATAAGTATAGGATCGTCTTCACTGAGAAAAGGATTCAAATAGTAGTACTAATTATTCTTCCTACTAACTAGCAACCAAATGATCGAATGAAGTAATTTAATTGATTTCTACAATTAAACTATACTAATTCTACCATTACACTAAGAAAATACAACAAATAAGATTATGATACAAAAATAACAAATTACAAAGCAGGTTTACTCCATCATATTAACATGGCTTTTGAACTATCGATCTTAACAATTACTCATCTGCAAGAATTCTCTACTCATGAGTTCTCTACTCATGAGTATTCTTCTCAGAATTATTCAAATCTAATCTCGATTACATTCCTTAGAATCTCTTCTTAAAAAATAAACAAGTCAAGATTGCATTAGAAGCTTACTAATCCTTGAATTCCATACAACATGCAGCGAACTTCCTAAAAATATCTCTATTAACAAGAGTAGTTCATTTTAATAACTAAGATCTATTCAGTGAAATCATTTCTCAACATATTCCGTTGAAATATTCTACAGATTATGTCATACACTACACTATCTCAACTTGTATAAAGTTTTAATCACTAGAAATGCGTAATCATTAGGAATAACAACAATTCAAAATACATTCATGGTAAAATGACTTCGTAAACCCTAATTTATCACTCATACATGGTAGAAAAAGAACAAATACAAAAAAAATAAGAAAAATGAAGTAAAACACAACATAAAGGAAGAGAGAAGAAGAAAACCCCTTTTAAATAACTTAAAAGATTCTGATACAACTGGATTCTTCACAATTCTCTCGAAGTTAGTAAAGAATGTTACACAAAATCTCCTTATAGTATTACTACCTAAGAACACAAATAAGAAACTCGATGGTCTTAATTCTAATGATCTGCTGTGTTTCTTGATGGTATTCGTTCATGTTATCTTCCTCTATATAAAAGCTGCGGTATATTTATGTCACACCCTGAAGCGATAAAATCATAATAATCCCGCCATATAAACTATTCTAAGATAGAAGTTGGCCTTACAATTGCTATCCTAAACCTAATCTACATAAGACGTCCATGGCTAACCCGCTTTGAAGTAAACAGTTTGTAATTTAAATAAATAATTTACCTAAGAAAGTGAGAAAATATATATATACTCTATATTCAGTTATTACAATTAACATTTGCAATGTTTCATCGTAATATATTTCCTAGTTATTACATTATTCAAAAATGAAAAATTCTAAAATAAAAACTTAGACTTTAAAAATATAGGTTTGTTCTTCAAATATTTTTCCTCACTCTCCAGAATCCAGCAATTGCTAGCTTTAGAGTAGTTGTAAGTCGCTTCTTAGCCAGCACCTGCACGATGTCTCTAGGGATGTAAGCAAACACAGCTCAGTAAGTTAGAATGAAGGACTTAAAACTATACCATAAACATAATAAGGTTATCAACCAACTTATTAAGTGCAATGCATGTTCAAGCAAATGCCATCGCACGATGTTGTCCGGCTCGTCATGAGATTAGAGAAATTGTGCTTGCTCTAATCAGGGTTGAGGAGTTGCCGTTAATATAACAGCTCACGACCAAACCCAAGCTTGTGCAATGGAGACACCGCTCCAATCACGACTACCTTCGAAACATTGACTTCACCCTCACCGCGACCTCCTCTCCTATCACTTAGTTCAACTAAGGATAAAGAAGGAACCCTTATGCAATCCTACGTTATCCTTTCGAAAAGATTGGTATTTGGCCAGAGAATCCTAAGTTCCTCCTAATGTGTTACCATACAGGTCTGATTATGATTATAAGTCGTATATTTAATTAGGTCCAATTTAAGGTGATCAATCATTTCATACAAATCACACAATGCAAGTTAGAACAACAACAGAATTATAGCATCACTCATAATCAAGTATATGCACACAACAGACTATCTAACAAACACAACTAAGCATAATCTCAAATCTCAAATCTCTAAAATATAGCAATGTATTAATCCTAACTTACCTCAACTCCTTACTCACTCACTCGAGGTCCAACTCACTCAGGCCATCACCGATCATCCCTATAACACAAACATGGTTTCTGTTTTTTATATAGCTATTATAGGTTCATTTTATCCTATAACGCTTATTGTTATGTTTTATTTTAAGATTTAATATATCTAATTATTTAGGTTCTCAAATCTTTTACAATTATTCTAGGTTTGGGGTTAAGTTCGGGTTCAGTTTCCGCATCGATTTCTAAATTAGGTTCTAGTTCAATTTCTAAGTACTGTTTTATACCCGAACTTTAAAAACTTGTTTTTACTAATAATGTGAAATTAATCACCTTCCTTCTAGATATCCTAAATATTATAATTACCCCTAGTCAATATTTTATTATATCCAATACACTTAAATCCTTAATAGTGTACCAAATTTACTCTTGATGTAAGAAATTTTTACATTTTTACATTTTTCATATAATTACATAAATTCAAATTTCCTATCAAATTTATTATATATTCCTATTATTTATATAATATCAATTTTTATCCTAATATTTTCTATTTATTATATTTCCAATAATTACATATTATGTATTATCACCTATTATATTTATAATACACATCTAATATTTCTATCACTTTAATTACCATCTCCCAATATCAATTATCATTTTAAAGTGTCTAAATTCATTCTAAATCAGATTTTACTCCTAATTACCCTAATTTACAAAATTAACTTAAAATTTACTATTTTTCCCTATCACTGATTTACTACATAATTAACCTAATAATTACATCTAACACCCTAAATGCTACAAGTATTATACTTCATCGAATTTCAACATCCTAAAACATATAATTATTCACTAAATCAGTAATTAACCATTTAATTACTTAATTAACCCTAAATTACCCATTTTATGCCTCATTTTAAGGCTTGAAAATTATCTAAAATTTTCGAAAATTAATTTTTGAAAATGGGCTTCATAGCACTGTTCTATATCATCTAATAGTCTACACAAAAATTTTGGGTTCAAAACTACACTCTTAAGGTCATTTATTTCTAAACTAAAACATACTCGATTTTGCATGATTTATGACATAATTTACTAAAATTAGATATGATTTATCCTAATATTACGATAATATGATGTTATCATAAAAAACCCTTTATATATTAGCCATAGTTCTAAGTTTATAAAAATGATAACATTATTTATCAAAATCTCGAACTCCAAAAACATATAAGTAATGCTAGAGATAGATTAAGAAATGTATATAATCAATATTAAGGAGTATAAATACACCTCAAGGTATCATGTGCTATTAACGAGGATAAATATTAACGAATCAAATCAAGATGATATAAATTCTCCAAATTTCTCCCTAATTGTCGACACAAACTAGAAACTTCACTAAGAAGTTGATCTAATTGCAAATAACTAGTATTAACTTCAAACTACGATCATAAATGAGCCAAACTATTCGCAAACTACTCAAACTAGAGTCGAGCTCAATTAGTAAACGAGCCAACTCAAGATTTATCTAAACATCAATTTAGACTCATGAGTCTACTCACTAAAGTTCGTAAACTGGTTGATTCAACTTATGCGTAAACTTACGAGTTTTATATATATTATAGATATTATATATCATTAAAATCCAAAAACTATATTTATATAATATATATAAATATATAACATGTTATAAAATAATATATAATATACAATATAATCCTTGTTTACTATTCATTATTTTATTTATTTATATATTTCTTCATTTTTTTACATTTAAACTCGTAAGTAAACTCATTATTTTATTTATTTATATATTTCTTTTTTTTTATTTAAACTTGTAATTAGACTTGATTTAACTCGATTCGATTTGAATTCAATTAATAAACAAATAGAACTTGAACTCAAAATAAAGCTCATTAATCTAAATAAGCTAAACTCAAACCTCAATTTCAGATTTAATAAAAAGTTTGACTCGAGTTCGATAATTTTTAAACGAATTGAGCTTAAACATTTAAAAACTCAGCTCGAATAACCAATACTAACGTCATTGCATGCATTGGGGATAGGTACGGTTGTATCAAGGGTAGATATGGCTAGCATGAACCATGAATCTCTCCAAAAACCATGAACCGAAACTGAACCGATCGAGAAAGGAACAATATTTATAGCTCACATTTCGGTCTTCTGTTCTCTTTTAGTGGCCTAACCATACCAACAGAACCCCAAACCAAAGTATGCAATCAATGTCTACTGCAATCAAGGACCGCGCTGATAATATGAAGAAGTTGCATGTTCCAGGAGATAATCGCGCGAAGACACTGAGTCCGAACAAAAATTAAGCCTAGATCCATAGGATAGGAAGAAACGAAAATTTACATAGCGCGATGTCAATACAAAATCGTTGCGACGGAGTTCTTCGAAAGTACTGTCAAACCCTTCCATCAAACATTTAATGGAACAATATTAACAACAGACAACAAGCAAAAACAAGGATGAATTGGATATAGCACAAACTCCTCTATCAAAGAAAAAGTACTATTCGAGCTAAAGATATCTGCGACTCGGTCGGAAACATATACAGCCTATTACCCCTGGATTAACCTTCTTGCGTCTGTGTCCCTGGATCGCATTAAAATGCTGCCCTGACAGCACCTCTTGCTGCATCACGCTTCATCTCTGCAGCTTTACCACTGCCGCGGAAGTACATGTATACTTGCTGAAACCACGATCAGTAAACTATGAACAGAAACCCTCAAAGAAGACGCTTCTTTCAATAGAAACATAGTGTGAAAACTTACCAAAATGCCGTCTAAAAGAAAATCATTATAATCTGTTTGTCAAAAAGAGAAGCAAGTAAATTAAACCTGAATGACCCAGATGCTGATGACTGTTTCAAGGCAGAACAATCCAAAGCCAACGAAGTAGAAGATCTGAAAATGAGAGTTGTGCTAATTAGAAACCAAGAATTCTTAATGAAAGTTTCTGCGGACAACAGATATAATAAGGCTTAAATGGGGCTCCTAGCGGGTGTAAAGAACTCTGAGGAGAAGAAATGCTACTTACCCCAACCAAAGCGTGGTTGTCAATAACATCTATTGCAGATAATATGCCTCTGCACCAAATTCAGTCAAAGCCATCAGAAAAAAGGACAAAAGCTTGCGAGCATGATCTTATGCACAGAAATTAACAACATATTATTGGGTTTAAGTGAAATTAAGGAATAAATCGGGTGGTAATTTGAATGAGAAATTCTCAAACACCACAAGCAACCAAATACATCAATGATGCACAGAGAACTTCAAAAGCACAGAAGTTCAAATTGACTGAGGAAGTGAAAGTCAAATACAACTAGTCTGGACAAAAAAGTAGCAGCAGCAAATAGATCAATACTGCACAGAGAACTTCAGAACAGAAGTTACTACTACTAACTAGGTAGAGTAACTTACGTAAAAGATTTTCCTTTGAAGACGATAGGAGGAGCTACAGCAGCAATAATGCAAAAGCCAATGTGAACCTGCACAAAAGGGAAAAGTGAGAAGATGAAAAGTCATAACAAACTAATGCACTTCTACGTGTGGAAAAAGACATACCAAGTAGAACAGGAAGAACCACCCAAACTTCATAGCACTGTCAGTCCTGAAGAATACAATGTTAAAATGAACCATGTTATCTTCAAATATACCAACTTTATTTCCAACGAGCTTCATTTACGTGGCATGCATTCCAGATTCTTAAATTACGTACGAAAGTTAATTGACACAATGCAGCTAATAATATCTAAAGATTATTTATGGCATGTAACTATGGGTGGAAAATGATATCTTCAAACAACACACTGACATACAATTAGTGTGGTTTAAGATAACACATAAAAGTAGCATTTACTATCAATACATCTTACGTTACATACTGTATAGTCATGATGGAGCAAAAGTTCTAAAGGTTCAACAGAAAGATGATACTCTAAAAAACATAGAAACATATTTGAGGCTTAACAGGGGGATGGCATACCTAAATGCACGATATAGTGGACGATACCATAAAAAGTAACCTCCTGGAACTCCTGCAATGAAGTAGATAATTGCAAGGAACCATATTTTCACACCTAAGAGGGAACAACCATTAGATAAGCTGAAAACATGTACAAATACATCAATTTAGTATGAAAATGGAGCAGATAAACTGTGTTTTTGCAATCATACCTTCTCCCTTAATCCATGCAGTAGTAACTGCTATTATGTTCCAGAATAGACAAAGAACCAACCCTGCATACCACACACATGATAACATATCAGTCACATTGACTAGCTTAGAAAACCACATTCACGATAGTCATGAGCAACAGAACCCCAACAGTCACATTGAGCATAGCAAGGTAGTAATTTTTTATTCAACAGAGCATATGACTAATTACCTAACAGATGTTCATAGGAGACACTGCTAGCAACCTAGCATGAACACAACATATGCAAAAATTGAAGCAGATAAATATAGCCGTGAAACTGCTTCAAATGTATTAAGTTATGAGCCACAAGCAGTTAATCTAAGAACTTAAGCACATAGACCTACTGTGATTATTATATTTATTAGTTAACATTACCCCTCATTTTAGTGGCTGAAATTTTATAGAAATCCACCAAGTGGCCGACTTAATCAAATGGAAATAAAACGACGGCATAGGAATTCAAACTCTTGATAATTCGATTCCAATGCCATGTTAAGTTTAGAGTCACAGCCAACTAATATAACAACATAAGCTTAGTGATCCGCCATGGTTTTTATATTTATTACTTAACAAAACATACATTAAGACATTCTATTAGAACTCTCAAATCCTAGACAAATTATTGTTTGCACACCAAGGAGAAGAAGAAAGAACATGGAAAGAGGCATTATATTTCTTCTTTCCCCTGTGCAAGAAATCTAAACCAGCCTCATTGCTTACTTCCTTTCTGTGGAAAGGATGGATAATAGGGCTACACAAGGGTCCTATTCATGAATCAAGCACCAAGGAAACCTTTAGCAGACAATGTAATCAAGTAGAGAATTAACATACCTAAGAATGTTGTGAAAGCAACGTACTGTATTCTCTGCAGATGGATTGGTATTTCATTTGCAATATCATGATGAATAACAGGGAAAAAAGGTGGCCAATTTTTCTCTTCAAGAACAATTCCAGCTTCAAAATAGAAGTCAAACCCAATTAAAATCTTGCTAGGACAAGCATGATTCATCTAAGAAAATGATAAATTCATAGCAATGCAATTACAACTTTTCTAAAATCCAACAGAAAATGTTGAATTGTAACTTCTACATTTAAAATGAGATTGTCAATTGGAAAATACTACTTGAGATGAGAACCAACACATGCCAATGGGATAATCAGAAAAGAATTAGAACTGATTCATCCATGCATAAGCATTGAAAGGAATTAAAAGAAATAAAGAAAATAAAATTCAATAACAGGTATAATCATCTACCTCGAGCAGCAGCTTCTTCTTTTCTCCTTACTTCCTGCAAGCGCCATTTCATGGAGCATAGTTAAGATCATGGCTGTTAAATCACATTCATGAGACTAGCTTATATGCATCAATTTAAGTTTCTAGATAAAGGCATGGTGTATCATTAACACTCCAACACAAGCCTCGGTAACACATTTGAATCAGATGTATTTAACAAATTGAACAGAAACAATGGAGGGAAGAATCGACATGAAAATCCTCACTTGATTATATGAAAGCGCGAATGAACCACAGCTATTTTGTCTATAAAATTAAGTGTCTAGGTAGCTAATAAGCTTGTAGTTAGGTGCAGCTTAGCCACGTCATATTATGCTTGGACTGTTTACAGGGTCCAAATAAGCTATTAGTCTCTAGGATCAACTCTCCTTGCAAGAAGAACCAGGTGAGCTCCCAAATGTTTACACAAACGTGAAGATTCAAGTCTCATTTCTAAAAGCAAGATAAACAAAGTAGGCCAAAGCAGAGCTGATGAACACACACATGCGCACACTCACGAAGATGTGAGAATGTACCCTTCATACATTCCATATCCTGCATATCTAACTCGGCATAAAAGATAGAATAAAATAATTAATGAATGAATCATATATATCCATGGACGACAATATGATGCATGAATCACAAGCACTTTAGCACTCCAAGCAAATATGGATATAATAACTTCACGATGGAAGGAACTTCCATACTGAATATTTTACAGACATTTCCTCGACTTGGCCAAAAGAATGTCCAAATTTTCACTTTGGATTACTTAGCTGAATAAATAGAAACATAATACTCAACAAGACAACATTCTTAATTCCTTGCTTCTCAGATGTAAGAACTGTACATTTTTAACCTTGCAAAAAGGCTGCCAAATATAGCATTCATAATTGACCAGAAATTACCTGCTCCCTCCTTTTGAGTTCAGACTCCTTAGCCTGAAGTTCCTTCTCCTTCCTCTTCAAATCCTATATGAAGCAAACAAAAAGGATATTGGGAACACCTCGAAAAATTATTCAAAAGGATATTTAACATCAAATGTATGTCCAACCTGATACTTTGATCCAGAGTTGTCGAGAGGAATATCAACCGTTGCAGTAGGATTGTAGAAGTCTGCAGGTTCAGGAGGAAGCGGCGATAGTCTAGAGTTTGATGCTGGAGGTACACTGCCAGAACTCTGAGAATGGTGGAATGAAGTAAGAGAGCATTAAAAGCTAGGTGGGGGAGAAGATATTTAAAGCACCCAAAGGTTTCAATCTTTTCAACTGAATTAGTGTTGAAAGCCTTAAGAATACTACAAAAACTATGTCAACTTGAAAGAAAAACTTCTGACAAAAAAGGTGGTAATCCATGATACTAAATGAAGACAAACTTGTTACAAACTCGATTGCAACATATTTATTTAAAAAAGAAAAGAAAAAGAGCACCAAATTGACACAAAATAACATTGCTAAAAACGTGTATAATCTGAAATCATAAAATAGATTATTAATTAGATATGTCTAATTCATTTGATGTATTTTTGGTACCGACATGGACAAAATAAAACAAAAATACGACAATCCTGGACAAATTGTCCTTGGGAACCACTAAGAGTTGTTATACTGGATGCAGAGACTAGAAAGGGTCAACTTAGACTGAACAAGGTTTGAGATATATTCCCAAATTACATAGATGAACAAGATTAGAAAGCCAATCTTTCAAAACCATTAACTCATCCAGAAGAAATCTGGGAGAAGTACGACTTACGGTCGTGTAAAAAGCGCCACCACTGAAATTAGAGGAAGGTTTGTTCTTCGATGCCGGTTCCTGGTATCGCAAAAATCAACCAACAAAAGAGTCACAACAAACTCGGAAACAATCTATGTAAAACCAGATTAAGGAGGGAAAAAAGCCAAATAACAAACAGATCTAGTCGATCAAGCAACTCAACTAAAAAGTCAACTATATGACCAAGTGAATTAAGTCATAATCCAAGTAATAAAAACTTAATTACCAACAAGTTTCTTAATTTGCATCAAACCTAGTTATACTTCCATTTACAAGAAGAAAAATTCAAAATCCCCCGATCGGTTACTTTCGTCCATTCTAATACTCGTTGTATGAAAGGGAAAAAACCTAACAGTAATTTAAGCATAGTAGTACTAAACAATAAATCAAATAATTTTCAAGTCGAGTTTGGGTTTCATTTCGCATCGAATTCATTTACAGACATGCTTAAAGAATTAAATTTAACTTGTACTAAACAAAAGAACAATAACCCGAGAAATTAAATGGGGTACGGCATACCTTAAACCTAAAACGAACATAAACTGACAAAACGGAAATCATCAAAATTGAAACTTTATCAAAGTTAGTAAAAGCTAAGCGATTCTGAACTTACAGAGAAGGGATTAACTTCTTCTTCATCGAAAGGGTTAGAGTCGTATCGACCCGCCATGAGAGAGAAAAAGCTTGTTTAATTTCTGAACAGAGAGAAAGAGAGAGAGAGAGAGGGGGGGGGGGAGGGAGAGAGTTACAGGGCAAGGAATTAAGAAATATAAGATTTTCTTTTTTTCTTTTTTTTTGGTTGGGGGTGTGGTGTTTTCCTCGAAGTTAAGTGATAATTCCAATTTCTAGAGAGAGATAGACTAGTATACGGTCAGCTTGTACATACAAGAAGCTTTGAAATGAAGACTAGAGATGTGGGTGGTGGTGGGGGGAGTGTGTAAGGGGCAGAGTGAGAGAGAGAATTTTCTAAAGAGAGAGAGAAAGGGGCAGGGGAAGAATTATATATATATATTAGTTAAGATTTATAATTTCCTACATTATTTGACGTTTGACGTTAACTTCGTGTCTTGCCGGCTGGAGAATCCAACCGAATGGAATTAAAATTTCGGATAATATTGCCCTAAGAACTTTATACCTACAGTGACTCTAGAACTCCGAAATCACCGATTTGAATATCCAATTATATTTTTTGAATTGGCTTTTTTATCCGCGATTGTCTTATTGATATTGTTCTGTTTAAGATGCCCACGTGGCTCTGTGGCAAAAATGATAACTCCAACAATGATTTGGGGAGGGGACTAGCCTCAAGCTGAGGAAAATTTAGTTGTGAAAATATATTTAAAATAAGAAATTACATATATTATATGTATATCTTAAGAGTAAATTTTAAGCAATTGGTTAGGTATGTGTTTTTAAAAAGATTGTTGATATATCATTTATTCTTATATTACTTGTAATTATTTTCTTTTTGCTTTTCTTCACCATAACCAATAATATAAAATTCTATTCATTACAAAATTATAATTAACTATTAAATTCTCCTAGAATACTATTTATTCATTATATGTATGAGATATACAAGTAATTGAAATAAATTACCTAAACATGGTAAGTACAGCCCCAAGTCACATGTTCCTGCATCCATCCGTGGAGAACAATAGAATTATCATATATCATGTCAAAAACAGATTTTCGCTACCTTTTTGCCTCCTAAATGGCAATCTTGTAGACAATGGGACACGTGATAGCCCATAATTCGTTAAAGAAAATACAACTGGACAGACGTATCTAGATGGAGTTAACATTATGGGTAATATCACCTATCCTGACATATTTAATATGATATTGAAATCGATAATCTCAAAATTTAGGTGGGTAATTGAATATATCAATTAATATTTCATTTTTTCATCATGTATTCCATATACATCAAGGTGTAATTCACGATATTGAATTTATAGATGAAAATCATCTCTATGAGATTTGTTATCTTGGGAACTCTTTTCGGTAGAGTATATTAAGCTCCTAAGGTCAAAGGGGCTAGGCTGGCTTTTTCCAAGCCAATTGGCCAAACAGATAAAGATGAGTTAATAAGATTGCTTTAATGCTTGAGTCAGTAACACTTAAAAGGAAGTGTATAATTCTAATAAATGGAAGTTAAGAGAGAAAGTAAAGAATGTAAATGAATGTAAGAGCAAAAACTTACTTGTAACGGGAGAGAGACCAATATTTATATGTCCAACTCTTGTGCTCGTAACAACTTATGAGTATAGCCTTAGGTTTTAGGAGCTCCGAGTTGTTGAAATTTTCTAATTGTGATAAGAATGATTACTTTTGGGTTTTGTGCCTATCTTTTCTCATAAATACTTAATGGTATCATACAGTTGAGCCAATGGGCTTCCTAAAGAACAAGCGCTATGAGTCACTTCACATTTAATGCAATGTGAATGTTGTATGACTGAACTTTATGAAGCTCTCTTTAAAGGCTAGAGGTACGCTTTAGGAGTTGTTCGGGGAGGATTATTAGAGGTTCCTCAAGGATTGACCCATAGGCCATTGGCATTAGCTTTGACTAGGAGAATTTAATTAACTAAGGCCTTTTGCTTCTCAAAACCCCTTAATGGTACTATTGTTTGGTTGCACTTGTGCAAAGCCTAAGGTGATCGACCTAGTAAGATCATTGTCTTATGGACGCATCAACCCAACCATAAGCACAAGGTGATCAACACTGGCCCAAATTGGGTTGTTGTATCATAAGTTGAGGTGCTTAGTTCTAGGTCCAAGGTAGTCAATCTATATTGAAAAACTACCATCAATTAGATTAAATCCTCGGTTACTGAAACAAAGATAGACATTCTAATAAAAGTCTTTATGATACGTACTATAAATTAAATGAATAAAAACATGAAAATTAAAAAAGAATAACGAATTCAACTAATGATTCGAAAAAAAAAATGGAAGAAGAAAAGTCATAGTGATCCACAAAAATCGTCTCTAGCTAGAAAATATTAAAAATTTAATTAAAAAACGCATATTTTGACAATCCGTTTTACCTTTTTCTTTAACCAGGCTGAAGGCTTCCTTGAAGCATTGGTTAGGAACATAGGATGTCCAAAAATAAAATTGCTCCACTGATTTATTCATTTCATGGAAATGTAAAAAGATCTTTAGTTTAATAATGTTAACAAATTGGTTATCGCATCATTAATGTTTTCCTTTCACTATTTATTTGGCTAAATTTAAGTTTAATCAAAATGTAACCATGAAATGCCCACTATGGTTGATATAAACAAAATGAATTGTGACAAGAATTGATTTCTTTTTTCCAATTTTATTCCTGTTTGCATTTTGAAGCAAAATAAATATTTTATGTATTGCTATGCGATATTTCTATGGCGAATTTTATGCTTAGCTTTTTATTCGTATATGTAAGTAAAATAATATATGGTTAAAGAATTAGGTAGCAGAAATGAAAACATTACTTTTATGTGTAACTATTCATGAAGAATTGAACAAGACCTCAATGCTTTTTTATCCATAGAGAAAGTCACGGAAACGAATAATATTCTATATATAATCTTATTTGAGTTTCTAATATGGTCTAAGAGTATACCACCTGGAATTGGAACCTACTCAACCAAATATGATTCATTTGGGTCCCGAGTAAGTATGAAAGGTTAATGGGAATGTCTTGATTCCATATTTTTCAAAACTTATTTCGATAGGGATACTATAACGTGTAACCTTTTTATATTTTTATCCACCCTAAATACGTGTGTTATAAGATTTAAGATATTTTATACCCAGTCTATAAAAGCTTTTAATATTAAATATAATAAAATATTACATTTTGAGCTCAATTCATTCTCAGGTCCATACCTATTAGGAAAAAGCCCTAAAATATATTACATGTTGATATTGCCATTCATTCACGATATCTCTCTGCTCTAAATTAACTTACCTGAAAAGTTTGTATTATTACACCATAATAAAAGTTTCATTTGTTCCTTAGGATAGCCTGAGTTCTAAAATATCATAACTTAATTCTATAGGACAGGATATTAATAAAATTCATACAATACCCATCTTATTCCTAGTCATCCGTGATGGCTATACAACTAACTTTTAGTGCTCATATATTACATATATAACTCACCTTTTATAATTATTTAGTATGATTATATATTCCCTGCATTAATTTAAGAAAAGTATGGGAGACCATAGTAACTAATTAAAGCGTTGCATATGGCATATCGCAGGTTTTGAATTATAATTATGGAAAAGAAAGTAATAGTTTTACTTAAGATATTATAACAATCTATTGATCACATCTACTCATAAATTGTTTAAAACATACTATGTAGGGCTCACAATTTGAAACCCAACTCACAAACCTGGACATAATTTGATACCGTTATAAATGGATTTGGATCAATAAAAACCAACAAAAATAATAAACAGGTCAAACCCAAAACCAACAATCTAAATTCGTGTTCGGATTTGAGTTTGAGTCTTGGACTCATTTAAGAATCGATTTATTAAGCAAGTTTTGTAAATAAGTCGTAGGTTCAACTCATAAGCTGATTTATTATTAGTAATTGTATAATATTTACATTTGATTTTATTTCATTTTATTGACTACCCATAATAATTTTTGCAATATATTTAGGAATAACATCGTTTGAGAATATTCTCTATAAAAGCCTAGTAGTTAGGTGTTCACTTATCTAAGAAAAGAAAAGAAAGAAACATAGAAGAAGACTAAGGAAAAAAAAAAAGAAAAAAGAAAAGAAGAAAAAGTACTAAAACCATGTAATAATATCTTAAGGAAACATTCTTATTAAATTTATAAGAATTTCGTACATTTGTTTCTAACTTTTTAATTGATAAATAGGTTCAATTCAGATACAAAACACGCTTATTAAACGAATCAGATTATGAATTTAAGTTTTCAAATACAATTAATAAACGATTCGTATTACTAATTAGGATTTTTAAATACGAATTCATTTAAATATAAAAACGAAATATCATATAACAATATGAATTATCAATCTTAATATTATATCTACTCTTACTTATTTTATAAATGTATATCGTAAATTATATTTTCATATATCCGTGTTTTAATAGTTTTCCTTACATGAAATAATATAATATTAAAAAAAATAAAGAAAAAAAAGGAAAAAGTTAACAACCCATCATAATGGGAGACCGTAAACACTTCATGCGAATAGCTATATAGTTAAGTTTACATGAAGTCAGGTAAACGTCACAATATCCACCGTGCTACCGCGGTTCATCGTTCACGCAGTTTGCACCATAGTTAAGAGGAAAGATTTGTCAATGGTCAAGCAGTCTTAGTTGAAAAGGAACAGGCAAAAAATCTAAAAATCAATGACCAACAATATTACTAATAAAAAAATCTAAGTACAAATCAAAAATTACCACCAAAAGCTATTACTAGTGAAAACTGAAAATTACAAATGAAAATAATATTCAAAATTATATAGATATCCAATATTTTTAAAGCTCAATTTTTATCTGGTTGTGTAAAGAATTAATAATCTTCATAAAAACTTTTTCAAGCTCTTTCAAAAAATTAAGAAATACTTCTACGCATGTTATTTTTCTTTTCTTTCTTTTTTCTTTTTTTTTTCTAACAATATATTACAATTTGAGAAAGAGGATTTACATATAATATATTCCATTAGAAGATCAATATTCATACCATTAAGTTTCAACAATCTTAAAAATCATGATATGTTAAGTTTATTAATTTGAAAAAAGTACAAATTTAAATCTCAACATTTTATACCTATTAGTTCAAGTCCTAAATATTTTAAAATTTCTATCCAAATCCTCAACTTTACAAAAGTTTTAAATAAATCATTCATTAGTTCGCCATTAACTTTTTCCCTAGTTATGACATATGGCACTATCTAATTAGTTCAAGGGAAAGGTGCAAATTCAGCACTCAATTTTTTGTACATTTTTTATTTGAGACCTAAACATTTCAAGATTTCTGTTTAAATTCTCAATGTTTGTAAAAATTTTCAAACATGTCATTCCCTAGTTTACTATTAACTTTTTGGTTAACTATATTATGTGACGCTTTTTTATGTGACGCTTTTTGATTGGTCCACATACTTTTATTAAATAATTAATATAATAAAATAATAAAAAAACATAATAATAACAAAAATAAGAAAAGAAAAAGAAAATTGATAAAATGAAAAATACAAGGAAATGCAAAATTATATAACAAAGATATATACTTATATCATATAATAAATGTATATACATTCGTACTTATTACTATTTCAATAAAATAACAATTTTTAAAATATCAAAAAATTAAAAAAAGAAAGAAAAAAACTGGAAAATGACTAAAAAAATCATTCCAACCACCTTATAACCAAAGTGTGACTAGAATGACAAAAGGAAGTAGTGGGTAACATTCTACAAACTAAAATAATCAAATTGACCTATTATTAGCTATGGATGGTAGTCCACCCGAGACTCTAAGGGGGGGTCAAGGAGGGTCTCCCCATCCAACAAACTAAAACAATTTTTTCAAATTTTCTAGTTTTTTTCATTTTCTTTATTTTATGATTTCTTTAAAAAATTTTGTTTTATTGAAGTTATAATAAATATATGTGTATATGCCTTTATTACATTATATATGTATATATATCTTTATTATTTGATTTTGAATTTTTTATTTCTTTCTTTTTATAATTTTCCAAATTTTTTATTTTTTAACTATTTTATTAAATTAATTATTTAATAAAAATGTGTGGATCAATTAAAAGTACAATGTGCTATAATTAACAAAAAAAGTAACGGCAAACTAAAGATTTATTTGAAAATTTTTGCCAACACTAATGATTCAAATAGAAATTTTAATAATGTACAAAAAGTTAAGTTATAAATTTATATTTTTCCATTGAATCAATAAGAAAACATCACATATTATAGTTAATAAAAAAAGTAATAGCAAATTAATGGAGTATTTATTTGAAAACTTTTATAAACCTTAAAAATTTAAATAAAAATTTTAAAACATTTAGAACTTAAAAAAAAAATTAAAAAGGTTGAGTTCTAATTTACACTTTTCCATATTAATTCTAATTGCAAATGACCAAATAAAAGTAGTACTAGCCCATAAATAACAATAGGATTGGGACATGAGGTCATACAGAGGACCCTGTTGTAAATTTAGCGTACATCCTACCCTCCTTTTTGTCCTTTGTAATGATAAATTTGGGGAAAAATAGTATAAATTATTGAGAAAGATTATGAAAAGATTGACTCGGGACCTCCACCTAACAGAAACAGGACAACTAAACCACATTAAAAAGTACTCATTTGCGTCATTTGGCGCAATAGAGTAGGTCTATTCTTTCTCTAGGGTTTTCCCAGATAAAATCCTACTTTTTATTCCAGGATTATGAGTAAAAATTTTCTCTATTGACGCCATAATTTTCGATTTGGATCTTTAAATCCTCGTGTTTGTTGATTTAAATTATCAGTATTATATGTGTTTGTTATCGGACATGCGTCATCGATAAAATTCAAATATCTCTGTTGAATAAAAGAACGTCAGCTATTATTCTAGTTTAGTATAAAATTAAATCCGAAAATTCAGCTGGCGGCGCTATTCTAGAAGAAGAAGAATAAGAAGAATCATTTATGTAATTCAAAGTGCAGAAAACAGAAATAATCAATTTTGGAAGACAACCAAATGAATTGGATGTGAAATGCGATTAATGGCTGCTTTGACCCTTCCCATAGAAACCTCAATAATCAACATGAAATACTTATATATTATATTATTTGATGGATGTTGACTACCCACCATCTCGATGTTGATTTGTGGATTAATTGCATAGGATTTACCATATGATGAGCCACTCTTCTGTTTTAAAGTAATCTATAGGCATAAATAATTAAGTAATCACTCAAAATAATTAATGTCTATATGATTATTACCCAAAATAACTTAGCTCTGCACAACCATTACCCTATACTTAGGCATCGGTTCAGTCTAACTAGAAATCGGTCCTAAACCACTGATCATGGGTTAAGGTTATGTTGAATCATAATTAGTCCATAAATCGACAGTTTAGAGCCAGCTTACTCTTCTCCTAAGCCTTCACATTAATTTTTTTCCTTTTCACCTAACCAATTTTTTTTCTTCAAATCGTCCATCAAATATACATTAAAAACGAAAAGAAAATAAAATATAAAAAAAAGTCTCTTACAGTATAAATACATAATGTCACAATCTGATTGAATAGAATGAAGTAATTAGAAGAAAAATATTTTTTATAGTATTTTACGGTTGCCTATAAGGTGCCTATGTATCCGCCAATTGAAATCAAACTATCGTAATTTAGTTTGGATTTTAAGAAAACCTTTATTTTGTTAATCAATTTTACGTTTTCAGAAAAATATCACAATGTACGTAACTATTCAAGTTAAATTTTTTGAATGAAAATAATTTCAGTCAGTCATAATTTGTAAAAACCTAATGTTATATCAGTATTTTTGGGAAAACCATGCTATTTAGTTTTTTTTTTTTTTTTTACAATTAGAAGAAAAGATTTTTCTAGGTGATAAAACTTTTTCATAAAGATTGAAACAAAACTTACTATGTGTCATCTTAATGTAACTATTCATGTTTGTGAGTAGAAATGGAACCCGCGAGTGAGCTTGGACTTTCATCTGATCGATTATAGTCACTACAGTAATCATCTTCCTTGCTTGATGTCCCGTATAGTTCTTGCAGTTTACAACTCGCTCTATACCAATCTTCTATGTAAGCATTTGCCTCAACACTGATAACAAATAGAGAGTCTTAGCATTTGTCGATAATCAGGCCTACCGTACTAAACGCTTGCTCAATAGCGACCGTTGAAACTAGAGCAGTAAGTACTTCATGAGCGATGCGAAATAGCAATGGGTAGTCTTTTTTATACCTTTGCCACCACTCTAAAATATCGAAGTCTTTGAGGGAGATATTTTTCGAAAACTTAAAATTTATATTAGTGTAGTGTTACATCTTTGACGTTGGACCACCAGACCATTATATCTTCAATTTTTACGCCAATAACTGCTCACCCATAAAAAAGTAATGCCGCTCCTTAATAGGTGGCGAAGGAGAGATTGATGACTAACCACAGTACTGACTTTGATAGCAGTTGAGCATCTCCTCTATATTGGTCGTCACTGCTAATACTTCTTGCTATGCTTCCAAGCTGTACACGTCTTGAGAATCTCTTAGATCTTAAATATAACCATAATAAGTTTTTAAATATATTACTAATAATTCCATTTTACAATAAGGGTCTAGAATAGTTGCTACGAGATAAATACGAAGAATTTTTTTATAATAAGTTAACCACTTTAACGTCATATCGTATATGCATGTGTGCAAGTTTAGGTCCTTACAAGCCTAAACTAGCACGCCAAATATACTAACGGTTGACATACCAAATAAGTAAACACTAAACCTGTAAATTTGTAAAAAAGTTTTAGTAGTATTGTGAAAAACTTACAAAACTTTAAGTAATTGAATATAAATATCCCAGTTACTGGGGAAAATGTCAACTCTCTACATGTTATATATTGTGAAGTCACATAGCAGTTTGCTATAAGAAATTGTGCTATGCAACAACTCATAAGTCAAGTTCCAACAATGTTACACATCCATCTTAAACTTTCGAGGTCTCTTCCTGCGCTCCATGTAGAAGTTCCTCCACTTTTTTATGAAGGGATAGCCTATCTATTATTGTCTTAACAACGTTCTTGATCGGAGTTATACTGTCGTGCAAAACTATAATGCCATCCTTGACACACATGTTAAGAATATGACACGTACAACGTATATGGAAAAAAATCCCCCCAACGCTGGTTGATAATAATTTTGCAAATCAAATATTGATGCAGTATTAGCAGTTGCATTATCAAAACCAATAGAAAAAATTTTCCTCATTAATTTGTATTCATTTATGATTTCTTTAATAATTTAATAAATGTTTTGCGCTGTGTGTCAATCATTAAATATCCTTAAAGCCAATAGTCATTTATTAAGTTACCAATTGTCGTTTACTTAGTGAACAGTAATACCCATATAAGAATTATTACGAAAAAGATCCGTTCATATGTCTGCACATATAAACACATACGTATCAAGAGAAGCAAACTTACCCACGAGCTCCCTCTTACCTTTGTGGTAAAGCTCCTGCGTAGCTTAAGTTATTATTCTACGGCTAAGCTATCGCAAGCTGAGGTTGAACGTCTCTTGTTCATATCAACTTTGCCACTCTGATGCACCTACGTTGAATGAAAGGTGCATGTTCGCCAAGTACTGTATCATGTTATATTTATGCCTCTCTTCATCATACCTTATTAGCATTTGTCTGGATGAACCATTACCTCGGGCAATCTATTGTTGCGTTCTATCTATTCCCACCTCCCTAGGATGCTTCGACCTTAAGTACCTATTAAGGGTACCATATCCTTCTCCCATTTTCTATGAATAACTCATGTTGTAATAGTTACAGAATGCCCTCGAATTCCTCCTTTCATCTGTATCTTTACAAAAATGAGTAGTGAAAATATTAGACTTACCGAGTTTATGGGGCTTACCTGAGCCAGATAGTCTTGAATTGTTGGGCCTACATTGTCCCATATCTTACTCTTCTATTTATGAAATAATTTCAATGTCGTTCTCTTTATCTTCGAACATGTTTGTGGGGTAACTCATTTGTGAGGGTACAAATCCCATTGGTTATGCAGGGATGCTCATACAAAGAGGTTCGAAACTAACATGATATTCAAGGACACTCATGTTTGCAGGTTCGAAACCAGGAGGTGGCATGTCCTAGTAACTCATACGTTAATGTTCAACGTCAAAGCCAAGAGGTAGTGTACCCCAATTACTTATGTGATGAGGTTCTACATCGAAGCCCGAAGGTGGTGTAAATTCTTCTTCCACGTTCTCAACCATATCGTGTGACCTCTGCTCATTTAGGTCATACTCATTATTCGAATTCACCTAAATGTCCTGAAACCATAGTGGTGTAGACGATGTATTGGAAGTTCTAATGCCTTTACCTTTACTTTTATTATTAGATGATGAACTGTGTTTTTTACTGGAAAAGGTACGGCGCAAAAATCTTTTCATTAGTATAAATATTTATAAGTGAAAGACAGAAATAATATATAAGAGAAAATATAGTGAAAATTATATGGTGGGTATGTATATATCAGCGTTATTTGCTAATGTAAATTTTTTTGTATAATGGAGTGGAGAATTACGTACGAAAATTTATTGTTAATAGAAGGAAACATTTCTAACAACATTTTGTAATTGGAAAAAATATGAAGTCAAAATGGTTGGAGTTGAAGAGATTCGAGTAATTTGTAGAGTAAGTATTTCTGCTAGGCCTGAACCTGCTATTTGTAAGGACTAAAGAATGTGTGAATGTATAATTTGAATTTTGAAATTTAAAATTTTATGCAGTTTGGCATTGCAAATTTTAAATTTTGAACTTGAAATTTAAAATGTAAATTTAAATTTTCTGGCGCATGTATTGAAAAATTTTTACATATATAAATAGATAGAGGATAGGGGTAGGGGTCTTTGGGGGGCGTAGGGAACAAAAATAAGAATAAAAGGACTAGGGGTTCAGGGGAATAAAGTGAAAAGGAAAAAAGGGAGGTGGTGGACTAACCAAAAACTTTTTTTTTTAATAAATCCAATGGTCCTTAAACTATTGGGTCAGGTGGTTCCGCCCAAGTGAACCGCCTGGGCCCTAAAAGCCCAAGCGAGTCGATTTGGCCAGTAACAAGCCGAGCTGGTTTAAGGCCCATTCGAGCCGGTTTCCAATCGATTCACGATTCGAAACCGGCCTTTGCCCAAGTCTACATTACCCTCAGTAGTTAATCTAAATAATTACCTAAAATAACTTATCTCTATATATTATGTTTGAATTTATTTGACTAAACATATATGAGATACAAAACACCCCAATTCACTTCAATATAATAGATGAATGTATGAATTTTCTGTTTGTCTTATAATCATATTTCCAAAGTTCAATACTGAGTTAAACTTTTAAGTGTTGCCATTACGACCTCGCATTTTACTTCCATTTACTAAATATGATGTTGATTAAGACCAATAGAGTCTTTCGTACTGTCTTTTCTTTACTAAACTACAACCAATTATTACATCATTGTTTACGTTAAAATACATACATATCATGTCAGTAACTAAAAAATTTTATAAATGTAATCAATATACTAAAATTATGAGAACCAAAAAAAAAAAAAATGCAACATAAAAGGGGAAAGAAAATGAAAAAGTGAAAAGAAACTGAGCATGTTGATGGGATCATCAAAAAAGAATTAGAACTAATTCATCTATGTACAAGCTTTGTGTTACATATATATGACTTGTATTCCATTTCTTATTTATCACACATGTATTCCGATAATTGTAGTTAGTTTGTCATTTTCACACCTGACAACATCATATATAAAGTTAGCTTCCAGTACAATCTAATGCATAGACAACTCATTCTTATTGTTTCATTGATACAAACTCTCTCTCGCAGTTTGATACTCTGTTTTCTCTGTTGAATAAGGTTGAAGGTGCAATTGTCAATCCTTGAGACTTCTTCATGGTATCAAAGTAGATAATCTCTATAAATTTTCTCTAGTAACCCATTGATACTTCAATCAGGTTGTAGATATGTTTTGGTACTTTTTGTTCTCGTGATAAATGAATTAGGTTAGTGAAAATTCATCAAATGATCCTTTTCACTTATCTAGATTTGATAATTCAAGGACTATGATTACTTACATTATTTTTTTTTTTTATTGAATATCCAAAGTTAGAGTCGATCTTTTTGTTTAGCCCTAGGTGCAATAGCTAAGCTAAGGTTTATGTAAGGCAATTGTAAGAGACCTTATAATAATACTATCGAATTGAATCATTTTGTAATTTTATGATTCCATGTTGGACACTAAACTTAATGTTGAAGGAATTAACAAAAGCTTTCATGTGCAGTTAGTCCACAAAAGAGTTATTGGATGGGAATAAAAAAGGAAATAAAAAAAGGGAAAAAAAAGTAAATAAAAATAAAAATGAAGTAGAAGTATGTTTATAAGCATTTCATTTTAATAAATGGACCCATGATTTATCAATTGTAATATGAAATAATCAATTTTAGGCAAGGAAACTTTAATTTATTGTTAATGTATTACAATAGGTTAAAGAAGCTATGAGATAAGATAACTAATCTTTGTGGTTTTTCATAATGTTCATGTAGTGCACTGAATAAGTGTAAGTGTGATGGTATAAGGAAAATTCAAGAACTTGAAAGTAAGAATAGACTTATGCAATTTTTAGCCGGTTTGAATGACTCATTTGAAGATGTAAGGAATCAAGTTTTAGTAATGGATTCATTACCCTTAGCTAGTAAAAAATATTATCTTGTGTATTAAATAAAGAAGCAAAAGCAAATGTTTTGAATGTTGAGTAGAGATGCAATGGCTTTTCATGTTAAGCATACTCCAAAACCCTTAGATGGTGAAAGAAGAAACATAAGAGGAAAGATGGAGATGAAGATTTCTTACACTCATTGAAAGAAGCTAAGTCATTCAATAGACCAACGCTTTGAAATTATTGGCTATCTTGATTGGTATAAGCCAAGAGATAAAAAAATTTAAAATTTGCTAGACATATTGGATCATGTTAGAGTTATAGGCTTACTGGTACTCCACTTGATTCTCGTGTTGAACATGTAGAAACTGATAAAATGTGTGGTTTTTGATCCTGACTTTATGTCCAAAGCTTGTGCAGAGACTATGAAAAAGTTGAAAAACCATCATGCTGAAGCTTTTCAACTTGCTACTAGAGTAAATTTTGCAGGTAATATAACTCACTCTTCTTCCATTTTTGGTTTAAATTTAGTCAATAACAGCAAAGTGCATAATTGAATTGTTGACTCAAGTTCTTTCGATCATGTAACTCCTTTTCCACATGTATTACTTCATAAACAACAACTTAAAGAGCCAAAAAAGGCAAACTCCCAAACTACAACATTAAAATCTTTCATACAATCGGAAATGTTGAATTGAATAGCCATATTTTGCTCACCAAAGTTCTTCTTATCCCTAAGTTTCAACATAATCTTTTGTTAATAAGTCAATTGCTTCAAAACACTAACTTATTTGCAATTTTTTATGCACACAAATGCCTCTTTCAAGACCTGAGTTCTAAAAAGTATGTTAAACAAGCAAATGTTCACCTTAGATAATATGTGATGTCCTCTAAGCCTACTACTAGTGATTGTAATTTTCTTCCTTTTGTTTTGTATTATAGTGTAATAAATAAATTTACCTCTCCTATTCATGTTTCCAATGTCAATGATAAGATGTCATACGAACCCTTTTATTGTAGACTTGCACACTTCTTTGTCCAAATCAAGACATATACCTAATTGTTAAAGCTATAAATAAATCAAGCTGCTTGTGAGCTACTGAAACTTGGCTAGCTAGAAGTTGATTGACAAACTAGCTAAGTTTGAGCTCAACATGAGCTCATTTAATTAAATGAATCAAGCTCGAACTTTAAATTTTTCTCAAGCTTAGCTTGTTTTAGGCTTGCCTCAACCCAAATTCGATTAGGTAAACTAGCCAAGCTTAAGCTCAAAATAAAGCTCATTTAATTAAATGAACAAAGCTCAAACTCTAAATTTAGGCTCGCAAACTGGGTCACGAGCAAACTCCTTTATAGCAATAGGCTTGTTTATATTGTTAACGAGCTAACTTACTAATAGGCTCGTAAGCAAGCTTACATCATATTAATATAATGATTTTATTTTTAGTAATATTAATTATATTTTAATGGTTTTCGTTTTATTCTGTAATGTATGTTTTTCCAATTCATGTATTTTAAATCTTATATATTTTAATAATCTTCTAATTATACTACTTTTATACTTAGATATCCTCAAGTAATAGTTTTACACTTTATAATTTATATTTATAAATTGTTTGATAATGCATAAATTGAAGTTCGTTATGACATACACATATTATTAATGGGTAAACAAGAATCATCAACAATGATTAGTAATGAAATACAAAATGTGCATTTTGATTAGTATATTTTCTTTCATGATTTCGTATGAGAGAAATGACCACAATTGGCTTATCTATAATCACAATGCCGTGTCATTGGGTTAATTGCAACGTCCTTATACTTGATATATTACCTCATAAGAATATTAGGTATAGTCTCCAATGTAAAAAATGTGAGCATATAAGTATAAAATTATTATAAATTTAACCTCAAGCTTGTTTAGGCATATTTATCTAATTGAGCTCGAATTCAAGCTTAATGAGTTCGAGTTTGAGCTTGAGCTCAAGATTATTTAGATAAACGAGGAGTTTAAACTCATTTAGATATATGAGCTCAATCTTGTTTACAGGCTCGTTTAAATATATGAGCTTGAGCTTCAAAATCCTTAATGAGCTTGTGCTTCCGAATTTCAAGCTCGGTAAAAGTACGATTCAAGCTTGATAATTTTTAAACAAGCTAACTTTGAGCTTTCAAGAGCTCGACTTAACCCAACCCGACCCGACCCATTTATAGCCCTAGAGTTGTACACAATTAGCAGCTTCTAATTTCAATTATAACATAAGCAAATTATCCAAGTTTCATAGACTTCCATTTCATTCAAGAGATTCTCATTTATTGTGTCCTTTTGACATTATACATGTTGACTTGTAAGGTCCTTTTAATATACCTTCTAAATCTAATAGCAAATTCTTCTTAACTATAATGGATTATATGAGTAAATGCTACTTGGACCTTTTTACTTCCACATGAATATCATGTGGCTACTATCTTACAAAAATTTATTCTCTTTATCAAAAATCAATATGATTCCATTCCTAAAACAATACGAATAGATAATTGCGTGGGCCCGAGGTAAGGTAAAGGGTAATTCCTCTCTTATGAGTGCCTAACTCTATTTGAAAAAAATATGGCATTATATATTAAAACCAGTGCCCTTTATACCCTAACAAAATGGTGTTTTAGAACAAAGTATAGGCAATTGTTAGACATAACTCGTACTATTCGTATCCATGCTAATTTACCAAATAAAGTTTAGAGAAAATGCATTGTAACTACCACCACTCTCATTAACCAAATGCCCACTCAATCACTAAAGTAGAAATCTCCTTATGAGCTACTTTATATTAAAAAGAAAAAAAGAAAAACGCTTTTACAATAATATGAGAATCATTGGGTGTCGTTATTATGCATCCACTAATCAAAATAGTAGAGATAAATTTGATGTTAAAGGAAGAAACTATGAATTCTTAGGTTATCTTAAAAGAAAAAAAGAAAATAAACTCTCTAATCATGATACACAACAACTTGTTATAAGTTGAGATGTTTTTTGTGAACTAATCTTTCCCTTTCAAACATGCAACACCTATGCTTTGGGTGTTAGATCAAGTTCTGCTTTATTTCCTTACCATGATGTTCATCACAATAATGATGATGACTATATTCATGTCTCGATAACATATGAACCTTACAATTCATCTCTTACTCATCCATTTGTTGATGTTTCACTTTAAAAGTCTAGTAGAGTGAGGAAAACACCATGTTGGCTTCAAGATTACATCCATACCATGAAAGTTAATTCTTTTACCTATGTTACTTACGTAGCATTTCCAAAGTTACGTACTTTATTCAGTACTTCTAAATATCCACTTTTCCATTCAAACTCCTTCATTCAATATCTAAAGGAGTATATAAGATCATTAGCAAATGTGTTTACAATCCAAGCAACACCAAACAATTATGAAGTTAAAAATGATCCAAGATGGATGAAAGCAATGCATAAAGAGCTATTAACTCTTGAATTAAATCATACATGAGATTTAGTTTCCTTGTAAAAAAGCCATATGATCAAAATAGGTATACAAGATTAAAGACAAATCAAGACTAAGCTAATTGTAAAAGGCTATGATCAAGTTGAGCGAGTGGATTCTACACATTCACCTATTACAAAGTTAACAAATATTAAATTATTGATTACCAGCAATAGTTGTAAACAAGTGCTTTGTATATCAACTAGACATAAATAACATCTTTTTGCATAGTTTTATTAATAAAAAAAATTTACACTCCAAGTAGCCATAATAATAGTTAACCTAGTTAAGTGTATAAGTTAAATCAATACTTTTATGGATTGAAAGAAGCTCTTAGAATATGGATAATAATTACCAAATTTCTTTATTCTCTTGGTTTCCAACAAATTTAAAGCGAATTACTCATTTGTCTACCAAGAATGAAGGGAACAATTTTCTAGCAACATTAGTTTGTATTAATGATGTGTTACCAGTTAAAATAGTCTTGAACATATTATTTTAGTTAAAAGTGCCCTTCTCCAAGAGCTCACTATAAATGACTTGGTGATGTGCATTTTTTCTTAAGTCTCAAGATTTGTAGAATTGATGCTGGTTTTTTAATTAATCAAAGAAAATTCCTTCTAAACATCCTATTAGATGTAGGTGTAAACACCTAATTTTTATTCCCCGTAGTTCTAAGTTTTGTTTTAGGGTCCTAATTCTAAAATAAAAAGTAATAAAAAGTAATAATAAAAATAAATAAATATTGGAAAATGATGAAAATACAAAAAAAAATGAGAAAATAAAAAAATTATAAAAAATTTTAGATTTTTAGAAAATAAATTATTTTAAGGTCAATTAGTTTAATTTTGGTCCAATTCAAATTATTTTTTAGAATCACGTGGTTTAAATATAATTTAATTGTATTAAATGTCAAGATATATGCCAATGGCCTTATGGATAAATATTGGAGTATCGATATTGGGTTAGCTTAAGTTTACGAGTTTGAATTTCACTAGGTACAAATGTTCTTTTTAGTTTTCTTTCTTTCATTTTTACGAAAAATCGGTTGAGCGTACGGGATTTAAATTTAATTTTAAATCTAATAAAATTTTTTGAATTTAATACAATAAAAATTTATGAGATTCATATTTAATTTGATTTTTATTAAATCAAATTTGAATCGGTATAACAGATTCAAATCTTATTTGATTTCTATCAAATTAGATATGAATCAATTTTAAATCTTTATTAAATAAGGATTTTATATGATCTAAGATCGATTTGCTTTCGAGCTATATGTCATGCCCCGAAGCGGCAGAGTCGTAATAGCTCCGCCGTGTAAACCATCCTAAGATAGAAGTTGGCCTTACAACTGCTATCTTAGACCTAATCTACACAAGGCATCCACAACTAACCCGCTTCGAAGTAAACAGTTTGTAATTTAAATAATTCATTTACCTAAGAAAGTGAGAAAAGTTATATATAATCACTATAACTCAGTTATTACATTAATCAGAAATGAAAAGTAATAAAATATGTGTTGATTCTCCAACGTTTTTCTTCACTCCCCAGGATCCAGCAATTGCTAGCTTCATAGTAATTATTTGCCGCTTCTTAGCCAGCACCTGCACGACGTTTATAGGGATGTGAGTAACCACAGCTCAGTAAATTAGGACGGAGGACTTAAAACTATACCATACACACAACAAGGTTTTCAATCACTTATTAGGTACAATGCATGTGCAAGCAAATGCCATCACACGACGTTGTCCGGCCCGTCGTAAGATTAGAGAAATTGCACACGCTCTAATCCCGGTTGAGGAGTTGCCATTAATGCAACAGCTCACAACCAAACCCAGGTTTGTGTAATGGAAACCTTGCTCCTCCCGCGACTACCTTTGAACCACTGTCTTCACCCTCGCCGCGATCTCCTCTCCTGTCACTTAGTTCGACTGAAGATGAAGAATGGACCATTTTGCAATCCTGCGCTATCCCTTCCGAAGGGGTCGGTATTTGGCCGGAGAGTCCTAAGTTCCCATAACGGGTTGCTATGCATGTCTGATTATGATTACTAGTCGTATATTAGATTAAGTCCAGTTTAGGGTGATCAATCATTACATACAAATCATACAATATATGCCAGAACAACAAACAGAATCATAGCATCACCAATAATCAAGCACATACACACATTCAACTATCTAACAAGTACAACCAAACATAATCTTAAGCCTCCAAAATACAGCATCGTATTAATCCTAACTTACCTCGACTCTTCACTCACTCACTCGAGATCCGATTTGCTCAGGCCATCGCCGATTATCCCTATAACACGAACGTGGTTTCAGCTTTTCATATAAATATTATAAGTTCATTTTATCCTATAACGCTTATTATTAGGTTTTGTTTAAGGTTTAATATGCCTCGTTATCTAGGTATTAAGTCTTTTACAATTATTCTAGGTTTGGGGTTAGGTTCAAGTTTGGTTTTCGCATCGATTTCTAAATTAGGTTTTTAGTTCAGTAATATTTTAGATTACAAACCTAGAAATCCGTTTCAACCCATAACGTGACATTAATCACATTACTTCCCGATCTCTTAAATACCATCATTACCTCTAATTAGTATTTTATTCTATCCGGTACACTTAAATCCTTATTTGTGTACCGAATTTACTCTTAATGTGAGAAATTTTTACATTTTTCATATAATTACATAAATTCAAGTTTCCCCTCAAATTTATTGTATATTTTTATTATTATCATAATATCAATTTTTATTCTAATATTTTCTATTAGTATATTTCCAAAAATTACATATTATGCATTATTGCATATTATATACATAATGCACTTCTAATATTTCTATCACTTTAATTACCATCCCTAAACATCAATTATCATTTCAAAATGTCTAAATTCATCCTAGATTAGATTTTACTCCTATTTTCTCTAATTTACAAAATTAACTTAAAGTTAACTATTTTTCCCTATTAATCATTTACTACATAATTAATCTAATAATTACATCTAACACCCTAATTGCTACAAGTATCATACTCCATCTGATTTTCACATCCTAAAACATATACTTATTCACTAAATCAGTAATTAACCATTTAATTACCTAATTATCCCTAAATTACCCATTTTATGCCTCATTTTAGGGCCTAAAAATTATCTAAAAATTTCGAAAACTAATTTTTGAAAACGGGCTTCATAGCACTGTTCTATATCATCTGAGTAATCTACACAAAAATTTTGGGCTTGAAACTACACTCCTAAGGTCATTTATTTCTAAACTGAAACATGTTCGGTTTTGCATGATTTCTTAAGGACCATATATTACGGGGCATGTTTTCATCAAAATAATATTTTTCCTACAAACTAAATACAAAAATATCCCATAATAACAAGATTCATAATTTTCTAATAATATTTACTATTTTTACAAAATTACACAAGAATCGGGCTGGAAATTGGACTCACCGGTTTGGATGGCTCCGGCCACCGTGGCCTTGTCAGCCGACCTGGGCGCTGCCACCACCGTGTGGTGGTGGTGGTGGTGGCCGTCTACTTTCAGCTGCTCATTTGGTGGGGGTTCCCTTTAAAAGCCTTAACTGCACAGTTTTTCTTATTTTTTTTCTAACTCGAATTTTTCTCTCAATTTTTGCCTCTCCTAAATTTTTTCTGATTTGTAACTATCCAACTGAGCTTCTGAATTTTTCCTGCTATTTATAGGGCTTTAGAGGATTTATTGTGCATTAAATGGGACAAGACAATTGCCTTATCCCTTATTTTTTGGCTTTTGTGTTGTCTTAATTTAATTGGCCGAATTTTTTCTTATTTTTCCCAACTGCCATGACCCAATTCTGGATGATTCATGATTTTTCCTTAATTAATTATGAATTTTCTTTAAGCATTTAGTATTATTTTAGCATATTTCGAGTATTTTAAGTAATTACGCGTATTTATACTTACATGTAAATTCATATATAGTACAAACAAATATTCTTAAATATTATTTAAGTCATTCTATTATTTTTAGTATATATATAATCTATCTCTAGTAATTTATTAGTTATTGGATTATACTTTTTACCTTTTCAATAATTAGCAATTATTATGCTTAAAATTTAAAAATTTTATAGTCTCCTATTTTATTACTTATTTTCTTAAATTCACGTTTACGGGGTCATTTTTACTAATATTTTTCTCAATAATTTATAATTTGGGATTTGATCGGATTCCTTAACCGATCGTTCAAAACCTTATGTTCTAAGTTTAATCCTATGGTCAATTGGCTTAACTTTGGGGCTTACACTATATATATATACGACTCATCCCATGCATGAAGAGAAGAATAGGCCCCAAGTTCCATTCTAGCCCTATAGCTTGTAACCTCTCCAATACATAGCAAGGCACTCCCATTAGCCACAACAACTCACACACTTGAAGTGACAACCATTGCAGACCATCCGCAAAACTAACCCAACAACAGCAGTTAGCAGCATCCATAACACACACACAACCACAGTAGCACATGGCCACACAACTACTACTGATTACACAGTCCAGCACAACAAAAGCTCTTGCCCCTGACGAGCAGCCCCTACCCTTAACTGCACAGCCAAGCACAATTGATCAATACTCCATCCACGAACACAGCATACAAGTCCTTGATGTACACCCTGATCTCGGCAACTATAGCCACACGTACACACTGTCGATGATCCGTGTCGTACACTGACCAAAGAACCGCACCACACTTGCACAATCACGCTAATAACAAATACTGATACATACCGAGCTGTTGTCCACAACCAATCCCACTTCACACACGCTTCGAGCACCTGATTCACGATCAGCACACACCTTGCACCTGATCAGTAGCACCAAGTAGCGATTGAACCAAGTCCCGCCATGCCATCTCCAACACCGCAGTTCCCTAATTTGCAGCATGACAGTTTCCCAGATAGACTTGACCGCATGCTGAAGCAACTCCATGTCCTGAACTCTACTACTAAAACCACACACACATACCTAAAGATAGCACCCTAATACGCATCAGTCCAAACAATCCACCTCGTGAGCACAGTAGCCTCACATCTACGCTTCGAGCACAACAAGCTCCTATCCACATGACAGGTCGACACATGAACAGCAAACACGGCCTTCCGTGTGCACGCCGCATTTGAGTGTATCCTTTGATCATACAGCCAAATCTCATCGAGTGTAGCCATTGTCTAAGCTACACCGTATTGCTAAACAGCAAGCTCAGGTTCGACCTTCTTCGATTCTTTAATTTTTTTTTATATTATTGATATATTTTATTATTATTGTTATTATAATCATATTATTACTATTAGATCCTTAGTTGTATAACGTAATATATAGGATATGTATATATTAGGAGATTTTTTTTTAGTATTAGTTTTTTATATATCAAGTGTATTATATGATATCATTTTTACTTAGGTAAATAATTGTTTAATAGTAGAAATATAGATGTATATATTAGGTTAGGTATTTTGTAGTATTAAGTTAATTTCTTAGGATCTCTTACTTGGAAAATTCATTTTTTTAAATAAAAATAATTAAAAAAAACCCCGTTTTAATAAATAGGACTTTTAGAGAATTTTTATAAAATAAAAAACTTAGCAAATTAGGACTCTTTAATTTTCTTTTGAATAAATTGAATCGATTAAAACGTAAATCCAATCGGTTTTCAAAATTAAAATCAATTAATATACTAAAGTTTTCGAAAAGAACTACGGTCATCTGATTCTGACTAGCGAATACATAGACATTTTCGGGATGACAATAAAATCTGTCGAAACTTAGGTTTTATGTTATTATTTTGGTTTTTATGTTTTCTTAAAAATATATATAAAAAATAATTTAGAAGAATAATCCTAATTTCGGAAAATAGATAGTAGTATTCGTTAAGGTTTAATAAGTTAGCCCCTGAATTCAGAACCCTTTGGTTTTTTATTCAAATTAAAATAAAAAAATACTAACTAAATCATAATCAATCCAGCTAATTGATTATAATTTATCTTTTTCTCGACTTCGGTCGGGTGGTGACCCTAAAAGTTATTTTTTAATAAAAAATTCCTCAATTTTTTTAATCGAAGATTAATATTAAATGAGTTTAGGTTTAGTATTAATCAGAAAATGGGAAATCAAATTCAAATAAGAAAATTGAATTTTAGGCTCGACAATAGGTTTGATAGGGATTAAGCTTACATGGGTTCCTTTTTCACAGCAAATTCAACTTAATAGTACCAAAGGTGAAATGTTAAAAGATTCTGCTCTTTATAGGTGACTCATTGGAAGACTATTGTATATGACCATGACGTGACCAAATATTACTTATTACATGCAACAACTTAGTCATATTGTTGCTACCCCTTAGAAACATCTCACATGTAGTTGACAATTCATCTTTTACATTACTTGGAAGGAACCATAGATCAAGGGCTGTTCTATTTGACCTCTTCTTCTTTGCACTTATCTGGTTTTGCGAATTCTTATCGAGGTTTCAGTTATATTGATAAAAATACATTATCTAGTTTTTGTAATTTTCTTAGCTCCTCATTAATTTCATGGATTAAGAGGTAGTTAACTGTCTCCACTTCATCTATTGAAACTGAATAATAGAGCACCCCACTTAATACCAAAAAATTGCTATGATTATCATACTTTGCCCTATGATTTATAGATTTCTGTTCCTTCACCCATCTCCTTATTTATTAATAGTCGCTTAGTATGCTTCTTAGTTGAGAATCCTTATTTTCATCGTTGTACTAAGCATATTGAAGTAGATGTAAATGTCCATTTCACTCGTGGCCACATTGCTTTAAGTTTTCTACACTTACAATATCCTTCTTTTTTCTTAATAAGTTATCAATATTGCAACAAAACTATCTTTGAGCATTGGCTCCTGTCATTTTTATCCTAAGTTGAATCCTTGATAACATCCAACATGAAGAGAATAGGGGAGGGGGAAGGGGGAGGGCATTACATAAAATATGACTTTAAATACAATTTCTTATTTATCATACGTCTTCTGGCAGCTATAGTTAGTTTGTCACTTTTTATACGTGTCAACATCATTTATAAAGTTAACTTACTATACAATTTAACTAACTGAATAATGAACTCATTCTCACTGTTTCATTGATATAAGCTTTCTTTCTCTCAATTCGACACTCTATATTCTTTGCTACATAATATTGAAGGAATAATTGAACAACCCTTGAAACTTCAGGAATTGCAAAAAACATAAAATACAATTCAATAACACGTATGATCGTCTACCTTGAACGACAACTTCTTATATTCTCCTTACTTCCTTTAAGCACCATAAATAAAACATAAAGTTAAGACCATGTGCGTTAAATTACATCTATGAAACTATGCTTATATACATCACTTCAAGTTTATAGATAAAAGCATGGTGTATCATCAAATACTCCAAAACAACCCTTACCATTGCATTTGAATCATGTGCATTTAATTAACTGAGCAGCAACAATAAAGGGAAGAACCAATGTGAAAGCTGAACAAATGGAAGTGCAAATAAACTACAGCTAACTTGTCTACAATACTAAGTGTCCAGGTAGATAATCAGCTAATAGTAAAGTGTTGTTTAGTAATGTCATATTGTGTTCATATTATTTATTGAGTTCAAATAAAACACCAGTCTCTAAGATCAACTCTCCTTGTAAGAAGAACAAGATTAGCTTCCAAATTTTTACACAAACATCAAGATTCAAGTCTCATTTCAAAGCAAGATAAACTAAGTATGCCAAAGCAGTATTGGTGAACACAAATATGTGCACACATACGAAAATGTGAGGACGTATCCATTATATGTTTCATATCTTGCACATCCAACTTGATACAAAAGTTAGAAAAAATTAATTTAAGAACAAACAATGGTTTACCCATGGGATAACCCTATGCTGCATAAGTTGCAAGCACTTTAGCACTCTAACAAGTATGAGTAGAAATCCCAAACAAAAGAACTCTATACTAAATTTTTCTATTCACACTTCCTCAACTCAACCAAAAGAATGTCCAATTTTCCTCTTTGTATTATTTAGCTCAATAAACATAAACACAATACTCAACAAGATAAAATTTTAGCTTATTTCTTGCTTTGATGTAAGAACCCTATATTTTTACCCCTGGAAAAAGGTTGGCAAATGTAGAATTTAACAATTTAACCGGAATTTACCTGTTCCCTCCATTTTAGTTCGGCCTCCTTAGCTTGAAGCAACTTCTCCTTTCTTTCCAAATCTTATATCAAGCAAACGCAAAATACATTAGAAATAACTTTTAAAAAAAGTTCAAAAGGATATTTAGTATGAAATTTATTTTCAACCTAATACTTTGATTTGGAGTTGTCAAGAGTAATATTAATTGTAGTAATTAGATTGTAGAAGTTTGCAGGTTCAGGAGGAAGTAGCAAAAGTCTAGAGTTTGATGCTTAATGTACATTGCCAACACTTTAGGAACAATCAAATGAAGTAAGAAAGCATTAAAAGCTATAATACTAAAAGGAAAAATTATACTTTAGGCCTTAAATTTTGCTATTTATTTTAATTCACTACTTAAACCCCTTTTTCTTTTTCCATTTTAGTTTTCAAAAGTTTGCAAAAGAGTCTTCCATTAGTTATCGTCCATTAACAAATTGATAGTTTTTTCATTAACAAAGAGCTTTTCTATAGAATTTAGGAAACTTTGAGGATTAAAATATGAAAGAAAAATGAAGGGCTCAATTAGAAAAAAGTAGCAAAGTTTAAGGAGTAAATGTGTAATTTTTTTTTTCAACAATTGTTAATTTTTCTAACAAAAAATATGATCAATAATTTAATAGATTAGAATAATTAATTGCGTTATTAAATGAAATGTCAATAAAACAATTATTCATCTTATACAAATATAATCATTATTTTTATTTTTTTCAATATACAAATGAATATACTAACTAATTTTATAGAGTATCATTAAATTAAATGTGATAATTAATTGTATTTGCTATTGACTATTTAATATAATAATCACAATAAGTATCAAATAAATAAGTTATACAATTACTTAATTAATAATAGTCTCCCAATATGATGGACTAGGCCCGAATTCCTGCTCCCCTAAATGGTTGTAATATGTAACTTAGTTGGTAGGAAAAAACCTACCATCATATAATAAAACTACATGCTATTTGATTCTATTAAAAATATACCAAATTAGATCATTCAACTATTTGAAGTATTTGTTAATAGAAATAGAAAAAGTATACAAAAGAACCTATTTTTTTTTTTTCTTGCCTTTTCATTATAGGGTTTATTTTTTTATTTCTTTCCTCCTTTTCAAGACCTAAATTCTTAAAAATCAAGAAAATTAGAATCTTTGTTTTTCACATTTCAAGTACCACTAAAAATTAGCAAAACTATAAGCATAGGTTCTAAATGAAAAACAAACAAAAAAATAGATCTTGAAAAGGAGAAAAAAAAGGAAAGAATATTACATTTTTGTTCGTCAAACTCTATCACTTTTCTAATTGAGTACTCAGATTTTTTTTTTTTCTATTTCAATCCTCAAAATTTTTAAAAAAATCTTTTGTTAACATACAGTTCACTGACGAATGACTTTTTTTATAAATTTTTGGAAACTTTAAAGATTAAAATAAAAAAAAATCGATGACTCAATTAAAAAAAATAGTGAAATTTAAGGACTAAAAGTGTCATAATTTTCCCTACTATAAATACATAAAGCATGAAGGATCTGTGAACCACTCAAAAGTTGCAATCTTTTTGTGTTTGACTAGATTACTGTTGATAGTTATTACTTATTAGAGCAATATAAAAACTAAGTCAACTTGAAAGAAAAAACTAATGAGAAGAAAGGTGATAATCTACGATATCAAATGGAGACGAACTTCTTAGAAACTAAATCACTGAGAAAAGCACAAAATTGAAACAAAGTATCACTACTTATCATCAATGTTATTTAGGCTGAAGCTTTTTTATAATCACCGTTTGGTGCCTTTATTAAATAATTAAAAGTATTAAGACAGTTATATATTATTCCTCTAAAACCGCTTATTAGAATACTTGAATGCATTTGAAATCCAAAAGAAAAAGCTACCATTCTCTATGTCCATATTCTTTTTATTAGTAAGGTGACATTTAGTTTTCTTTTACCAGTAAGGAAAAAATATTTTAATTTGATATTTTTACCTATTCTAAAAGCATTTGCATGTGGGAGGTTTTCGATGAAACATGTAGGTGTTTGGTTAGTTTTAAAAAATAAAAAATGAACAAGTTAGATATTTTATGTCAAATTTCATAAAAAAATGTTAGATCTTTCTATTAAAAATTACGATTGTAAAAGAAATGTTTTAACTAAACAGATAGTGCCAACGAAATAAATAGTTAGAAACCAATTTACAAAATCCTATTATTTAATTATTTATTTGTTTATTTTTTATTTCTAATGCACCCGTAATATGGATACATGTATCTGCTAGTGTATATAATTTGAAATGTGACATGAATTGACACAATTATAAGATAAACTATTAAATAGTTATCTCAACTATACGACCAGGTGAATCAATTCACAATCCAATAAAAACTTAATTACCTAACGAGTTTCTTAATTTGCATGATATTGACACCTAGTAACACTTCAAAGAACAAGGAAAAAAAAAATTCAAAATCCTGCCATTGGTTACTTTCCCTCCATCTTATTGCTCGATGTATGAAAAGGAAAAGCCTAACCATAATTTAAGCAAGGTTATAACTAAATTATTATTATTTTTTAATTGTTACACATACAATTTTGGGGAGGCAAAATCAAACTTGATCTATTTAATTTAAAAGACTAATATTCATACTACTAAACTAAAACGATCTTAATTACTAAACTATTTTAAATAATTATTAAGTTAACTTCAAGTTTCATTTTGTATCAAATTCATACATAGATATGCTTAAAGGAATTGAATTTAAGTTGTACCAAGCAAAAGGACATACACAAGAATTTGAACAAAGTATAGCATACTTTAAACCTAAAAAGAATATATATTAACAAAATGAAAAATCATCCGTTGAAATTTTATCAAAGTAAGTAAAAGATAAGTGAATATGAATTTATGGTAGGACTGTAAATAAGTCGAGCCAATATGACACGGTGTTAAGTTAGAGCTCGAGTTCGACTTGAAATAACACTAAACAAGCTCAAACTCGACTCGATTCAATTAAGTTCAATCAAATTTAATTCATTCAAAAACACATTTTTTTTCTAATTGTAATAATATTAATGTTTAAAATTGACTCGATTGATATTCATATCTGACTCGAGCTTAATTAGACTCATGAGCTAATCGAGTTAAGCATTATGAAGCTCAAGCTTGACTGGATTAATAAAGCTCAAGCTTAACTGGGTTGATTGCTTGAGAAACTCGACTCGACTTTTCTCGAATCAAACTCGAGTAAGTATCAAGCTAAACTTGGGTAACTCAGGAGTAGTTTAACTCGTTTACGCTCTAACTTATAGAGAAGGAATTAACTTTTTCCTCGTTGAAAGGTTTAGTGTCATACCAACCTACCATGAGAGAGAAAAAGCTTATTTGATTTTTGAACACACACACACAGACAGAGTATTATTTAGTCAACTTATAAATACAAGAAGCCTTGAAATGAAAACTAGAAGAGAGAAAGAACATTTTTTAAAGAGAGAGAAAGAGGTAAAGGACGAAGAATTTGTATATTAACTAAGAACTTACGATTTCGCATATTATTTTCTAATTATGTGTATGAGGTCTACAATTACCAATTTTGATATATAATTGTACTTTTTTCCAATTAGGAGAGGGAGATTTGAACTCTGATCTATTCTAATGGAATACCAATGGCAATGTTACTAAATTATAATGGCCTTAGTAATATTAAATTGTACTTTTTATATTGGCCTTTTTACCAATTTATGGACCATAATATGTCATATGCAATTATCTTAACGATGCTACTCCATTTAGGATATCCATGTGGCTAGTTAGCAAAAATGATAACTTGATGGATGGAATATCTGTACAATTTGATTAACAAATTAAATTCTCTTGAATTACTATTTATTTATTACATATATAAGATACCTACAAGTAATTCTAGAAATTACTTAAACATGGGAAGTTCAACTCTAAGTAACATGTTTTTGCATTCGTCCCTAAACTAATTAGCCCATTGAGTTATTGAATTGGCCTAAGCCTACCTTAGGTAAACCTGTACCAACTGTTGAATAATTGAGTTTTAAGGGTCTAGACAGTTCAACCATGGCAATCTGCTGGGTTGGCGAGTCACCGAATCAACGAGCTAAATCACTCTTGAACTAGTGGTTTGGCCCGATTGTTCAAAGTAGGTATCTCGAAAATTAAAAAAAATATATAAATAATATATAATATGCGATATATATATAATGAAAACATAATATATATTATATATAATATAATATTACATATTCACGTTTATACGTTTTAAATGAATTATTTTGGAGTTGAAAAAAAAAACTAAACTAAAAATAAAATTTTTTATTTACAAGCAACAACATAAAATTTTAGATTTAATTGAAAAAAAAAAAGATAAATAGTTCACAAATTATTTATAATAATTAAGAAAATTTTGAAGGAAAAAAAAAAAAAGATCTTACAATTTAAGGGTTATTAAACCAGTCCTTGAATCGCCGGTTTAAATGAACCAGCCAGGATCTCTCTCTTTAAGGGCCGGGCCTGATTCACTCTTTTGCCGACTCACAAATCAACAATTCAAAGCCGATTTCAAGTCAACTCAGCTTGATGAACATCTCTATTTGTCCCTATATAACACCAAAATTATAACATGCCTTATCAAAAATGGATTTTTGCTACCATTTTACTACCTAGATAGCCATGTAGTAGAATATGAGGACATGTGGCGGTTCATAATTAGGAAGTATCTAAATAGAGTAAGCATAGGCAATATCACTTATTTTGAAAACTTTAATAGGATCCTAAAATAGTCAATCTCAACAAATTGGCTATATTGCATCATTAATATTTTCCTTTCACTATTAATTTGGCTAAATTTAAGTTTAATCAAAATGTAACCATCAAATATCCACTATGGTTGATATAAGCAAAATGAATTGTGAAAATAATTCGACTTCTTTTTTCTAATTTTATTTCTGTTTACATTTCGAAGGCGGTATACTTATGGCAGATTTCATGCTTTGCTTTTTATTCATACATGTATTTCGAAGCAATATCCCAATGCTTTTTTATCCATAGAGAAAGTCATAGAAATAAATAATATTCTATATATGATTTTATTTGAACTTCTAATAAGACTTAAGCATATACCTAGTCTACTACATATGATTGGTTTGCTTTAGGGTGAGCATTAAAGTTTACCGGGCTTATTTTGATTCCAGTTTTTTCATAACATGCTCCTATTGAGTGAACCATAAAGTGTAGCATCTTCATATGCTTATCCACCTTGAATGCGCATAGTATAAGATTTGAAGTATTCCAAACCCACTCTACAAGAGTTCTTATACTATTAAATATAATAAAATATACATTTTTAGCTAAATTCAAACTCAGGTCCAAATCTATTTGCCTAGTATAGAAATGAAAAACCCAGCATATTACATCATCATTCCCTCTAATTTTCTTTTCTTGTTGCTGCTTGATTTCTCTTAGACTCTAAGTTAACTTACATCAAAAGTTTGTATTATGAAAATGTAATAAAAAAAATTTATAAGCTTTTTAAGATAGCCTATATCCTATAGGCTCCATAAGATACAGCTTGGAGGAAGATTCCCACATGTTTTAGAGTACATTTGAGTTCTAAAATTTGAGGACTTAATTTTAGAGGATAGTGTATGAATAAAATTTCATACCATACCCATTTCAGACCTACTAATCCTTAATGGCTATAGAACTAACTTTTAATGCTCATTCATTGCACATATAACTCACCTTTTGTACTTATTTCATATGATTCTATTTTCCTCTGTTGATTGAAGAAAAGTATGTGAAACTATATATAACTAGTTAAAGCGTTGCATAGTGCAAGTTTTGAGTTAAAATTATGGAAAAGAAAGTAATAAGTTTGGTTAAGAGATTATAACAATCAATTGATAAAATCTATTCATAAATTCTTTAAGATATGCTATGCATGCTGTTACTCAATTACATATATTATATTTTCATATGCCTTTTAATCGTTTTCCTTATATGAAATAACATAATATTTTTTTTTTTTTAGAAAAGGTTACAATCCTTCATATTAGGAGAATATAATATTAAGTGTCACCAATTAAATTTTTCTATAGTCATGTCGTTATTTTTTTTTAAAGACCGATCTAACCTTTTATTCCATTCTTAATTTACATCCCTTTAAATTCAAATCCTTAAATTTAAAAGAATGTAAATTAACAGTGGAATAAATAGACAGACCAGTTCCGTCAAAATGGAGAACGAGAGCGCAAAAGATCACAGTTATTATGTATATAGTACCGTTATTCATGTATCTTGTACCATATTTAAGAGGAAAATTTGTTAAAAATCCATCACTAACAATTTTACTAATAAAAAAATCTAAGTACAAATAAAAAATTATAACCAAAAGGAAAAACTACAAACGAAAATAGTTTTCAAAATTTTATAAATATTCAATATCTTTAAAGATCAATTTTCATTCGTGAAGAACTAATAATTTTTTGTTAAAACTAATTCATGTTTCCAAAATAATGTAGGTGATTTTATTTAATTGACAAACCATTCAATTGAACTCGATTTTCTCAAGCTCTTTGTAAAACTTCAGAAAAATTTTTAAGCATGGTATGTTAAGTTTATTTTATTTCGAATCACGAAATAATAGTATAGTCGATAACAATAGGTTTGGGACAAGAGGTCACACGTAGGACTTGGTTAAAATATTAAGCCTACCTCCTACCTTCTTCTTCTTCTTTTTTTCGTCCTTTTTAATAATATATTTGAAAAAATAATATAAATTATTGAGAAAGATGATGAAAAAATCGACTTAACACCTGTTGGAAAGAATATAAAATCTACCCAACAGAATATAAATTATTTGCGTGATTTGGTGTAATTGATTAGGTCAATTATTCTCTTGGGATTTTTCGGATAAAATCCTGGTTTTCAATTTTTTTCTATTGATATCATTAATCATTGCGTATAAAATGATAGCTTTTCGATTTGCATTTTTAAATCCTCATGTTTCTTGATTTAAATTATCGGTATTACGTGTGTTTGTTATCCGATTTGCAATCATCAATAATTTTTTTTTTTTTTGCTAAAAAAAGTCAGCTATTATTCTAGTTTAGCATACAATTAGATCCAAAATTCGGCAGGCTGTGTAATTCAAAGGCGCGGAAAACAGAAATAACAATTTTGGAAGACAACCGATTGAAATGGATGTGAAATGTGATTAATGGCTGCTTTGACCCTTCCTCTGGAAACTTCAAATATCGACATAAGATGCTTATATATATTATTTGATGGATGTTGACTACAGACTATTTTGATGATGTTGATTTTTTTTTTTTTTCCGGTTAAATATTTCGATGATGTTGATTTGTACATTGGTTTCATGGGATTTTGGTATATTATGAGCTGCTCTTCAATTTCGAGCTGAAACGTTTTTGCCTTACTATGTACCAACTTCCCCATTTAAACAGGCAGGCGCTGCACCTGCACTTGCACTGGCATGACGGATTTGATGTCCAAAAGCATAAATAATTAAGTAATCATCCAAAATAGTTTATCTTTATATTATTATTACTTAGAATACTTATCCAAATTAACTTGTCTTTATATAACCACCATTCTAAATAATTACTCAATATAACTACCAAAACAACTTATGTTATACAGAGGTGAGCACGTAATACTGTCATAAAGGGTTGCTCAATCGGGTATGTTTTGGATAAATATTGAGAATCATTGTTTTATTTCTTCTTTCTTATTGTTGCCTTTTCAAAAACAAAACAAGTTTCATTTACAACCAATCTTGCAACTAGCTTATAACCAACCTACAACCAGATGCTAGTTATAATAGGTCTACAACCAATTTACTACCAATCCTTAAATATATATATATATATATATATATTAATTAAATAATTAATTAATCATAATTGAAATCCTAATTAATTATTTTACTCAATTGACAAATCCTAGTTAATCTACTCTATTAATTGGGGGTTTCAATATTTAAAAATAATATCCAACTTCATAAGTTTAAAATTCTCTAAAAAGAGTTACTTATTATTTTAAAAAGAATAGCAATATTGTAATTTTATTTTGAAATTTATTTTAACTAGCTTATAATTCTAAAAATACATGCATAGGTTTCTTTCTCTATCCTTTCCATTCGTTCATCATGTGCTTTCCCTTGAACAACAATTTCCTTGACCTCTTTGCAAAGTCCAACAAAATCTAAAGGTAGCAAGTTTTTTTTGCAATTATCTTTCTTTTTTCTTTTTTTATGTGGTTTAGAAAGCTTAAGTGATTTTGGTTAGGGAAAAGCAAGATTTCCTCGTATTTGAAGAAGAACAGTGGTATAGTATAGGATGATTGAAAGAGCCTATTATGTGTGTTGTATTTTTGACTTTCAACTCGTTTGATAAGTCTTTTTAAATGAGTATTTTGTTTTCTTGAAGAACTTTAAGGTTTTGTGTGGAGATTTTAGAGTTCTTTGAGTTGAGGGCTTAAATTTTGGTGTTTAGGATATGTTTTGATGATGTTTCTACGCTGGAGTAAGGGTTGTGTGTTTTGTGTTTGGGTTGTGGTCAGATCTTGAGAGGAATTTGGTTTTTGTTGAGTCTTACTAAGAATTGCAAGTCTTTCAAGTGCTTCTATTCTACAAAACTCACAAAATAGATGCTACAATTCAAATTGATAGAAAAAAAAGTAAGGGAGCGATGTAGTACTCATTAAAGGCCTACACTTTGCACCTTTTGCTATTTAGATAATGATTCTTACACCATTCAAACGGGCTTTTCTTGAAAGGGATCCAAGTATTTTTAAACTCTTTCTTTTTCTTAATAATTTTCAACTAAATAATCTTTTATAAATAATTTCCAACTATTTTCTTATTAGATTATAATCCTACAATATATACTAATCCTAGCTTAAGCTAATTTAACTTATATCTACTAACCGATTAATTAGTTAAAAGGTTCTAAAGCGAGCTAATATCGTGTTTATTTGTCAGCTTTAGGAGCAAGTTAGTTACTTCACCTTTTCAGATTGCAGTACTAGGTATAGGTTTACCTTATGTGATGGTTGTGCATGTAGGATTAGTATGTAAATGAACCTAAGCATTATCGAATGAATAAATTGCTTACTATTTATGTGTGGCTTGACCTAAGGACTAGTAGTGGTAAAATCTTGAGGAAGAAGAGGGAGGCTTCTAATTATTGATATTGATGTTGTAGAGTTGAATAGTGAAATGATCCGTGTTAATTTAGGATGACTCATGGACTCGTGGGTGTTAAGGCCGAAGGTAACAATTCCTATTATGTCTATTTTAAGGTTAAAGGTGACAATTCCTAAGTATATATATTTACAAGCGCATACATACACACACAGGGTCTTGTGTTACTCCACGTCCGTTATTTGTTCGGCTTAAAGAAGATAATAAATTGGTTGTTTGATTTATTATGTTGCATCAAAATGCTTATGGTATGTTTTTGCACTACACACATGTATAATCGTGGCACTCATGTATTGGGTTTAAACTTACTCCTTGTAGGATCATTATTTTTTAGCTGCAAGTATATTAGATTGGGTTATAGCATAGGAGATGCACGAGTTAGATTATATTCAAGATGAGTAGGACATAGAGTATGTATGCTTTTATGTAGATCAGTAGGTAACAGTGTGAAACCCATTGTTAGACATTATTTTGGTTAGGTTGTTCTATAGTGGAAATGGACTTCTGTGTTGTTCAGTATGTATTTTGGTTGTTGTATGGTCTCTAGTTGTGTTGTTTTATGCTTATTTAGTTTGACAAGTTTGTAAGAGCATATACTCTAGTTGCATAATTAGTTATTTGTATGTAGAGTGATACTCAATTGAGCTACTCATTTAAGCTATCTATTAATTATGTAAATTGAGTGTTTAGCAAATCTACAAGTTAATTGTAGATGATAAAAAAAACGTAGAGCTTTTGTATGTCATTACTAGTAATGACATGTGGTGAGTTATAACATTCTAGATTTCAAGGTGTTACAACATTAAGTAATCTTATCATACCATAATCCTTGGTATTACTATTCGATGATCCACTACACTTCTATACTATTTAATATTAAGAATCAATCAAACAACCATATAAACTCCCATAGGAAGTAAAACCCGCCTCTGCAATAAGTCAAATCCTCAATTTTCATCAAATATGAAATTAACAACATCAAACAACCAAGTTCATGTCATGTAATCAGTTCATTTAGCAAAATCACCATTGAAGCTCTGATCGTTACTCTTTGTGCCAACCCCATCTTCCTTTATCAATTCTTCAAATATTTTACTTCTAAATTATACTTAACCTCAAATTTACTTGATATATATTAAAGATTACATGGCCTACTTTATTAGAGACAAATAATCTAGACAATGCAACAAGTGTTCATACCACCAAGAGCAACACACTCAAATCTCTTAAATTTCCAAGTAAAATATAAGCCTTTAGTTACTATTCTTAATAGATTAGCTAAAGATTAATGCTGAAACTTAAGAAAATAGAATGAAATTTACCTAATTATCTAAAAGAGCTCACATCCACAAGGTTGCACCCATTAAGCTTCTCCAATTCCATAAATTTTGTTAGTAATCTTAAAGTTATTAGTTATTATTCTTATTAAAATACTAAAGATTAACATTAATTAGAACTAAGGTTTTAGAGGCTTACTTAAAACCTCTTGAAAATCAAAGATGGAACCTTAAACCATACTAAAGGGTTCGCAGCATAGGATGAAGAAAGGTGATGTATAATACCTCGGAACATGGGTCATTATAGCCTATTACATGTCGGTACTGAGGTACTAACACACAAAGTCTCAAAACTTGCTAATAACCTCAAATGCATTTGATAAGCAATCCACAAACTACATTATCATAACATAATTCTCTACGATATATCATAAGCAGCTTATATGAGTCACGCCTTACAACACCATAGGTAATCACAACATAATTAAGAAGGGAGTTTTTACATTCCTAAGACCATTACATGAGTCAAACCACGATTAGAGTCTTACATATTCCTATTACAATAACATTCACATAATAATCGGAACTAATAAGTAATAATGGAGTTCATATCTCTTACTTCAATACTAAGTTCACAACACTACATTGCACTAGAGTATCCCTCCTACTATTATTTGTAATAGGTGTAATCACCTCCATTGTCTAGATGCACACCAAGTAGTATCTAAAGGTCGTCATAGAGATCCTTGTCTCCTGTATTACCTTCATCTAAAAACAAAGGTTCCTGAAGGGTAAGAAAATATGCCTACTATGAGAGTTACATAACCACACACAAATGAACAAGTAGCATCCATTTCACATATGTTTGCAAACATGTACCAAACAACCAATTATTGTCTTTATTTTATGTCCAACAAGAAACACAGTTTTAGGATCCCAAAGCTTAGGGTTATGTTACGCTCCGAAACGGCAAAGTCATAACAGTCCTGTCATGCAAACAGCCACTATTTTAGACCTGATTTATACAAGGCATTTACGACTAACCCACTTTAAAGTAAACATTTTATAAATTAAATAAATTATTTATCTAAGAAAGTATGAATATATATATATATATATATATATATATATCTAGGATTCAGACATTACAAATCATGTTTGTAGAGTTTCATTGTATATATTTCTTAAGTAATACATTATTCGAAAATGGAAGATTTTAAAATAAGAGCTAAGACTTTAAAAATATATCTGTTTTTCAGATGTATTTTCTCGCTTCCCAAAATCCAGCAGTTGTTAGATTCACAGTAAATATAAGCTACTTTCTAGCTAATACCTGTAATAACGTTTATAGGGATATGAGCAACTAATAGCTCAGTAAGTTGGGACTGAGACTTAAAACTATACCTCAAATACAACAAGGGTTTTTAACCAAATTAATTAGATGCAATGCATGTATAAGCAAATGTCATCACATAACGTTGTCCAATCTGTCATGAAATTAGAGTAATTACACCCACTCTAATCTGAGTTGAAGAGTTTCCATTAATGCAACAGCTCATGATCAAATCTAAGATTGTGCAATGGAGATACTACTCCTCCTACGACTACCTTCAAACCATTGACTTCACCCTTGCCACGACCTTCTCGCCCGTCACTTAGTTTGATTGAGCACGAAGAAGAGACCAATTATGTTATCTAGCGTTATCTTTTTTGAAGGGGTTGATATTTAGCTGGAGAACCCTAAGTTTCCCCTAGTGGGTTGCAATGTAAGTCCAATTTAGAATTTTAAGTCATTTATTTAATTAAATACAATTTAAGTTGTTTAATCATTTCAAAGAAATCACACAAACACAAGTCAGGATAGTAAATCAGAATCACATCATCAAGCTCAGAAACAACCACATACAGGTATGTACACAGTCAACTATCTAACAATCACTTCCAAGTATAATCTCAAGCCTCTGAGTACTATAAATTAGTATTCTGAAATATGGTAACATGTTAATCTAATTTACCTGGACTCCTTATTTGCTCACTCAAGGTACGACTTACATAGGCCATCGCCGATAATCCTTATAATACAAACGTTGTTTCAGTTTTCACATAACTGTTATAGATTGATTTTATCCTATAACACTTCTTATTATCTTTAGTTTAAGGTTTTAGTATACTTAATTATTCAAGTTTTTAGGTCTCTTACAATTATTCCTATATTAGGTTGAGTTCTGATTCAATGTTAGAGTCGGTTTCTAAATTAGTTTCTAAGTTAATTTCTAATTACGGGTTATACAGGAACTCTAAAAACTTGTTCCGAACCATAATATGAAATTATTCATATTATAATCGAATATCCTAAGTATGATACACCGTAATCCTTTTTTAATTACCGAATTTTACTCCCAACGTAAGAAAAAATTACATTTTTCATATAATTATATAAACTTATATTTAATATCAAATTTATTTTATATCAAGATTATTATAATATTATCACTTTTGGTATAATATTTTATACTCATTAATGTCCTATATTTACATATTATGTATTATTACATAATTCACCCCTAAATCACTTTTTTAACACCTCTAATACTATATATGTCATCCTTCATTCTCTAATAACATATAAAATGTCTAATCACATCCTAAATAAGAAATTATATCTAATTAACTCTAAATTACAAAATTAACTTAAAACATACCATTTACCTACATATTTAGTACATATTATACATAATACATACAACTAATGCCTCAAACTCTAATAAAGCTATAGAAAATATATTATAATTAGTAAATTATGGTTGTTATATTATTATCATGAAAAGTACTAAGATATTTATATATATATTATTCTCCGGTATATCGATTTTAGGTCCAATTTTGCTAAAAATCAGCTTGGATTAGGTAAATGACCAAATAAAATTATAAGATTCAAACTAAATATTTTCAAAATCATAACTAAGCTTTAGAAGTCATTATAAATCAGATGCATTAAGGAATTTAATTAAAAACTTATTATTTCTTTTATACAAAAAATAGTGTAGATTCAACAAAATAATTTTAATAAATACTAAATGTGTAGTTTATCAAAAATTATTTTTATCTAAATTAAATATATCATATAAGGAATATGTACACAAAATTTTAACTCAAAATAACATTGTTTACTATTTTTGAAAATTCATACAAAATTCATTGGAATTAGATCTGTTCTTAAGGAACCTATATAAGTACTTCTAACTTAAAAAAAAATGTTTTGATATTCTGATTCTACATGAAAAAATACCTAGGGAAACCAAATTTCATAATTTTCTATGCATATTTGAAAATTTGATATTTTTACTAAACTAAACTAAACAAATTCGGAAGGGGAATCCGAACTCACCAATCGACAAGCTTCCAGCCACCAACGGTAGCTTCACCATTTTCTACAGCTCTAGACATAGGGTTCACTGTCTATTAATGATGGTCGTTCCTCTTTAGATGGTTGTTGGATATAGATTCCCTTTATAAACCCTAAATATATATCATTTTGTCCAATTTTGCTAAAATTGGTTTTTCCTCTCTTCTCTCATCTCCCTAATTTTTTTATGATGTTAAACTGACCAAATGGGCTTTTGAAAGTGGTTTGCTGAATTTATAGTTGGGTTTGGGATTTTTCTTACTAAGTGTCCTTTATCTCTTACTTTTTCACTTTTTATTTAGCTTAATTTTATTAGTTTACTTTTTCTTCTTCAATTCCAACTTGCCATGCCTCATTTCTGGAATTCTCTTCATTTTTCCATATTTTTCTTGATTTTTCTTTAATTATTTATGAATTTTCTTTAATTATTTAGTATTATTTTAGCATATTTTAGGTATTTTAAGTAATTTTGTGTATTTTTACATGTATATAAATACATATATGGTACAAATAAATATTTTTAAATATTATTAAAGTTATTTTATGATTTTCAATATATATATTATTTATCTCTATTTATTCGTTAGTTATCGAAACTCGTTTTATACGTTTCCGATAAATAACGGGAAATTTACATATAATTCAATATTATAACAATTAATTATTTTGTTATTTATTTTCCTAAATCCAAACCCATGGAATTACTTTAATTAATATTCTTAACTTTGTCGTAAAATTTGGACTTAATCGAACAATTTACTTGATTGCCCTAAATTTTACAGTTTGAACCCCAACACCAGATTAATGGGGTTTACAAGTTATTCATGATCTAGAGTTACACAAATATTGTATATAATATAAATATTTGGTGTTGGTATTCCCCAATGCCTTGGAATCATTAAAAAACTTAAACCTAACTAGATCGACTCGATTAGCAACTCTACTTAAGATAAAGCTACTTACTAATTATTGAGTATCGCCCTAAGATCATCGGTACCCTTGGACCCTTAGGCCCAACCAATCACAACCAAAAGAACCAATATTAATAATCGAATATAATTAAGGTCAATTTCATCTTATAACTAACAAGTACAAAATAACAAACATATATCTTCGTACCTGAACCAACAACTTCATACAATACTTGATTCTCTAGACAACTTATTGATAGGAATCAACTTGCTCGACCAATCACATGTAATTAAGTTAGATGACTCCAATGACTCACATAAAGAATATTAGCTTGTAGCTCGATCCAATATAAGAATTCTTATCCCGACCTCTATGTTTCACTCTTCTGTTGACTTGAATATCAAGCTCTCACATATGTAAGCATAGTTTCTAAAGTTGCTAAGCCAACGAGCCAACGTACCCACTTGTCGAATAGCATTGCCATGACTCAAATAGCATCTAAGTCAACCAACTTCAAGCAACTGTCCGAGCCGAACTCCCGAGCTGACCACCAGCACTTGAACCCAATCCCAACTGAACATCCTCTAGTGACTCTCTTTTCTTTATTTTGTTCAAATTGTACTATATTTCAGAACGCCACCCACTATGTGATATGTATCTTCTAGCACAACATTGCAAAAGGATTAATTACCTTTCCGAACTGAATATTCTTTTTTTTTTTTACCGTTTTTAGTATTATTCATGCATTTTAATTATAAACTACTCCTTTTGTCTTTTTTATGTATGGAAAGGAACCCTAGTGAGATGGGTATATAAATCCACACTTAATGTACGTAAACAATCAATAAACTATCAAAATTAATACAAGTTTTCTTTATGAGAAACTCTAGTGTTCTCCTTACCTTTAACTCTTATTTATTCCCTTTAGGAAGGAATAGTAGTAAGTGACTTTATAGTTTAGACTAGTGAGTCATATTCGATAGATAGGCCAAGTGAGATTAATTGGTGCATCATATCTAATTGGTAGCCACTTAAACTTTGCTAACTTTTCTTTACTTCCTTTTGATTCTTTTTGTTGTAATGCTCCTTCGTGTGTCGACCTCGGAGATGCATCACTTGTATCAACTCTAAGCTTGAGATAAGAATGTGTTTCACTAACCTTTAAGACTTTATTCTCATGTTAAATTCAAACTTAAGTTATCTTAGTTCAACTCCTTTCAAACTCTAACTTACTAGTAGGTGATACTATATGTGTTTTTTTAATAATTTGGATTAAATTTTAAGTAGGTCTGTGTTAAATCATGTTTTGGTTTAATAGGAATAAGTTTAGGGTTGAAAAATGCAAGTTTTAGACGTTTTCTATTCAACTACCATCATGCCGACATTAGGAAATACTGTCAAGAAGGTTCTGTGAATAGAACTGAATCAACATTGCAAATGAAGGCTCGTAACCATCAAGCTGACTCCTTTTGGAGTCATTAAACCAACTTTGAAACGGTAGGTTAGCTCTTATATTAAGCTATGCATTCTTTATTTTTCCTTCATGAAAACTTCATCCTTTCATTCCAGTTTGAAAGTCTCTTCACCAAACTCCATTCACAATTATTCCTAACTTTAAATTTCACTTCAAAACAACATCACAACACCAGAAATTCATCTTTTTACCTATTTCTCACATTGTATGTCATTGATAATAAGAACAAAGCATTAAAGTTGCACTCTTTTTCTTGTAAAAGTGGAAACTCCTCACACTCTTCAACAATAATCCTAAAGAAACAATCTTTCTCATGAACAACACATCAAAGCAGTCTTGTTTATAACGTCAAGTATGAAGCTTACTCGCAAGATTTCTCTATCTTTTCTTGTTACCATTCATCTCTTCTAAGAACACACAAATTATTGTTTTGGTTTCAAGAATCGCATTATCAACTTCCAACATCACAAAAATCATAAGATTCTTGAAAAGAAATTCATCTTATCTTATCCTTCCAATACTTCTTGAGTTTGGGAGGTAAGAACTACTTTTGTGTTTGAAAGAACATGTCAGGGAAGATGTGAGAGAGAAAGGGTGTAAATAAGAAAGATAAGTTATTTTTATCTATATTATTAAAGCAGATTGGCCCTTAAATAACCGCTTCTTTTGGAATTACTAATTAGTTCTTCATTTAAAATTTTATAACAAAAAACCAATATTAAAAATCACTTATTAAGACAATAAATATTTTCTAATAAGGATAAAATTGGCTCTAAAAAAAAAAAAAGAAAAGCTCGAACTATCCCACTTCCCACTTGCTTTCTTCCTTGATCACCACTCTTCTCTCTCTCTCTCTTCATGAAAAAAAATTTGCAACTGTTCAAATTCCCCTTGACCAATTACCTACAAGGCCGCAACTATGAAACCACTTCTACTTGAATTTTTGCTCGTGAATTGCTAAAGGTGAAAGTTGAAGACATACTTATGTTCTTCTTGATTTTATCTTCTAAAGATTACAAAAGCATAATCTTTTGTTTTGTTGCTTCTTTTGTTGAATTTTTTGGTGTTTTTTATTTGAGTTTTTTTTTTCTATTAATAGGATTAAGATTTCTATCCAGTACTTTGCTAAATCAGGTGGGTCTTTAGCTGTTTTATTTTATATTTAGACATTATGTTTTTTATTTGAGGCGTTTTTATCTCATTAACAAGATTATGATTTCTATTTAGCACCTTACTGAATCAATTTGCTCTCCAGTTGATTTATCTTACATTATTTTTTTTAGATAATTTCATTTCAAACAATTGTTTGAGTCGTTAAACAATTATTTATAAAGAGTTCTATTAAATGGAAATAAGAAAATGGCATTGAATCTTATTGTTGGTAATTCCACAATTTACTTTCTTAGCTGACATTAAAAGGAAAAAAAAAATAGCTGGTCATCATGACATTTGTTAAGGAAATGACTACGACAAAGAAAATCCGAAAGGAGAATAGTTATTTGAAAGACATTTTCTTAATAGTATTTGACTATGGGAAAATATTTTCATTGTAAATTGCATGATAAAGATATGTTAGGAGCAGGATATTAGGAAAATTGGATCAATATTTTCACCAAAGTTATGCACAATAGATTCCTTATTCTCTTTCTTCTCTGAGTAAATAATTGTTTTGGTGAATTTAAATTTTGTTATGGTATATTTCATGAGAAATGATAAGATAAGAGATACAACAGAAAAATGTTTTACATTTATGTATATATTTAGTGAAAATACCTACCATATCGATTTCCAATTTTTCTCTTTAGATATAGAGACGTTATATAGTAGTTATGGTCAAACGAGAAAAATAGGAAAATTTAAGACTAAAGTTTATTTTTGCACTTTTGTAATTCCTTATATGTTATTTACTGGAAAAAAATTCCTTATATGTTCATTTTTCTTTATTTTTAGTCAAAATTATACATCAAAGTTCATATCGATTAAATAAAGAAAAAATATAATTGAAGTAATCGAGAAAAAAGTAATTTCCTTTAAAATATAAATTGACAAAAAAATAATTTTTAATCTTATTATATCTTTGAAAAAATCATTATGATCTATAATTCATTATATAGTTTGATGCAAATGTAAGAATTTATTGTTTTTAAAATTTGCACACACATTATAGGTGTTATGTTTGGTAATTCTAGTGAAAATGCACAAGACGTGCAGATCATGTGCCTTTTAACACCTTGGAAAATGACCAACTAACCCTTGTTCTTAAATACATTTATTAATTTATATCTTTTATATTTTATTAACTATTTCGGTTATTACATTATGTAAGAAAGCTTTTAGGAAATTCTAGAATGGGGTGGAGGCTTCTAGAAGATTCCAATGCCACCTAATTCACTTATTAAGTCAAATTACTCCATTACCCTTGAGTGGTCTTAACGCATAAATCCTTTTATTTTCTACAAGACTGTATGAACAGGTCTTCAATTACTAGAATACCTCCCCTAAATTAGTTAACTTAAGAATATCTTAGTAATTTCAAAATGTTTACCCATAAAATTTGAGAAGTAGGTCTTGATTAAATCTCTGGAAATTCTTGTTTAGATAACTTAATTGACCTTTTTTGGATGGGGTGATTTCAATTTATAACCACTTGTAGTAGTTTGCTCATGGTAGTATACATGTTAAAATTTTATTTGTTCTTATCTATCTCATACACACTGACTTGTTACTACTAATGTTACTATATATATTATACATGAGTTTTAATGATTCAATAGTTTAGTTAAATGGAGAAAATTTGAATTACACTTAAAATAGTTTGTATAGATCCTTAATGAACCGATCCGCTTCTAACAATTTAAGTTCTATTTAAAATGTAATTCAATTCGATTTAAACCACTTTAAAATACACTTTACTTTGATTGTATTTCATTATTTACAATATGCATATATCCTTATATCATATAATTCAATGAAGGATTTCAAATTAAAAAATTTAAACAAGTGGACTATAATCGAATATATGTATATCAAAAGCAAAAGAAATAAATTCAACTTGCTAGTCAAACTTTTCATATAAATCCAGGTAGATCATACAATTTACGTAAATAAGCAAGTTGAGAGGTGAAAACGACTGGTCTACTGGCATAAGAATTATGGAGAAACTTAAAGAAACGAGAGTAAAATTATGAGAGTGTACCACAATTAGAGATTGGGAATGAATTCGGTAAAGACGCAAACTTAGAGTGAGAATCTAATCTCACCTGAAAACTGGTGTGCCTTTAGATAATTGGAGGCTTTGAGGACTACGAAACCAAGATAACTTATGATAATAGTTGGGTTACCAATTTTTTTTTTTTTTTTTTCTTTTCCGGCCTTGAACGTTACTAGTTGAGCCTATTCATTGGCATTTATAAATCAAATTATGCCACTTCTTTTTCTTTTAGGGTAAATTATACATATCTTTCCTGAATATTTTTTAAATTACACGGACTTGGTTTTTTAAAAAGTCAATAATTATTTCCCTAAAAAAACGTATGGGTCCCATTAATTTTATGAGATGGGTGTCCAATATGGCTAACGTGTACATTAAAATACCAAAAATAAATACCAAATTTTATGGAAAATTATTATTATTATTTTTTTTTTATTTTTTGCTAAAATGGCAAAGCGATGTTTAGTGCGCATGAAAATCGACTGAATTTGTAAAGCAATAAAAGCTATCATACACAGAGAAAGGAAATCTTGGATAAATTCTATGGTTTATTTGCCTTGTTGGAAATATTCGGTTGTCTTAGAGAAAGTCTACGACTCATTTTTCATTTAATTAGTTTGCTTATAAGTTTTTTTAAGTATGATGTATAGTACTTTATACGGAGCTTTTCTTGGATGATGTATAGCACTTCCAGTCTGGGTATTTTTTTATCATGAGAATTCTTTTTGGATAGATTTTGAAAAAATAGTGAGTATTCTTTTTATCATAGTAATTTTTTTCTTTCTTTAAGGGATTGCCGGGTTGGATTAATTTTTTTATTGGGTCGAATTCAAACCAAAAAATCTAGCAACTTCTTCTGAAAATGGATTGACTTGCCACGTCAATATAAAAATATAATGTGGCATGGACACATAGATGGCCGACCGAAATCTATACCTTTTCTAAGGTTGGTATAATTTCAAAAATATAAAGGCGAGATCCGCGTGACTCACTTTTTTTTTTTTAATTTAGGAGGGCAACGGGTGACCGAACTATAAACCGTTTAGAGTCTTCCCAACAGAACCAAAATATGAAAATAAACCCGGTTCAATCCAATGGTGCCATCGCCAGTTTCCTCTCCGTCTCTTTCACTGAAAATTCCATAAGCACGTTGCCTCACTAGAGAGCCACGCTCGCTTATTTCTGACGCAAAACCAAAAACCCTAGGTATTCTCCTTCTCTCTCTCTCTCTTACTAGTGGAAAATGCATTAAGCAACATTAGCTTAATGGTTCTGTAACTGAGAGCTGATTTTGCAGGGTGAGTTTGGCCGTGTTGAAGAGCAAAGAGATACGCTATGATTCTTCTTGAGGACGTTTTCAGAGTCGAGAGACTCGACCCTGACGGTAAAAAGTTCGACAAAGGTATTCATTTCCTCTCTTCCTTCTTCCTTCGTGCCTAGGGTTTCTGTTCCATTCTCTTTCCTTATGCATTCATGCTAATGCAATTTATCGTGAATTTTTGAATAGTTAAAATCACGTATATCGAATTCGATTTATATCGTAGTTAGGGCTAGGTATGGAAGGACGAACACTTGGAAATAGTTTCCAACATATAGAATAAGGGTCCATTAATGTCACTGGTGTCTGGCATACCTACTGCGATTTTCGATAGGCGTAATTGTTGTGCAAATGAATTTTAAAATAAAAGGCTTCTTAATTGCCTGTAGTGATACCTGTAAAATTCATTCCTAATGGTCATATTTTGTGTTTATCTAGTGACTCGAGTCGAAGCACGGAGTGAACGATTTGACATGTTCATGCATCTAGATGTGAATACGGAGGTATACCCGATTCGTGTTGGACAGAAATTCACCATGGCATTAGCTACCACGTTGAACTTAGATGGGACACCTGACTCTGGATATTACACTCCGGTAATCTCCTTGTTACTTTCTGTACCCAAAAAATCTACCAGTGACTTTTTATTGTTTTCTCTAAACATACTGCTTTTCCTCTCCCGGTAACATCTTTGCCCGACTGTTGGACTAGATATTGTCTTTTTTGGTTAATACAGAAGATATTATCTTGCAGCTGAGTTTAATTGAGTTTGGTGAGGAATTCATTAATCAGATGATGTGTGTTATTGATGTGTCCTTATGAACCTTTACTTATGGCATGTTTTTCTTAGACAGACCAGTCGTTGTGACTTGTTAAGGTGAACCAGAAATTGTTGCCAACCTTGTTTTAACTGAATACAAACATGTTTGTGATTCCTTCTTTAGAGAAGTGTGAACATTCCATCTCCCTTGTGTGGCCTTCAACCTTGCCTCTTCTATCCTTAAAAGGAATTTTGCTTTTTGTTGTTAGAGCTCTCTTCTATTTTAGATAGTAAGATCCACTTTCATGATCCTGATACATCCTCTCAGGAATTTTCCCACTTTGAAAAATTCATAAGTGATGCATCTGCATCATTTAATTCATCCCTTTAGTGTACTGCCAACTTTGTGCATAGAAGCAATAGAAGGTATACTTACCAAACTCAGAAATAAAAATAAAGATGAAACATAGAGGTAGAGTAGAGAAGGTGATAAGAAAAATTACGTAAGATTGCAAAGAGAAAAATGATGAGGGGAAAAAAGGACTTGTGTGGTGCATTATTCGGAGTAACAGTTAAATATAATCTGAGAAGAAGCTGTTATTGGCAAAATTATACAAACAAAGAACTATTATTGATTTATGGACTGGCAATGGCCTGAGGATGACCAGTGGGATGTGGCAAAAGATGCATTGGATCCTTTGATCAAGGTAGAAAGCAACCAGCAAGGTGGGCTAGCTGCATTAAAGAATGCGTTTTCCATCAAATCTGCATTTGGTCCAGCAAGGCCATGGTATCACAAAGTGCATGGCAGAAATATTTCTGGCATGATCATATTCCAAGAGATGCCTTTATTTTATGGGTTATTACAGAGTGAGAGACTGCACATTCCATGGCTAAACCATGAACCTGCAGAAATTTCTTTTTTCAATTCCTTTTCCAGGGAAGTGTTAAAATTGGTTGTTACCCGAGTTTCCCTTAAATTTTGTATGGTGGAGTAGTTTCATTCATGGGTTGGTATCTTGGGGAAAATTTCCCCAATATTTAACTGTATAGTATATGTCATGAAATGGAGGGTTGGAGGAGCACGTATTTCTTTCAAACTATGCAACCTGTAGCAATGATGCTTCTATTAATTCCTTATATATATATATATATTTATTTATTTTACTAGATGGAGATTTTCTGGTAGCTGGCCCATGTTGCCTTGGCTTTTTAAAGTACACTGTACTCTTCAAAATATTGCTGATATTAATAATACTATTCTGTCTATTACTGAACCACTTTCAGGCAAATAGAAAATCTATAGCAGACAAGTATGAGTACATCATGCATGGCAAGCTATATAAGATATCAGAGGATGATAAGTCTTCAAAGAGCTCGTCAAAAGGAATCAAAGCGTATGTCCTATTACTTTATTAGATTCTAATGCATGTTTCCTTTTTTTATTATTTATTTTCTAGATCTTGAAAAAATTACCCTTCCTACTTCATTTTCTTTTGGGGGTAAATTTTCATACTTCCAAGCATTTTGGCTTTTTCCTATTAGTGGCATAATTACAAATTGCCCGTTAAGTTTGTTGATGAAATACTATGTGCATGATCGCTTTTGAAATTGAAGCTGCAACCAGTGCATCATCCCCTGATATGAGATCACGTTGTGTCAATGCTGTAAGACATGGAATGTGTCTCTTTTACTTGTATATGTAAACAGCTTGGTACATATATTGGTAAAAACTTAAGTTATGCATTATGGACAAGAGACATGCACTCACTACGAATGAATATTAACTTTGGAGGAGTTGCAGCCTTTTTTGGATAATGCAATTCACTGGTTTTATACTAAGGACCAGCAAATACGAAGAAAAGTTCTGTTCAACTATGTTGTGCATCCAGTGATTGGTTTCAGGTGCATAGCTTTAAAATGTCTTTTGGTTTCAGGGAGATTTATGTATCCTGTGGAGGCCTTTTGATGATGTTGAGAGGTGATCCCTCCAATCTCCACAAGTTCGACCTTGATCAGAGGCTGTTTCTCTGTATGAGGAAGCTGTGAAGAAGCATTTCCATGTTGATGTTCTGTAAACCGAGGTTGTAAAAACTAACTAAACATGCATATGATTTGACATTTTATGTGGATTTTATAGAAGTCCTGGATGAAAAAGTTCTTCATGCTGGATCTCTCTCTCTCTCTCTCTCTCTCTATCTAGATAGAGGCAGGTGCAGAAATTCACCCTCCAAGAAATGGACTTTTCCTTGCTTTCTGCAGTGGAAAATTCAAATGTTTGAAGCACCTGTTCTTTTGGGATAAACTCGTAACTTATTCTATCTAATTCTCAATTTTTTACTCCATTCATGTTTGACGAGAATCATTAGTATAACTTGATTCTATTCTCATGAGGCTTTTGTTGTACGGTTCTTTCTCATTCGTATGAGGTACTTTTTCATTCACAGTTTTGTAGAAGTATACACGATATATGCTCACATATGGTAATTGTTACTTTATGCGAAGAGGCAAGATAGGAGTAAAATTGTTCATAAGCCGGTTCATCGTGTGGGTGTACATTAGCAATTTAGCATGCATCTTGAGATAGCTTGGGCTTCCATATGTGTACGTGTGTGTATTGCTGTTCGGTCCCATTTTTTAAACTTACGTCTATTTATACTAATGATAACGAGTTCATTATTTAGTCATACATGAATGTTAATAATTATTTTTGAAGATGTTGCAAATATCACATCAATATGCTATACATTTTATTACGTTCATATACAAAACGTAAATATAATACATTAGAAATTTGAATAATATTATGTATGACATTATACATGTTAGTATTAGAAATTTGTATCCATGTAATTGAATGGGAGGAATGTTGAAATAGATGATCTAAAATACCGTGAAAACATAAAATGTCATGTTTTATTGGGTAAATTACCATGGTTAAAATATCGAAATTCCACGTAACTTTTAAATGTTACCCTCTGAAAAATGCTTTGACATCAAAGAGTTCATCTTATTATCAACAGTTAATATCATGTTAATTGGGGCATGAAACTTGCTCAGTGGTTTTATACGAGTTTCTCGGGAGATTGTCCTGAATCCAAAATTATGTCCTTGTCACAATAAAATGGAGTTGCTAAATGTAAAAAAGATATTTAATTGAAATTGTCAGGATGTTATTGATTCAACTGAATGCACGTAAATATTTTTGGGTTGATGTTTCCATGAGGTTTCGTTGCACCTTCATCTGCCTAACCAATTTCTTTTTCTTTTGCCTCCTTGTGTTATTGGTTACTTGTGTTTTGCCGATAAACTATCTCTAGGGAATGACAAGCTTGATCCTCGATTAGTTTGTTGCATTTTCCTTGATTACTCTCGTAGGTAAAAGTAGCATCTCTTGATCATAAGGTTTCTATTTGTCTAGATGTATCTTTCTTCGAGTCTAAACTCCATACTTTTCCGAATTGTTTTCATGTTCTAGGAAAAAGTCTCTTATGCAATGTGTTCTCCACATGTTGCCTTTATCATCTTCTTATGACTCAATGCCTGTTGACCAAAATGCCTTTATTACTTTACCCTCTACTACAATGCCGTCCTATAGTAGTCCTTCGACTACTTTGTCATTATCTTAAGGTTCCCTCATTTTAACTGGGTGGATCTGCAAGTTTATGTTCGTCAATAGCATACTAGCCCACAAAATCCATCTTCTCCACCAACTCCTCTAGCAAACTCAGGTCTTCCTTCAACTGATCCTGATCTACCAATAGCATTTCGAAAGAGTAAGAGTTCCAATCCTCCTTTCATTCATCACTTTTTTTTCTAATGTTTTTTTCCTATTCTTTCCTCTCATCATCTTATGCATCTATTGTTGCGTCATTATCTTTTTTTTTTTTTTAATTCCAAACTCTGTTTTAGAAGTTTTAGCTCATCCTTGTAGACTTGTTGCTATGTAAGAAGAAATTGTCTATATGATTATAACACATGGGAACTTGTGTTTCATTCCAATGGTTAATTTACAGTTAGATGTCGATCAACTTTCTGCACGAAAGTCTTACCTAATGTTACTATTGATTGATTGAAGGCATGTCTAATATCATTAGTATTGATTACTAGGGCACCTTTTCATTTGTAGCTAAGATGACTTCCCTTCTATCTTCTAATATCACTTACTACTATTTTTCATTGGCTTTTGCATCAATTTGACATTGAAGATGTTTTCATCTATGATTATATTGGAGAAAAGGTGTAATGGAACGACCGTTAGGTTTTGTTGTCTTCGAGGAGATAGGTTTAGTTTATCACTCAAAGAAATTTATATAAGGGCTTAAATAATCTCCACATTCTTGGTTTGGTAGCTTTGACTCCATTGTAATAGAATTTGGTATTTGCAAATGTAATTGAGATTGTTCTATATTTTATCAACATTACAGTAGTAAGAAAATTAGAATTATATAGTTTATACTTGAATTTTATTACGTTTTATAATTATATACTCAATTGAAGATTTAGTTGTTATCATCTATACCTTTATTAATTCTAATTTACATTGATGGTCTAGTCAACACGATTACCCATCACCTATAGCCTTTAGGGGGTCATGAAACTCTCTACAAATAGCTATTGGCCACTTAATGCAAAATAGTATATCGTGATCCACTTAAAAAATGTAGGTAACGAAACTTATTAGAAGTCACGAGCAACCACCCTATTGTCTTATCAAGCTAAATGGACTATTATTATGAATAAAAGTTAATTAAGGTATAAACAATGAAAACTAAATTTTTAATTAAATGTATAATTAAATAAGTTGAAATTTTACGTATATAATTACAAAAAATAGTAAAATTGAAATATAAACTATGATATTACCCCAAGAAAATTATATTGGTTGTATATGTCAATGATATGGTGATTTTAAGAGATGATCATGAAAACATTAAGAAACTAAAGGATTTCTTGCAGCAAAAGTCCACACTAATGATACGGGCAATTTGGAATATTTCCCTGGAATTAAAGTTGTCTGCTATAAGCGAAGTGTATTCCTCTAGCTGAAGTATGTAGCTAACTTATTATCTGATGCTAGTTTGACTAGAGCAAAACTAGTTGATTCTCCTATGAACCTGAATGTCAAGTTTGTGCCTAATCAAGGATAGGCTCTAAATAAACTAGAGAGATATAAAACTCATCATAATACATTCTGTGATATATCATCCATAGTCAGTATAATAAGTCAGATTCACCTCACACTAGTCATTGGAGTGTTATGATTCATATCCTACACAAGCTCAAGTGATGTCCAAGCCGAAGTATTTTGTATATAAAGATAGATCATGACATATGGCATGTTGTTGATATACATCACAATATAATGTATGTTTGTTAATGGAAACCTTGTCTCGTGGTAAAATAAGAAATCTAAACAGAGTAATAACCCAGGGAACTAATAAACGATAACCCATGAAACTGATAAATGTGATGTAATAACCAAGTTGCTCTATATACAAGTTAATTGTCACTTTATTCATGAAAAATTGTTAAATAAGGACAAATTGTTGAAAAAGAAAGTTCGTGACAAACTATCGGCATATAAAGTATCCATAGATTTCGCCTAAGGGATAGTCTTGTAATTTCATATTTACATTATATAATAAACTAAGAACTACTCAAATAACTTTTCTAATTGAAATTAATAAAACTCATCCAATGACACCCACTTTCTCCAATATGTAAAATATATATATTTTTTTAGCATGATTTGAAACAATCACTGACGAAAAAATCTGCCCAATAAAGAGAGAGGAGAAACATAACAAGCTATGAAAAAAAAATTGTTATTCTATAATAGAAAAAGAACGAAATATGTTAAACAACAAATCGCTTTTAATGTGCTTGAACCTCCTAATGCTCCAAAATTACAAGAAAATAAGGAAAAAGGAAAAAGCACCCCCAACCCCACCCCC
>JAMXBB010000008.1:105457456-105473692 GCA_024138015.1 Lumnitzera littorea
CCCCCCCCCCCCCCCCCCCCCCTCAAGATCTTTTTGCCTCCTCTGTCTCTCTCCCTCTCCCCTTCACTTCTATAAAACATACAAAACCTCAATGGTGGGTGAAGAGGCAATGCACCAAAAATTGGAATTGATGGTTAACTTACATTGAAAATAAATGAATTAATTATCAGGAATATAAATGTATGCTACAAAGGCTAAATTACAAGTATAGTTGATGAGATCTTTTGGATTCTATGTTATTGAGCTGTAACCGACCATTACTAGGTAACATTCATGCAACCGGTTGCTAAGGCTATTCTCGGCGTTCGTGCCGCCGCCTTTTCGTCCTCCTCCTTCTACCATCAATTTTATAATTATCTTTTGGAAATGGATCGACAAAGTCCTTGTCCTCCTCTACAGCTCTATTCCACCTCTCCCTGAATACTTGAAGCTCCCATGTCGAGTGCCGCCTAATCTGCTCGAGTTCATACAGCAGCCACAACACCATAGTTCATAACATGAAATCTGATTACACTAAACCGTATAGGAACATGTGAAACATTCACTTGCTAAGAGTAATTTTCTTATCTAAACACGATTTATCCTTTCAAATCAGAAGTTATGTAGTGAAAGTGGAAGGAAAAATTGGAAGAATATTGTTTTACTCACCTCGAGTCGTGGATCGACAGCTGGAGGACTGTGTTTCTGGAGATTACATCAACACAGAAACAATCAAAAGTGAGATTAACTATATAGGACTACCGAGGAATTCTAGAAGAACGAGAAACCTCATCAGAAATCAACTTTTACCTTGTTTAATTCCAGTATACTTGTCGCCTGAAAGAGATTAGGAAACTATATAGGGTAAGTAGTGAGAATATAATCACTCAAAACATTCAAGTTCTTGTACTTTTAAAAGGGTATGTCTAGATTTTTCTTCTAGTACATAATTATTGCATGCTTGACTATTTTTAAGCACAAATTTCAGGAACTTCCTTCTAAACTTGCCATGAAAATCACACTAAATTCAGCATGGTGTTAATGGCAGTTTGAATAAAAGAAATTGCAATCCAAATTACCTTTTTTCCTGGAGGACCACCGCCACCTAAAGTTTGTATTCCTTGGTGAACGACGTACTCGCTATCAACAACTCCAACATTTTTAGTGCGATCGCCCTGTTCCATATAACATCACAATTTACAGCCTTGCTCAAATAGATGAAGAGCGGTTCTTCAGATACAAGCAGTAACTTCTGATGAAAAGAAAAATACAAGCACTAACACACAGTATTAAGATTGATAAGGTTGAAAAGCAAGCTAGGGATAAGCCCAGATCATTCAGGTTTTGTAATGTTTTTAATATGACAATTTTCAAATCACAACACCTAAAGGACATACAGCCCAATCCTCCATTTGGTGGAGAAGAATGCCACATGTGCTATGTAGAGGGTACAGCAATAAAGTACTCTTCAGGACAGTGAATCTTTCCAGGCAAAAAAAGAGTGACGAATGTTTATTGTAATGAATGTTCTTATCTAACTTTGCTCAAAACTTTTGACCGAAAAATGTACTCTGAACTTCAGCAAATCTTTCAGATATTAAAGAACAGCACGAAAATAACAAAAACGTCTCTTATAATCACAGCATTTTAGTACATTCCGTTATATCCATACGTCTGAGACCACACGGTTCTTTTGGGCAAGTTTATATATATATATAGAAGAGAAAAAGAGAACAGAAACTGTGTTGCAGATACAATATTTTGCAAATCAACTTTTAGGAGAATGCTTACTACAGGTTAGGAGTGATTACAACAGAGAGGAAGTGTGTTGATACCAAGCAAATAGAAGATGTATGTTTTTCAATGGTGCAAACTGAGCATAAATTTTATTAACATGTGCATTCCAAAGACTGTAAACTCCCTGTCATAAATGTGTCGTCTTTGTTATAAATACATACGCTATTTGCATTTGTATGCAAAACTCGTTCCTTATAACAAGTTGTATCATTTATCCACACTTTGTGCTTAGTAATAAACATTCATTCTCTGTATTCACTATATATTGTAACATTTATCCTCAATTCGAATTACTTGAAACAAACATCTCTATTATACTCGATGGTAAGCATACATAGCTCTCTCCTTCTGTTGTAACTACTACATCACAGGTTAACAAGAATCTATTTATGATTAAAACGTAGAGAGATGACACTATGAAGGACACATCTTTAATAAGACTTAACTTCATCAATGCCGAGGATGAACAAACAAGAGAAAGTTTTACCTGTGCACAATACCCGAGTTTTATATCCAGTCCCCATCCATGGACCAGATCATTCTGCATAAGGCAAATGCAGGTCCACCATTAGTCTATACACGAAGACCAAATACCACTATACAGCCTATATACAAAAACATGGCAGACAACAAATGATCCTTCAAAGGATATACTGTAATGCCACAGAGATCAAAAAGTTGAGCAATTGAAGATATACATGTCCACAAAATATTAAAGGACTAAAGTACAAGATTCGCTGCATCTGCAACAATTCTATGGCTCCTCCTTATGTAGGTGTTCAAGAGCTGGATGGGGAGAAGACAAGGACTTAGCTTAAACTTCTACAAGTTCACAACCAGAATGATGGCATAGGCACCGATACAACTAAGATTAGTAATTGCCCATAATGCTAGGGTGCTATTTTTGGTGGAACATATCGTCTGTTGGGGGGGGGTGGGGGGGGAGAGAGAATTTAAACAGCCCATATCTGTTCCTTTTCTTCCATTTAAATAGCCGAGTCTTATCCTTCACTGGAGCTCATAAAACTATGACTTTTGGACTGACCGCAATACGTGGGATAATGCCAACTTGTTGTAAGAAGTGAAGCCATTGACATGGGTATGTTTGTGCAATTCAAGAGGTGATGCTTCACCAGCGTCATGTCTAGAAAACATACCATGAAAAGGCACAGCGTTCATTCTATATCCACTCCCATTACATGAATTGAATCATAAATTCAGTTAAATTCTCTCAACAACAATAGTTAAAAATAAAGATAAAAAGTAAGATAATTCGTTTTGTCAATTTAGCCATTTACTATGTACATTGAAATTAGAAATTATCAAAGCACAAACCTAACTGATCTAAAAACTTGAACTCTAAGTTGGAAATAAAACTAAATTTAGCAGTGGAATAACTTGCAAACTTAAACAAGGGGTGAAAAAATTGTGCAATGATACAAACTCATGAGCTTAAGCTCTCATTAGCTGGTCATGAAACTAAATTTATCATAGTATCAAATCAAGAGATCAAGAGATCATTGTAGCCCATCTGTACTCATATTTCCATTGATAAAAACATTACTGAAATGTCTGAAATTCACCTAAGAGCAGGAATAGCTAGACTCCATTAAGTTCAAAAAGATTAAGTCCAAAGGATATATCTTCCTTTACCATAAATGGGCAAAATGGATACAAGCTTTACAAGATGCTTATTTTAACATAAAAGTTACCTGTAAAAGATGCCAGGTACAAAACCAAGCAGATCTTGAAAAAACTGGAGCCATGCCCTCAACAAATCTGCAGAGGAGAAAACAGAGTGAATAGATAAGTACCTTAAGTTGCATGGGCATTACCAAAACTCTCAGGTAATTAAGGCATTACATGGACTACATATGATATAACGAGTCTTCATTGTGCTAATGCCCTCAATTTCCTCTACCCTATAACTCATTCTTCTTTACAGATTTACACATTGATAAGCCCAAAAAGATGATTGGCCAAAAAAGATATAATTATGTTTAACATGTATATAATTTCCATAGTATTAAAACATATGGCTTCTTTCTAACTCAATAAACTTCTTTTTTTCCCTTCACCTGAAAAACATTTCAGAGTCTGGAATTAAAATACTTATAATGTCAAGAGATTTTGGTTTACCCTACAGATAGATGGAATTTGAAATAACAAATCTGACATCCATTACTTTCTCTTATAGGAAGAAGTTACTCTCGTGATATTTACCCAGTGCATGGTGGCCCCCCACTTGTGTTTGTACATCTAGTGCTGCCTCTGGATTCATATACTCTCCTGCAAATACATCTCATATAAGTATTCCAAAAGCAATTAACACGGGAGAATTTCGGCACCTTGTTATCAAAGAACTCGATTTCCACCTATGGAATCTCTTTGCTCTTGAACGAATTGTGATTCTATGATGAATATCTGATGAATTGGGGTCTAAAGCAGGCTGAGATATCTGTAAGCCTTCAGATTTCACTATACTGAGGTATCTGGGGAGCAAATGAAGAAAAGGGGTTCAGCACAATATCCATCTTTCTAAATTCTGAGTAACACTAAGCAAACATACAGAAGGGAGTATTGAAACCACACAAGATTTGAACTAATTTGAAATAAAAAGATGCTGCATGTTACAAAATCCAGGAGTTAAATTTGACAGAAACAATAGATATGCAAAAGTAAACCAACTGCTGAAATATATGGATATGTTAAATAGCCAAAGTACTTAAAACATACCCCACTGGGTCGAAGTGTTCAACACCTAAATCTTCATCCCAGAGAAATATATAGTCATACACGGAAACAACACTTGGGTGTAGAAAACGCTTTGCAAACCACCTGGTCATAAAGCACCACAAAAATATATTCAAATAATACACTGAAAAATTCCTAAAGATATTAGACAGGAATCAATTAGATAGAATTCTTAGGAAGGAATGAACTCCACTGAAAAGGACAAAGATGGGCAGGATTATGCAAACACCTCACAACAGCCCAAAATTCCAGAAAACATATTTCCGCAGATATATTCCATTAAAATTCAATCCCTCTAGACTACTTTTATCATATTTATACTTGAAAATGAGAAAATTAGCACTAGAAACTTTCCGGAAAACTCCAAAGGGTTGAAAGAAGAATGTACAGTGATTGGACTCACCATTTTGTTTGGTTCTTGGCAACAATGTGAATAGCTTGTTCACTCCACTCAAAATCATACCAGTCATCGACTTTGCAGTCATAATGGAATAGCATAATAGTAAAGTTTGCTGGAAGAAACTGAAAGAAAATATATCAGAATAATTATCGATTTCCACATGTTTATCACTAAGAGAAGTATCAATGGTTACCTTTTGTACAGTAGCATCTACATTATCTTTTTGATTGGCACCAACAGCCATTGCAAGTAAGTGATGATTGCTTGGAATTTCTACCTTATTTCTTGAAGCTTTAGCCTGGTAAATAATAGAGCAGAACAATTTTAAGGACTGACATAATAAGAAAACCTGAGATCATCCAAAATAAATTCTATCCACCATCATGGGGCTTTATGTGAAATTCCAGCTACTGATCAAACTAGAAAAAAAAAAATCCTCCTACTGATTGAACTATGACATATAAAAGAAACTTTACCTTTGATCTTACAATGCCTGACCATAAAGGCTTTAACTCCAAATCTGATCTTGTTTGTATTATACCATGAGGCAAGTTCCTTAATCTCCATGGAGATACATAATCCTCCTGCAGGCGATGCATACACTATCCATCAAGACCAATCGAATGCCTTAGAACTACAAAAGTTTGATAGAACTCTCATGCTAACTTGTATTAAACAGCACTGAGAGGTCCAGCTGAATACTTGCAAGAATAAAACGAACATAACCTGGTCTGTTCTTACCTTTGATGTGTCAAATGGGTGTAGTTTTTCTTCCATCTGATAACACAAAATAATAGAAAAACAATTAGTGAACTCATGAAAGCATATTGGATACGGGATATCTCTTGTGAGCAAGACTAAACAAGTATGAATTGAGAAATAGGAAGAAAATTCATGCAAAAGTATGATAGCAGAGACAAGAAGTTTGAGCTATCAAATAGCAAAACTGATTAAACAAGATACCAACAATAATTAATCAGAAACAATTTCTTCGTATTGACCATATCAAATTTGTACCAAACTTAATTCAATCCATTAATAAGAACTCTCCACCTTCTAATCTGAAATACATCTCACCTTTTATTTTCAGTACAAAAATGGTTCAGAAGTAGGAAACTATCCATCACAAAGGCTATGACTCGCCCCACATCTTTTTTTAAGGTTCATGGATTATTCTCGATAATCTAACTATATATAATATTTCCAGTCATGGAGCTCAAGTAAGCATAAAGCTTCTGCAGCAAATAAAAATGTCAACACCATGTCAATACTATCATTGGCATAAACTCACCTCTGTCTGGCGATACTGATATTTTGTGGTTCTATACACAATAAACAACATTGTTATGCATACAACACCCATAAAAGGTAGCTGTTTCATCTTGAACCCACATTTTGTCTGCAAATGAAAACCATATGTAAAAATTGTAGTAGAACATAACCCAAATCCTTTCGAATCGAAACCGTTTAACACGAGAACGAAGAATATAACATACCCCTTCATTTAATGGTAAAGAACTCCTCTTTCTCAAGAGATGTCTCCATGACTTTAATTGCTTCATAGACAACCAATTACACTTCTACCTCTATTCATAACAAGCTGAACAGCAACAGACAAATGTCAGAACAAACCCAAAAAACAATTCTTAAAAACACAAAAAAGGCCAAAACATTACTTTCAACTTACATATATAAAATACAAGTACGCTATGTCCAAATCGATGAAAACCACGTCAAAGAAATGAACTTGATCAAAATTTACAAATCACCATCTATAATTGAATCAAGGGTTTAAACTAAATTCTATAGAACAGAGATGCACCGGAAATTCCAAGCTATTCTACTGTCCCGTCACAGGACCATCCAATGATATTGAAACCCCCACTGCATTAGCTCCTATAGCACCCTCTTTTCTCCGCAACTTTATAAGTCCCCAGAAAAACCCTGTATAATAGAGTCGATTTACCCATGTTTTGGCTTATCCCTTTCAACAATAAAATTTGAAATTCATTTTTCTTTAATACCCATCAAACGTTCACTACATGCAAAATCTTGGGTATGAAAATCTAATAAAAGAAAAATCATTAAAAATATATGCTTGTCCAGAATATAATATATGTATATATATATATATATATATATATATATATATACATGACGAGATCAATTACAAGAGATCTTTAACACCTCCAAGATTTATTTTATTATATATTTTCATCAGAATCAAGAAACAAAAAATATTCCACATGCAGAACCAAAATCAAAGCAATCATCTTCCTTTTTTAATTGAAATTTTAAAAAAAGAAAATAAAAACAAAAGTCAGAATATTTAACGTAATGACCAAAAGGGTCAAAAGGAAAGAACTTGTTACAGTATCTACCTTAAGAAAAGAGAGAGAGAGAGAGAGAGAGAAGATGGGTGTAAGCTGAAATGAGGTTTTGATGAAAAAAAAACGAACCCCAAGAAGAAGAAGAAGAAGAATAAGACAATGAAACGGCAGATTGAGGATATTTCACTCGAAGAGCTCCAGACAGAGGAAAGAGCTCTAGAGAGAGATGTAAGAAGAAATCTATGATTGTGTGAAGGTGTTATGGTAGAGAGAGAGATAGAGAGACGGGAACAGACGTATTAATCGGAAACGCAAAGCCAAGTGTTGTTTAGACGATGAAGTGGCGCTGTGTGTATCTGTTGCGATTATGGTAATGGCATCCGACCATGTGTTGTCTGGGCTTGATTATTTTGCCTTTTACCTTTTTTATTTCCCCACCGTTTCTCTTTCTCTATATTCCCTGCCTGTAATAACTTTTTTTAAAATTACAAATAAACTCCCGACCATTTCAGGTTACGAATAAATTTCTTATATAAATATAAATTTTAAATTAATCAAAATTATTATAATTTAAATGTTATAATAGATGGTAAAAGGAAAAAACACAAACATTAAGAATTGTAACTTTTAAGATTATTTAAAAGTTTTAACAATAATTTGTTCATATTCACGGGATTTAAAAGTTACATCGAGGACTAAAAATACAATTTAAGGAATTTAGTGATGTATATGTAGGTAATCAAGGTTTTAAGAAAGAATTTACAATTATCTTTTCATTTTTTTTTCCCCTTCATCTATATAATTTTTCCCTTAATTCTAGATTATAATTGTAAATACGCCTCTTAAATATTCATGAGGTAAAGATAGGATTTCAAAACTCTTAAAAAACAATTTTAATTGTTAACGTTTGAAAATATGCAATAATTCTTAAATCACTGTAAAAACATCAAAACTCGCACATTAAAATTATCATTAATGGAGATATTTGGGATTTCAATAATTATATCATAATCAAAACCAACTTAGATGGAATAAATTAGATTTCATTCTTTTCTCTCTTTTAAGTTGTGATGTAATGAACTAAAAAGAAAGAGAAAAAGCAAAAAAGAAAAAGAAAGAAACTACTATATCCAAAGAGCTTAGTGAGACCGATGACTGACTCGTGAGGGGTATTAACAAACGTCGTTTAGTTTATGTTATTTTGTTGTGGTCAAATTTATTTTATGTTTGCCTACATGCTTTCAGTATGCCACCGGGATTCATTATTCCTGTAATGGAAAGAGAGAGAGTGAGTGACAGCAACGATGTCTTAATAAATTAATTACGATTAACTGTAATTGCTATTCCCGTGTGGTGTGGTGTAGCCTTCGCTTTCCTCGGTTTCCTTTCTATTAAGAGTATTTCTTGGGTCTGGGATTTTCTATTTTTATTTTATAATGCGTATCTTACCAAATTTGATCGATGACTTTTTTAATTGAATGATTGTAACATTGTCTTTTTCTTATATGGAAAATTACGTGAAAGTTTGATTGTAGGTTCGGGACGGATAAAAATATATATGGTAAACATAATTTTCTTGAAGAAATAGAAAGTAGAAAAAAAGGAAATGGATATTTTGGAAATTTAAATGTATGGACATTGATAACTATCCATACAGATCTTATTATTGATTGACTATTGTATACATAATACTTAATAGAGGGGGCAAAAAAGTTATATGCATATAAATATATTACGTGCTATTTCAAATTTTTAATATGAACATATATGTATCAAAATCGATGTAATCTATTGGCAAAAATAAGGTATTCTAGCAAGATGAATTAATGTTGAATCCTCATGTTCATAAATTATAACTAGTAAACGATATACCTACATTATGGGTGCAATAAATATAAAAAAATTTGAACTTAATAATATTGAATACAGACAATATATGAAATTGTAATAAATTTTCTAAAGAAAATATCCTTACTACAATAGTAAATATTAGTGAAATAAAAGGTGTAATAAATTTTTTTAATAACAGAAATGTTGAACATTTAAAATAAGAAGCAAATAAAAGAAAAGTAAAAGTAGATGTGATAAAAGATAGTAACCATATTGTTAATAAATAGTGATTGAGAAGTTTATGGGATGAGTTCAAACTTTATTGGTAACTATAAGGCAAATATATCTTATAGTTAAAATTATAAAAAATCATATTGTTAGTTATATACGGTTAAAAAACATCTTTTGCTTTAATAAAATAAATATGTAATGTAACTAGCCAATATATATACATATATATAGATATAACTATACACTATAGATTATATCTTCGCTCTTTGTACTTCAACCTTAATTGAGATTTTATACAAAATTACCTGGATTCAAACCCTTCTTATATCTACATTTTTTTTTTATTTTGTTGTTTTATTCTATAGAGCTACATTATATTATTAAATTAAAATATGAAAGCACTAAACACAAACCATCAACTTAATTTAGCAAAAAGAAAAGAGAAAGAAGTCATTCAAGATATGGATTGAGTAGACCTATACAAAGCTGTAGTAAGTTATCATCTATCAACCCAAGTGATGGTTGATAATAACAGTATGGTCCCCTGGATTAATCTAAGTTGTCCTTCAACAGCAGACAACAGGAATCCCACATAAAGACTCTTATGGTAGAGTCGGTGAGGACACTTCAATGCTTAAGTTAGTAAAGAGAGAGAAAGATAATGCAGGCAATAAGTAAGTTCTCGAGAAAGGATAAGAGGGTAACAAATGATAATCTTTTTACTTGAAGAACTTACTTTTATTTATAGGTTTGAGGTGCTTACTTTTGTGAATAAGTGGCGGATTCTAATTAACCAGTACACGATTCAATGAGGTGGCACTTCCTGCACTTAATGAGACATCCTTCACTTTACTGTCAGCTAATTGATAGATTATGTGATAAGTGGTCAATCAACATTAAATGAAGAGAGAGAAAGTATTCAGTAGATGGAAGGTCAGCTCAACTTATGGCAAATGCCCCTTAGGTCATAGCCTACCAAGGGATAAGAAACAGCCTCATGTAAACATTGCGAATAGTAATCGAGCATGCTTGGGGTACCTAAGTATTTTCGAACCAAAGGATATAATTTGGTCTAACTTAGGATGCTTACGAGCAACTTAATGGGCCTACATGGCTTGGGAGTAGGCCTGGATAGTGATCTATGAGACTTAAACCTAGTGTTTCAATAGGCTTGTGCTGTGCGAGCCCCTATGATAGGAATTGACTGTTAACAAACCTTACAGGTAAGGAATTTTATAAAACATAATCATTTGATCTTCTAACTCTAAATTTTGCCAAAGCATCAACAACATTATTATTTTCTCTAGAGGTACATTAAGTTCTACATCTTAAAATTTTTGTGATTCTTCCCTACAAAATAAAGTGACCTAGTGAAGAACAGATTCATCAACATCCTAAACATTAATAAGCTTAATTGCTTCTAAATAATTTGTTTAAATGATGATTCTTGAAACTTTTTGCAAGAAAGAATTGAAGACCAACACTAGTACTCTACAATTGAGCTTCAAGATGTGAGCCTAAAGTAATGAAATTAGCATAATCGCCAATTATGTTGCCATGTTCATTATGAATAATCTCACCAACACTATACTTTTGTTTGGTAAGATTAGATGTTTCACGTGAAAATTTACATGAGTAATTAGGCTTGAGCAAATAACCAAAGTAGTGATCAAAACAATCAAAATTACCACATGCACTTTAGCTAGGCTTATTGTATTAGTGGACAAGATCAAAAGATATGCTTAATATCTTCATCCTTTTCACTACATAACTTACAAAGACTTGGCACATTTATTTCCCTTTTGACCAATTACATGGAGGAGGGAAAGCTAAGATTGATTGCTCTCTAAACAAAAATTTGGATATTCAATAATGTAGGTATTTTCCATATCTATTTAAAGTTTATGTTATTTTATAACACTTCAAACATAAGACAATTTCTCTTATATGCAGACCTTATGATATATCTGCTTGGATCTTGAATCCATTAAGAGAGTCCTTGTCAATTATAAAGTTTCAAACCTATACATTACAAAAAAAAAAGGTCCTTCTAAATGTTGCTTAAAGGAAAACCAATATAATCTTCTCTCTACTCATCCAGCTTCTTCTAAGCATTAATAACCTTAAGGTTTTCATGGACAAGAAGGATGAGACTATTGAAATGCTTCCATGGCACACCCTACTTTGCCTATTTATGTGACTAAGAAAGCACATCATCTTCGTTGCCTTTTTTTTGGGTCTTGACTTAACATCCGCCTAGTTTAATTCTCCTTTGATGTGTTTGGTCAATTCTGAATAATGCAATTCTCTTACTATCCGTAAAGTTTCCATACCTTTTACTTAAAGATAAAGGTCTATAAGGTTCTTTTGGTCTTCATATTCCAAGCCATCTTTGCAATAGTTTCTTATTCTTGCTCACATGTTTACTAAACCTAGCCCTATGGTCTTTACTTCTTGACTATATCCCATGCAATCCAATAAATCTTTTTGTTTCTCATATCCCTAAAGGAAATCCATATGAATCCTTTCAAACCTATCAAGAAAAGGACCCGAATAAGTATAAGCATAAGCATATTGATAAAAATTAGGGTCAATGTCGTTATTTACACTTCAACTTTATCACTTTTTGCAATTATGCACTTGAAATTTCAACTTACCTAATTATGCACTCAATTAAAGATTTAATTGTTACAATCTACACTTCAATTAATTCTAATTCATACCGTTAGTCAATTTGGCATGATCAGCCAATGAGATGGTTGCCTATAGCCTTAAAGGGCTCACCTAACCTCCCATTGGTGGCCCTCAATCATCCCTTGCAAAATAGTAAGTTGTGAACTACTTTATAAATATAGGTTATACAATCTACTAGCAGTCGTCTACAACCCTATGGGGTTATATGAATCTCCTAAGGCCATGAGTGGCCATCCAATTGGCTAATCGTGTCAATTGGGTTAACAGTATGAATTGAAGTTAATTGAGGTGTAGACTGTAACAACTAAATCTTTAATTAGATATATAATTAGACAAGTTGAAAGTTTTGATGTATAATTGCAAAAAGTGATAAAGTTGATGTGTAAATTGTAACATTACCCCATAAAAATTAACTATATTTTTGTGAATAGATGAAATAAGAACCTTATGATTAGTTGTGTTAAAGTTCTTTGCTTGTTACCTAGTTAATTTATTTTGGATCTTGCTAATGAGAAAGTTCAAAGTTCCTTCCTTTGATGTTGCTTGAATTTGGCAAAGGGAGACCAAGATACTCATAAGGTTGATCATCATGTCTAATACCTACATATTCACAAACTTTTTTGTTTTTGCCAAAAAATGATCATAGACTTATCATATTTGATTTTTATCCAAAAGCACACTTGAAGCTGTCTATGACATTCATAATCACACTTACATTTTCAATTGTAGTTTCCTCCATTAGAATGAGATCATCTGTGAAAAAGAGATGAGAAAGCTATGATAAAGAACCCTTGAACTCGATTGGTTTCAAAAGCTTTGGGTCAATATGAAGCTAGATTATCCTTTTTAAGAACTCTATGCTAGGATGAAAAAATAAGGGGAGACTGGATCATCTTGTTTGATCCTTCGGCTTAATTAGAATTCGGGCAACTACGCCCCATTTACTAGCATCAAGAAATTAGTTATTAAAATAAAAGATCTAATTACGTCAATCAAGAAATTTGGGAGAATAAGGTTCTTCTTCCCCCTCTTTTTACTAAGAGCGAAGGATTTCCTTTAAAATTATCATCTTTTTAACAACATTATGGTCAGGGATGAATCTTGCTTAAAAAAGGCTAACTGTATTGTTAAGATAAGGCCTTATATAGTTCACAAGAATCTTTGAAACAATCTTATGGTTATAGAGATTGATTATTCTTTTAACTCTAAAATCAACATGATTAAGGCTCTAATTTCCTTAGTAACTCTTCTAAATCTAAAAACGAAACTAATAATATCAATAACAAAAAGCCTCACGATACACCAACACTTAGAGAAAAAAAAAAAAACTCCAAAGCCATCAACACTAGAGGCTTTCAGTGTTCTAATAGAATTTAAGGTCTTCTTATAGTAAGACTAATCATTGCATCTAAGACTTTACGTCTTCTTGAGTTGATGGTAAATTTGGACTCTTCATGTGTATATGCAATTCAATAAGAAGTAACATTTTTTTCCAAAAGCAAGCTTTGTTTTATAAAATATATAGAACTTTTGTTTAAGCTAAATCTAATAATTTTCAAGAGCATGAACGAAGATAATTTAAGTGAAAGCTAGCTTCAAATGACACTCTTTTTGGGACTTAAATTGATTTGGTTTAAGCAAAAGTTAAATTTTGAACCACTTAAATTGGAAATGAATAGGAGCTCAATGTTACGCCCCGAAGTCGCGAAGTCGCAACAATCCCACCGTGTAAACCATTATATGATAGAAACTGGCCTCACAGTTCCTACCATAGAGATAATCTACACAAGGTGTCGACGATCACTCGCTTTGAAGTAAACAGTTCGATTAATGATTATACTACAAATATGATAAGTAACTCAAATTACTATTAAACGTAGATAATCATATAAATAAATCCACAGAGCTTCCCAGGAAGATTTACATAATAACTACAATTTACTAATTTACAGAATAACTAACAGTCTTCATCCTTTAACTACAAGGTCAGTCTAGTTACACATTAAGCTAAATAACTTGATCCTCACACCCCTGGCTTCAAAAAGACTAACCTCTGGATAATTGTAGGGCGGCATGGTACTTGAAGAGATTACAAATCAGAACCTGCAAAAGGATCTATAAGGGTATGAGCAACTTCAGCTCAGTAAGTTGAATTGGAGACTCGTGAATGCATACAAGCACAAACAGGGTTATCAAACAATTATTTTCATGCAATGCAACAATCAAGTGTCATCGCACAACGTAGTCCGGTCCATTGTGAAATCAGAGAAATTTCACCCGCTCCGATCCGGGTTGAGGAGTTCCATGTTATGCAGCAGCTCACAACCAAACCCAGGCTTGTGCAATGGAGACCTCGCTCCTCCCGCGACTACCTTCGAACCATTGACTTCACCCCCGCCGCGACCTCCTCTCCTGTCACTTAGTTCGACTGAGGATGAAGAAGGGACCATTTTGCAATCCTGCGCTATCCCTTTCGAAGGGGTCGGTATTTGGTTGGAGAGTCCTATGATCCCCTAACGGGTTGCAATGCATGACGTTTTCGGTTATTATGGTCGACTAAGATTAAATTCCGGTTAAGGTTTTCAAACAAGTTCATACCAATTAAATCAGTCACAAAATCACTCACAGCACAAATTCCAACACGAATTCAGATACATCAAACACATGCGCAAACTACTTACAATCACAAGCATATACAAGCCTAAGTCTCCGAGCACTACAAAACTAGTACTCTATTACAATAAGCAATAACCCAACTTACTTGAATTTGCTCGATCGCTCGATCCTCAAATTGCGAGTTGATTTGTTTCTGGGTGTCCTATAATGCAAAGAGGTCCTTTTAGTACTTATTTTTATGGATTTTTATTCTAATTTATAATGTAACTCATTTTCCTCATGTATACCTACAACGTATTAATAATTCGTTGTATTTTATTTCGGGGTTCGGCTCCTAGACTAGATTCTAGTTTTAATTCCTAAGTCGTAATTAGGCTCGAATCCCAATGCGACATTAATCACTTTATGCTCGGGTATTCAAATATCCTATTGGGTCAAAATTTTGGTATTCTAACTATTCGGTACACACTAACCCTAATTGAGATATCGGATTTATTCCCAATGTGTAAAAATCTTACATTTTAAGATATTTACTTAAAATTAAATATTAATTCCGATTTATTATTTTTCTGATTTCAATTATAATATTATCTAAATAACTTTATTTTTTTAAAATTTAGTAATTTATATTTTCACATATTCCTAATTTCTCATATTCTTTACCTAATTTCCCTAATTAACCATAATTAGTACCTAAAAGCTAGGATTAGGGTTCCACTGCAGAGATTAACTTCCTTAATCATCTAATCAAGATCCAAATCAGTAATTAACATCCTAATTACCTAATTAATCCCAAATCACCCAATTTTACCATCATTTTAGGGCTAAAAATTAACTTAAAATTTTCGAAAATTAATTTAAAAAAAGGGCTTCATAGCACTGTTCTAAATCATATGAGAATCCTACAGAAAAATTTTGAACCCCAAACTACATCCCTAAGCCTATTTAATTTCCAGTTTAATCATGCTCGGTTTTGATCAATTTCTTAAGAACCCTATATTTCCAGACATAATTAAACTAAATCAATATTTTTCCCTAAATCTACATACAATAAAACCTCAGAATAACAAGTTTCATAATTTTCTGGGCAAAATAACTAATTTTACAAAATTATACAAAAATCGGGGTGAATAAATGACTAACCGGTTCAAAGCTTTCTGGCCGTCCAAACCCGGTCCAAGGCTGTCGGCCGGTCCAGACGCTGGTTCTAGTGTAGGGTGGTGGTGGTGGTTCGGTCCCAGGTGGTGGTGGGTGGTGGTTCTAGTTCACCTTGCTAATCTGCACAGTTTTCTCTTCTTCTTTTTTTATTTTCTGGAATTTCTCTCGATTTTTCTTGTGTTTCGATTTTTCTCAGATTACAAACTGTCCAAATGTCTTCTGAGAATTTTTTCCTTATTTATAGGCAAACATAGTAATTAATGTGCATTAATTTGATGGGATTTTGCCAATTTCCTTGATTTTAGGCTTTTAGTTTGGCAAAATCTTATTGGCTAATTTTTTTTCTTTTCAGTCACGACCTGATCTAGTTGCAGATCTCTCCTTCTAATTTTTTTCTAATTTTTTTATAATTATTTTGTATTTTTCTTTAATTATTTACTTAATTTT
>JAMXBB010000008.1:105478525-105645144 GCA_024138015.1 Lumnitzera littorea
TATATATATATATATATATATATATATATATGTAAAGTTTAGGTTTAGTTTTCGTAAGAGTTACGAAAACATTTAGGTTTTATCTATTTATATTTTGCTAAATAGTTATATATATAAGTACGTGTATGTATATATATATATATATATATCTCTAAAGTATATTATTATTTTCCTTATATAATGAGATATAATTTTGTTATATAAGTTAAGTTATTAAGTATCGATAATATATGCAGTTATACTATTACGTATAATATATTATTTTGATTGTATCGAAATGTACTATTAATCAGCTAATTTATGTTTCAATTATGATCAAGTTATCATAGTTCATAAATTCTCATAATATAATAAAAATATAGTTTATATTAACTAGAATTATTTGATTTCAATAAAAATAGTATCATTAGATTTATATGTATTTATTGATACGTGTTACGGGTTCTATTTCGAAATATGACTTTTAAAGAATATTTCGAGTTTCTAATATATTTATACTTGCCTATAATAAGTATTATCGTATTATACTTATTTTATATAATTTGTTAATATAAATTAATAATATAGGTATTATTTAACCATAATAACCCAATCGTAAAACTATTATTAAATATATTAAAAATTCATTTTTACCAAATTTGACCAGTATGTATATATAAATATATATATTTATTTCAATATTTATCAAATATAAATAGCCCCCGACTTAGCCTCTTAATAAGGTCTCAACATAACTTTTATATAAAAATCTTCTAAGTCTAATCAACCTTAAAATCTTTGAGAAAATATCTTCTAGCTTATCTTTCTGAAATGACTTTAGTTGCAATTCAAGTATAAATATTCTCTCATTTGACCTTGAGTTAGTTAAGACATTTTATAAATATATTGAAACTCCCTTTGGTCTTTGTGCCCTCTCATTTCCTTTCCAAACCAGAATAATACGTGGTGACAAACATTCATTCATAATTTAATTTAACATAAGCCACAATTTTGACTGTCTAGCTAAGTCATTCGATTGATTATTGAACAAATCGTTAATTATGATCATAGTTAGCAATCAAACGAACCAATTAAATTTGGATCACTAAAGATTGCTTAGGAACTCATTTAATTCAACAACATTTAGCAAAAATGGTGTATGAGTATAATTGAAAACAACGGTTATTCCAAATCAACTCCTCCATCCACAAAAGTTATACTAAACCTACTGCACCCTAAGGGTTCTTTTGTCATGCTATTAAACCCATATTAGTTATTTCGAATGGTCTTATAATACTACAATGCTAAGGTCAATAGCTGCCATCCTTATTACCTTTTCCTAGTGTGATGTCTAATTTTTAATTTATCTCCATTTCCAAATAGGTAAAACTGCTTAGTACGTAAACATATTAACAATATAATGGATTAAACATAGTAAACTTTTATGTGAGGATTATTGGAAAATTATATTATCCATAATGACTAATAATAGCTCACGTTCCATTTCTAGAGTAATATCTTCCAATATTGGTATTACATGATTTGACCAACTATATATATATATATATATATATATTTAAAGAGGTCATTGCATATTTAGAATACAAAGGAAATCATTTATTATATATAATTACAAATCATTGGCATCACATAAATACCTTATAAGTAATCTATAAAACAACAACAATGATAGTAACTTATATATATATATATATATATATCTATGTAACCATATATAGATTCCTTGTAAGTAATTATTGATTTCTCGTATATCCTTGTACATAGTTAAATATATACACCTTATAATTTGCAAGATTAACAAGTCAACAAGAAGAAAAAAAAAATTTAATTTGAATACTCACCTTTATATATATATATATATATCAAGTTACCGTTGAAGAGAAAACATAGCAATTTAGCACTCCCGAGCATTGCTTTAGTTGCTACACATTCATTAGCACAGTCTAACCTCTCTTAATTGTGGTTGTAAATATCCCATCAAACCTTCATGAATCCCTGGCTAATATTTTTTTTCTTTTAATACGTCAATGGTTCTTATTAATTCTCTAACTTGACATTTACTACTTCCCTTATCATTACGATTGAGCAATTTTGGTGGACATAGATACCTTATTGTATATGCTTTTGCTATACCCCTTTCCGTAGGAGAGAAAAAGGAAAATAGGAGTGCTTCAAATTTTTTATATTGTCTCCAGTTGCTGAGAAGGAGTAACAATTCTTTGTGTCAAGTCTTCCTTACTTTGAGATAAAATATAGCTTAAGTGTCATCATTTGAACTTAGACACAAGTGATTTCTCTTCCCTAGATGCCCTATTCTCTTGAATTGCCATTGACCAGCGATAATCTAAATTATGTATTGTAGTTATTTAGATTTGTTCTCATTAATGATTTATTAATATAATAACATTTCTTATTCATGCCGAGACTACAAAATATTATATTCTCCTATATATAGGAAGCGTTTTTTTCCTAGTAAGTTAAGGGTGCCATGCTTAATTTATCTACTACTTATTACATTTTTTGTGCTATATTATTACATATATTAAATAAATAAATAATTATAAGACAGCTTAAGTTGTGTATTAATGTATTCAATAAGTCACATTGTCCATGTAAAAATTTGATAATATAAGTATACATATGCATATTGCTTTTACGGATGTAGGGGTTTATCAATTTATAGGGATATATTTTTTACGTACCAATTATATTTATATATATATATACACCCCTTAAATATTATTTCATATCATTTTATTTTCTTTTCCACTCAAATAATTTTTTCTTTACGTCTCATTGTATTTCTAAACTAAATTATAATGAGGTGGTAGTGTAAGATACAACCTTATTTTCAAAATCTAAACCTCAAGATTACCTTAGCTAATTTCTACAGCTCGTTATAGGAATTTTGAGCTTATACGAAAAGCTCTTACAATGGACTGAATGATTTTTTAAAATTTTTCTTTTGAGACTCTTTTTTTTTTTATAATTATTAATTTGTAGAGTATCACATATTCCGAGATTAAATTTAATAAAGCACATCTCCATTTATGATCTTCGAGCTCTTTATTTTCCATCTTTGTGAACATCTAATCTAATTTTGTGTTTAAATTTAGGTTGATTTCCAATAACAATTTGCTCTCAATTTCGTAGAAACAAGCTTCAATCATGTTTCTCTCTCTAGGTTAGGTATTAAAATTTACTCTCTCTCTCTCGTTTATCAATCAAAACCATAAAAAATTAACCAAACCTACAAAAATTAATCACTCCGTCACCCTCCAAACTACCTAAAACCACCTCTAATTGCCCAAAACATCCAAGAGTGAGCTTCAATCGAAGAACCTAAATCAAAGTGATGGCTTACTTTGAAACACCACCATTGCTACAAGTTGCTATTTAACGATGACCACCAATCAATGGCGGAGCATGAGTTAAGCTAGTTAGATGCATGTTCGAAAGCCAATGATCATCCTATGAAGATGAGGGAATTCCATTGTTCGTTCAAGCTCATTGCCAGTTCAACCAAGTTTGAATCTACGATCCAACCTACAGCTAACCCCTAAGCTAATCCATATTCGACCTTGATTAGGCCATTTACTTACCATCCCATTCTCTTTTATTCCATTTATTTTAATTAGTTAATAGAATTTGTTGGCTTAATAAAAGACATGTGAAAATTGTTTTTTAATAAAAAATGATTCTAAAAAACAAAAATAATAAAAATAATTTGTCTTCTATATAAAATCTAAAAATCAAGCCTTTTCAACAACAACAACAATAAATAACTGGGGTTTTCAAAAATAAAATAACGTTTATAAGCTAATTTTCTTAATAAAATATAAAGGTTTCAAAACAAATGTTATCTTTAATTAAAAAATAAAAAATTAGAACAATTAAATAAAAAACAATAGAGTTTCCTTTAGGATTTTCACACTTAATGTTTTTTCTTTTCAACAAATAAAAGAATTAATGAATAGGTGTTTCTAAAGTTAGGATCTTCATAGGGAATTTTGTAAAAAGAAAAGTATTGCAGCAAGTTAGGATTTTCTTAGAACCTTTCAAAAGTAAAATAAAAAAAAATATAGACAATTTCATAAATTAAAAACAACCAACATGCTAAGATTTTATAAAATGAAAAAGCACTGGTATGTGGATATCCGTTTGGGTTGACCCCATAAGTAAATAATTAACATTTTCTAAATATAAAAATAAAAATAATAAAATAAAAATTTTCAAAAAAATAAATAACAAAATATAATAATTTTTTGCAATTATAAAGTATAGCCCTTCTATTTTCCAAAAATTGTTTTTAGGAGCTTATAAAATTCAAACCTCAAACCTATACTTTTTGAGTTTTCTCTCCTTTTTTTTTTTTTTTCATTTAGATCAATGGTTGAGTTAAAACTCTTTCATCCATTCAATTTTAATCCATGGCTTGTCTGATTTTAACCAATGATGACTCTTAAACTAAATTTTCACAAACTTTTTCAAAATAATAAATTATTTTTAATTTCTTGACGAGTATTTTATATTAGATGAATCGAGCCTAACCAACATTAAAATTAAAGGAAAAAGAGAAATCTTTGGGCTCGAGAATTAGGCAACTCCATTAGAGACTAATTTTAAGTAGATAAGCAATAGATATGTTTGTAAACAAAATGATCTATTTATTTCTTTCTTTATTTTTGAACACATATATATTTTGGAACTAACTTTTTTACATGAAAAATTAGGGGGTGGGATATTATTGAAAGAAAAAAAAAAGAGTGAAAAATGATCTATTAAAAAACTAGGAAGAAGATCATAGTGTAATCTTGGGTTATTGTGATTTTGCTACTACATGTTGGTGATTAGGCTTATCAAACACTAAAAATTTGTTAATGAAAATGATCTTCTTAGAATCGAAGTTTTAGATCTCATATGAAATATGAACTAGCCTAATAATTATAGATTGAACCTTGAGAACCTTAATTATAGATCGACCCTTTTGATCATTAGATCAACTACCCTAGCTTCACTTGATTAATGACTCTTAAATTAGTATAGTTTAAGTAAATTATTATTAAAATTAATTAAAGATTAAGACAAACTTATAAGCAAGAAAGATAATAAATTAAAAATAAATTTTGAACTTAGTTATTTAATTTGTTGTTAATAGGAGATTTAGATTCAAAAGATCGAGGAAAGGTTTTTAGGGAAAGCTAAGGTGAGAACTATGCTGCATGTTTGTTGTTTATGTATGGTAGGTTTATAAAAAACCTATTGATAAATATTAGACCATACGTTGTATATGTTGGATGTGTATGTGATAGTTTAAACCTATAAGTGGTAACCATAAATGAAAGTATAGTGGTTTGAAACTTTTTGAATGAAGTAGTAGTTGCTTACAAAAGCTTGGGAGGTTGTTAATATGAATGAAGAGAGAATTATAACGGGGGAATCAACGTTAGGGGATAAGTTCAAATAGAGGATAACGTTTCAAAAAATTCAAATAAGGGATCAACGTTTTACCAAGTTATTTGAATAAGAGCTTTATAATAACAAATCCATAAATATTTGAATTAGTTTACGAAACGTTGATCCATTATCTAAACCACTTTATGAAATGTTAATTTTTTATTTGAAAATTTAAAAATTTGTTGATCCCTTCTTTGAATTTATCCCAAAACGTTGATTCCTTTCGTTATAAATGTCTTTGTGAATGAGTCATTTTGATACAATTAATGAGTAGGAAATAAGTTCCAATTTATGGATTAATAAATGGAATGCAATGCTATTTACGACGTTGTAAATAGAGATAGAGGTAATAAACATAGTATGAGACTGTTAATATGTGAGCTATAGATGATAATAGGATCAACCCATACAAGAGATGTTGATATGTATATTATGGTTGTTAGATTCGCAAGCCAAGTTGATACTGCCAAGTTGAAACTAAGTAATAGTTTAGGTATTATTGAAAAATGGAATTTAAGTGTTCCATACCCTTGGCCTAAGGCTATAAACGAGGCAAGTTGACATGGTATTAAGTTTAAGCTCAAGCTTGACTCAAAATTTTAAAGTTTGAGCTTGATTGAATTTAAAATTTTAAGCTCAAACTCGACTTGATTAGATTCGTTTAATACTAAACTATTAATACTTAACTCGAGCTCGATTAGGCTTGCGAGTTAGTTGAGCCAAATACTATGAGACTCGAGCTCGACTTGATTAACTACTCAAGTAGCTTGAGCTGGAACTCAACTCAACTCAACTCAATTGTTCTTGAATTGAACTCGAGTAATTCACAAGTAACTTGACTCGTTTACACCCCTAATCAAGACTATGTTGTCTTATGTATGGACTAAATAATATATCTCAATGAATATCATTGTTGCATTTAATAAAATCTTAAAAATAAACTATAACTCCAATATCATCAATCATATATTTATCTTCATGAGATTTCTTCAATGACTCTTAAACAAGTGAATTACTAAAGTAAGTTGATTTTTACTCTTCCATTAACATTTTTTTTTTTGGGCCAAAATTCCTCCATTGACTGGTTGTTTAGTTATGGTTGAGTTACTTAACTATCTATTATATACAAAATATGGTTATATCTTTTAAGGATATTTTACAAGATATCTATAGTATATCTCACTTATAGTAACACAAGATACCATAAAATATGTGGTATATAAGGTACAAAACTGTGTGAGTTTTAGGATGCATTTTTTTCCCCCAATTATAGGAAAATGGGGGATTCGAACTCTAGTCTAATTCGATTAGAGATCAATGATGATATCATTAGGCTATAATGACTTCATAGTTCTGGGATGGAATTAAAATTTACTGCATGAAATCTAAAGGATATTAAACGTTAAATGATTCAATATGTTCCATTAAACAACCTTATGAGCATAAAATTGATGCATATATGTATAATCTTTAACAAGATAATTTTTTTCCCTTTATTTGAGAAATGGGAAAATGGACAGAAAATATACCACTTTCAAACATGTGATGCAATCTCTAGGTTGGCTAAAACCTTGTGATTTTTAGAGGCAAGCACACAAACCATAAAACTAGATATTTTCTATCTTACCCGTGATATAAGTGTTGGATAATGAATATATGAACATGATCACACCATTACAAAAATTAGAATATCACCAAGGTCAGTGCAATGGTCACAAAAATCATGTAACAATGTTTTGATAGTCATTTTCCTTGTTAAAATATTTGCGTAGACCCATTTTTAATTATAAACTATTATTAGTTGCCACATACATGTGTTGTATACAATATGCTAAAAATTTATTATATAAAGTTAAAAACCATGTATATTACTTATACATTTTTCATGTTTCTTTAAGATCTTGTTCGCGAAAAAATTTAATGCTAATTGCATGATCACCAAAAGAGTAAATTATATGAATATTCCTAAAAACTTTTGAAATCGCATGAATCTCTTATTTTTTAAAAAATCAATACCTAGATATCGAAACAATCATAGGACTAACTTTTTTTTTAGGTTCAATTACATAGATACACTCTAAAAACTTTCAAAATTATATAACTCTTTTGGGTGGTTGGTAATGGCCATGTTGTTTTTTTTTTTCTTAAATTTCCTTTGATTTTTTTTTAAATAAATTTCGTACATTTTTCTATTCCTTTTTATATTCTCATTTTTATTTTTTAATTAAATATATTTCATATTTTATCCACGTTAGTAGGAAAATACACATGGTAGTCAACACATAAAAAAAATAGAGTTGGTCATACAATTGTTTCAGGGGTCTAGATACTAACTTTTGAAATGATAGGAGGTTTGTGCAATTTTAAAATTTTTCAGTAGTGCTCCTATAATTTATCCTAAATTGATTTATCATATGTTTTTTCTTCTACTTTTCATTCAACATTTTTTATTAACAATAGAAAAGAAAGTATAATGAGACTTAAAACAAAATAACGAGAACTTATATAACTTTCCGACCTAATTGAATTTCAATACAAATGTTGATGACTTAACTGAATTTGATGCATACCAAGAAGATCCTAATGACTAATTGAAAATAAAGAGGATTTGATTAAATTTATTATAAACATAGAACACTTCTAATGCCTTACATTCTTGTTTGGGTATTATCTATAACTTTTCTCTTATATATATAGACTAATGGTTTATTTACTTGAAGCTAATTGAAAAAGAATATAAAATATATTTCTAAAATATCCTTTTTTATCTCATCATTTACTTATTTTAGACAACTTTTCTAGTTGTAAAAAAGAGAGAGAAAAAAGAAGATAACTTTTCTATTACTCGTTACAATAGTAGTTGTTACCTATTGCAAGATGATTTTTTTCTATTTCCTCTCCATTGTAAAGGAAAATTAACCTAAGTATATGCAACATCACACCCTCAATAAACAATTGCTAGTTATATTTTATAATGATTAAATAGGGGTATGTTGGTATTTTCATTATATTTCTAACCTAATGTTGTAATTAATGAAGTAGATTAAACATTGCAACATGTATTTTCTATAATAAAAATATATACGAAGTAAACACTATAGCTATAAATGAGTTGAGTCAAAATGATCTTATGTTAAATTCAACTCAACTTCAACTCAGAATTTCAAAACTTAAGCTTAAGCTTAGACTTATTTGAGCTTAATTCTAAGCTTGACCCAACTTAAAGTAGTACTTGAGAAGATCGAATTGGACTCAACTAAACTTGTTTTAACTTATATCAAAAGAATATTATTAATTAAAGTAAAATAATAATAATATTTATACTCAGTTTGAACTCACTTAATGTTAAACTTGACTCAAATTCAATAAGGCTTGTGAATTTGTTGAGCCGAATATCATAAAACTCAAGCTCAACTCAGTTGGCTACTTAAGTAGCTTAAGCTTCACTTAGTTAGCTACTCGAATATCTTGAACCCAAGCTTAACTTGACTATAGTTGTATCAAACTTAAGTAAATGTTAAGTCAGATTTAAGTAACTTATGAGTAAGTTCGTCTCATTTTTGCCCCTAAGACCACCATATGATTGTACTTGATCATATTAGGTTAGTGGACAACCACCATATATTTATACTTAATTATATTAGATTGCTGGTCATGGTCCATTAATCCTAATGGTATATCAGTATTAATTTATGGTTGACCATGTGTTGCTTGCTTAGTTGATTGCTTCATAGGTCGATTCCAATTCTTCATCTTTTGCCCAAAATCCTTCTAAACATTGTGTAGTCTTTTTTTTTTTTTTTTGTTTTTTGCTACCTCAATGAATTAAACATGCCTTGACCTTAAAATTTACCTTAAAACTAAATTAAACAATTAACATTAGCTTTTCAAATTGATTGATTTTTTTTTTTCAATTTTATGAATTTATAAGCAATTTGAAAGGAAGCTTTATAAGATTTTGATTATGGAAAAAGTAAGTACAAAGTGAATGATTACTTTACTTTGTTATGGTTGACTATGTTTGTAGGATTAGATAGGATTACTTCACTATATTTGTAAGATTAGATAGACAATCTAATTTACACTCGACCTCTAAATTTATTAATGTATATTGATTACACTTGTAGTAAGGTCGATAACTACTATGACAAAGTTTTTATCACTTATTGAGGCTTGAATATATAGAATGAAGTGGTATATAGTCAGATGCCAATACAACCTTAGTTGTGGATATATGGGTCATTAATACGACCCAACTATGGTTGATATGGTTTAGGATATATGGAAAGATTGTTGAAACAGTGGAATGGAATACTATTATGGATAGAGATAGCAAGTTAAACTACCAATGGCTAATTGGGCGATCATACCAATATGAGATGATTTCTATGCAATTAGATTTAATACAACTAGATATCATGATTATTGGTTTTATGCTCAAGATGTTGAATTTATTATGTTGTTGCACCACCGAAGTAACTCATTAAATGCTACCATAGATATTTTATGAAATCTTTGTACATTAGTTAATAATGTGAAGTCCCATATGAATTTGCATGATTTTATTTGCTAGTAGAGAAGCTATTTGTGGGTTTGTAGCTCAACCTTATTGTTCGGGGCACTTCTTTCAAAAGATTTTAGGTTTAAAAGCTTTTGGATAAGAAGATTTATAGAATTAAGGATTTTTAAACCTTGAATATCCTTATGAGAGAACAAAAGATAGGTGACAAATCATCATCCTCTTTAGGTTTGAAGCATGTGTTATGCCTCGAAGTTACAGAGTCGCAACAGTCCCGCCGTATAAACCATTCTATAATAGTAACTAGCCTCACGGTACCTATCATAGACATGATCTATACAAGGCGTCGACGACTCTTCGCTTTGAAGTAACTAGTTCAATTAAGAGTTTAGCTAAAGTTATAGTAATTATCAAGAATCTTAGGTCAACATACATAATTACATGTACTTTTCACAGAACTTCTTGGGAAATTCTATATTAATGTAACAGTCAACTAATTTACATATCAACTATCAGTTTTTCAGTCTTAAGCTACTAAAGAAACTCTAGATATACATTAACTACTAGGCGAATTGATCCTTAAACCCTAGGCTTCAAAAGAACTAACCTCTGGATAGTTGTAGGGTAGCATGTTACTTGGAGTATTCAGAAATCAAGACCTGCAAAAGTATCTATATAGGTATGAGCAATTACAGCCCAATAAGTTGAATTGGAAACTCGTGAATGTATATAAACATAAACAAGATTATCAAGCAATTATTTTCATACAATACAACAAGCAAGTGTCATCACACAACGTAGTTCGGTTTGTTGCGAAATCAGAGAAATTTTGCCCGCTCTAATTTGGGTTAAGAAGTTTTCATGTTATGCAACAGCTCATAACCAAACCCGAGTTTGTGTAATGGAGACACTGCTCCTCTTAAGACTATCCTTCAAACCAATGCCCTCATTTTTACTGTGACCTCCTCTCTTGTCACTTAGTTCAGTTAAGGATGAGGAAAAGATCAATTTGCTATCTAGCGCTATCTTTATTGAAGGTGTCGGTGTTTGGTTGGAGAATCCTAATGATCTCCTAAAGGATTACAATGCATGACAATTCAGAGCATTAGAGTCGATTAAGATTAAGTTCCATTTAGGGTGTTCAGACAATTTCACACCAATCCAGTTATAATATACAATCAATCATAACACAAATTTCAACACGAATTTAGATACTCAAACACATGCATAAACTACTTATAATCACAATTATATACAATCTTAAGTCTCCAAGTACCATAAAATAATACTCCAATACGATAAAGTAATAACTTAACTTACTTGGAATTCTCGGTTGCCCAATCACTTAATTGCAGGTCGGTTCATCTCCAGATATCTTATAATACAAATACGTCTTTTTAGTACTTATACTTTGATGATACATATTCTATGTTATAATTTAACTCACTTCTCCATGTATACCTATTATTTACTAATGATTTACTTTACCTTAGTTCGAGGTTCGGTTTCTAAATTAGATTCCAGTTTTGATTTTACATTGTCTTTGACTATGAGGAATCCTAAATGCGCACGAATTCTAATGTGAAATTAATCACATTAAGCTCGAGTATTCTAATATCACATTGGGTCTTAATTTAGTGTTTTAACCTATTCGATATACTATAATTTTAATTAAGGTATCGGATTTACTCGCGATATGAGGAAATCTTACATTTTTGATCCAATTACCTAAAATTAAATTTTGTTTCAAATTTATTATGTACTGATTTTATTATTATATTATCCAAATAAATCTAATTTTTTCATATTTATTAAAATTCCAATTCCATATATTCCTACAATTACCACATAATTCCTATATTACTTACACTTAACACTCCAAAGACTAAGATTAGGTTTCCACGTCAGAGATTAACATTCTTAAATATCTAATTACCATCTAAATCAGTAATTAATCACTTAATCACCTAATTAATCACTTAATCACCTAATTAATCCAAAATTACCCAATTTTTTCATCATTTTAGGGCTAAAAAAATTACTTAAAAATTTTGAAAATTAATTTTAAAAAAATGGCTTCATAGCCTATTCTATATCTCTTAAGTATTCTACAGAAAAAACTTAAGCTCCAAACTACACTCCTAAGCCTATTTATTTCTTGTTCTAATCATACTCGGTTTTGCTTAATTTCTTAAGAACCCTATATTTATAGATGTGATTAAAATTAATAACTATTTTTCCCTAAATCTACATATAATAAAACCTCAGAATAATAAATTTCATAATTTTCTAAGTAAAATAAATAATTTTAAAAAATTTTACAAAATCAAAAAAGATGTGATACTTACCTGGTTTGATGGCTTTTTGGCCTCTAACACCGGTTCAAGTGTGTTGGCCGATCCAGGAGGTGGGTTTGGAGTGGGGTAGTGGAGGTGGTTCGGTTCCAGGTGGTGGTGGTGTATGGGTTCGGCCTTCTTGCTCTCTCTGTACAGATTTGGGGTAGATTTCTAAAACCTTAATTTTTTTCTCTAAATTTTGGTGCTCTCCATTTTTACAAGCTTTTAACTGTTCAAATGAGTTCTGTAATTTTTCTTGTTATTTATAGAGCCTTATAGTAATTATTATGCATTAATTAGATAAGATAATACTTAAATCTCTTTCAATTTGCCTTTTGTGTTGCTTGTTTTTGATTGGTTAATTTTTCTTTTATAATTCCTAACCTACCACAACCAAATCTAGTTCATTCACTATTCCTTTGATTTTTTTTTTCTGATTTTTCCTTAATTATTTTATAATTTTCTTTAATTATTTAATAAGTTTCTAGCTAATTTCAGGCAATTTAGGTAATTTCGCATATTTTTATCTACACGTAAATACATGTATGGTACAAGTAAACATTCTTAATTATTATTTAGGTCATTCTATGATTTTTAGTATGCATATAATCTATCTTTAGTAATTTATTAGTTATTAGATTGCGCTTTTTGCCTTTTTAATAATTAACAAGTAATATACTTAAAATTTGAAAATTTTATAATCTCTTATTTTATTACTTATTTTCTTAAATTCGAATTTATGGGGTCATTTTTACTAATATTTCTAACTATAGTTTATAATTTAGGTTTGATCGAATTCTTTAACCGATCGCTCTAAACTTTGTGTATGAAGTTCAATCCTACGGTCACTTGGTTTAACTTTAAAGCTTACAGCATGACACTTCAATTGGTCAATATTTTGCAAAAATGCCATATAACTGTAATACCATTGTACTATTTAGATCTCAATAAGAGAATATTCCATATAAGGTTTCAAACGAGTTGAGTTGCTTATTAATCATTTAAGCTTGGCTCACTTGAAACTTAGTTAGGCTTGAACTTGATTCGTAAACGGTTTGAGCTCAAGTTCTAAATAAAACTCATTTATTTGAATAAATCGAGCTTAAACTCTTATTTAGATTCCTTTAGGTTTGCGAGCTGCCTCGCTGGGCTTATGAGTTTTATACATATTAGAAATAACATATAATAAATCATTAGATCTAGGAACTAATATCTATATAATATATATTATATGATACAAGATAATATATATTATATAATATATAAATATATACAATCCAATCTTTATTCATTATTCATTTGTCTATTTATTTATATATTTTTTTATTTTGTATATTTAATTTTTAGGGTTTATCTATATATATTATCAAGTATATAAAACATATATTATATTTATTCATTGATCTTATTATAGTTTATAAATAGCCAAACTGCTTATATGCTACTTTAGTTCATCTCGCTTCAAACCTAGCTTGGTTACAGTTCAATTTATAAATGAGCTGAGATAAAGTTTAAAATAAATCTTGTTTATTTAAATGGGTTGAGTTTAAACCTATAATTCTTGAGCATAGTAGAAGTTTTTGGTTCAACTTGATAATTTTTAAATAAGTTGAGCTTAAGTCTCTAGAAATTTGGCTTCCAATGGCTTGTTAGCAACCCCAGCTCGATAGAATTTAGAATATATTAGTCTACATAAAATACTTACATCAATATATAAAATTAATGCTTAGTCTTCAAATTAGTTTAAGGCCTATAAACTTTTCAAGACACTGATGGAAGAAGTTCTATGTTTAAGGAAATCCCAAATTCCGTTAATGTTTGTCATCGCATATTCTCCTCATGGTAATGGTGCAAATAATCGAGACAATCTATCTTTGTAAATTCCACTCTCACTTACCAAACCTAGGTTGATTTCTACCCACTTTAAGTGCTAATCTTCTTATCTTGCACTATGCCACTTTTAGTGGAAGTAGCCATGAAAGTGACAATCAATTGAGTTATAACCAAGAGGCTAGAAAAAGAAGATAAATAAATAAACGGATGTTATGATTTGTAAAAAAGTAAATTTTCTATTTGTTGAAGATGACTACATTTTTATTTTTATTTTTATTTTTAATTTTCGATTATTATAATGGTAAACAAAATAGGTAGTAACAACTGATACCTATGATAATAGTGAACATTGTAAAAAATTTATAATATTTGCAAGATTAGTACATGAGTTTAGTGTCGCAGAAAAAAAATTAATTGCATACTTAATTGTCCATCGCACATCATATATTGAAACGTAAAGCCATGTCTTATCATCCTTTCTCTCCTAGTGGTTCTCTTGATAAATCCAAAGAGAGGATTACCGCGTTAAGTGCATGAGTAGATTAATATCTTCTTTTTTTTTCTAAATTCTAATTATTTCTATTCATCATAGTTCCACAATAAGCACTTACCTAATCGTATTTATAAATATATTAATATTAAACTAAGATGTTCAAAACTCAATTATTTTAATTGATCACATAATTATAGTGGATTTTCTTCAAATGTCTCATTATTATAACTTGTTAATAAGATAACAAATTGGCATTGCGATTAATAGCAACCAAAATATGAAAATTTTATAACAAATAGGTAACTTCCATTGATTACAAATTAATATCCATATAGAAAGTGAATAATGAAAATCTTCAAATGCCCCCCGGTTCCAATCTACATGACCACTCGGCCAGAGAGGGAGAGTGCCTAAAGTGTGTACTATGCTTCTAACTGGGTTCCTTTGTCCTCTGTGATTGTGTATTGAGAATAATGATCACTTTATAGAATAATGGTTGAATGTTAATTTTACGTGTTTCTGACGATTTTAATTTTTGCTTTTTGTTATTTTGAACTTTGAAAACGGATAAACATATTTAATTTTTAATAAATTTCCAAAATTAACTTTATCAAAATATATGAAAATGAAGGACCATTATGCTACTTTAAATAGAAAAGCATGAAATAATAAATTTCTAAAGTTAAATTACATAAAAAAATATGGAAAAAAAAAAATTTCCAACTTTTGGGTCGCTGCAAAAGGTGTATTAGGACGAGTCTTTTAAGGCTAGCTGTTGGCCGGACATTGTCAATACTAAATGCCGTAATAAGCAACACCGTATATAATTTTGACACATCATTCGTCATGTTTGAAAATTACAATAGTTGGTAATGGAAAATGCACAAATATCTACTGTCCTGATATTTCTATCTTAACCATACCCTAACCAACCACACGCATACAATTAAATAAAAAGTACTGCATAAAGATGAAAATTCATTCTACCTGTCTCTCTATATATATATATATATATATGTAATTGAGAGGAACATACTCAATACAAGGAATTCGTGACGACAAATATTAATGCATAGAGACCTTACATATTAATCTTAATTCTTAAAATACCTAGGAAGTTAGAGAAAAGATTTTTCAAGTAGTACACATTAGGTATATATATATACATAATATAAGTATTAATCATATTTAAATAAAAAGTACTGTTACTTGTGTAATAATAATAGATACTTATATATCACGTGTATATATACCGTATATTACCTATGGAATTGACAAGAACAACATAATTCATTGCTGCTAAGTGCTTACTTTCTTTTGAAATAGTTGTTATATTGTGATCCTAAAAAAACTGAAAATACAGTTGAGGAATTTTTTTTAAGAATCCTTTTAAAAAAGAAGTTTCTTAATATATTAACGTGAGGACGACGTAGAATAGGAAGAAAGAAGGTTTTCAGGATCCTATGTGGTCTTAGACCATTATCAACGCGCATGTCTATGCACATAATTCAAGGCATAAGACGTTGAAGCAAGTGTCTTAGCCAGTTGAAGTCCCTCGTTGGGGCAAAAGATTAATTAGCTTTTTTATTTTTATTAGTTTTTATCATTTGAATATATTTATCGAGCCTCATACAAACTATAGAAAAATATTTAAAATTTTTTATAGAGGAACTCCAAGATAAAACAGTAGAGTGTTTTTTTTTTTTTATGAAATCTTGAGTTTTAAAATATTCATATAATACTTAACAACACGGAACGGATTAATATGGATTCTGGACCATCTTACTGCTTACTTTTCCATACAAATAATCATCCTTCGTTGTGCTTCTGCTTTTGCATATCTCCTCAGCTGGCAAACCAAACGCGTCCCTTCAAATCCTCGTCTAGATACACGTTGGCACACTCCAATTACCTTTTCTCGCCACTACTAATAGGAACATTATCGTCGTACCAAATACCAATACTCTGAGGATTAGGTTAACTCACTGTTTAGCATTATATAATAGGACCTTTGACAATATTATGTTGGACCATAATATACAATTTAATAATGTAGGCACCTAGTCATTTTAACCCATTAATTAATCAACACGTTTTTGTTATTTTATCTTACTCAAAAGGTGTCACTAGTGTTGTTATTCTTGGATTGAGATAGATTCTTCTATTGTGCTATCTGGGGAAGGCTCAATTTGCAGTCTCAAGCAACGTTAAAGTAGCTTCAAATTAAAATGTCGAACCTTAAAAGTTTTATTCTGAAAACAGTTTTAGTTTTTATTGCTCCTACGTGGCTTTCCCGCCCTCCCACAAAGTTCTAGATTTTCCACTATTAAAGCATTATTTCAATTTATTTTCTTTTAATTTTTTTCAACTTAATCTCTTAAAATACTACTATTTAATGGTCCAGGAGAAACTAATATTACTATGATATTACAAGTTATTTTAAATAATCAATTATCTTTGATAGTTACTTTTGAGTTTTATGTAATTATAACTTATTTTGAATGGTTATTTTAAATGATTATTTAACTATTTATATTTTTAAATACCTGTATTGTAGATACCATGTCTACTATAAATTAATATAATTTCTTTGTGTGAATTCATATTTCATGCTACAACTTCAGACTTTAGAGAGCTACTAACTAGCTCCCTTATACCTCATCGTGTTTTTTAATTAGCTGCAAATAGCATTTTAATATGAACTCCTTAATAGTAATATGCTTTCATTTAAAGGCTTCTTTCAGATAATATTATTAAATCAACCCTTCTTCTAACAGAAAATAGCTTAATGATAAGGTAGGTATGCATAAATCATAATTTAAATTTTCAAAGTTTTTGTAAAATTTTATAATTAATTTGAAAATAAAACATTTTTTAAATAATATGAAAAATAAATGTTTTTCCTTTATCTATAATCATTTTACTCATTTTAGGGCGTGTGCCCCCAATACAGAAGATCAAGTTGCTTATTAAAGTTAATTCAAAATGATTATGTAACTTACTTTAATAATTTGATTATAAAACATATGGGGAACTGTTAATGTTATTATCATAAAAAATACGATTATCATAAAAAATCAATTGTATCCAGCCACATTCCTGTTAGGCTATGTTTATTCTTAAAGAGATACTTTTGTGTCCCTAGGGATCACATCAAAATCTTAACAAGGATCATCTTCTTTTAAGAAATTTACAACTTTATTCTTAAGTTTTTTTTTTTTTATAAAAAGTCATTAATATATTATCAAACTTTTTGTAGATCCAATAATACAATTTTTAATCAACAAAAACTTAAAAAAAAAAAAAAATAGAAAAACAACATTCCTCTGACTAGAGAGTTCCTTAGCTGCAATGGGACAAGGAATGTAAGCATGTTCTTTAATGCCTTGGAAATCGCTCAAGAAGTGAGTAATGTACATGATCATAAGAGTTAAAAAAAATTGTAAGTTACTTTAATGTAGAGACAAATATGAAGTTTTACCGTGGATATATATTCATATGTATATATACAATATTAAATCCCAGTAACACTTTTTGATATTTTAAATGCTCATATATATACTTTTTTATAGAACCACTTATATAGGGTATCGACTATATGCTTAGAGAAGCATACCTTTCTACTAACCCACTAACACATCTATTCTCTTTTAATATTTAGCTTTTACGTAAATTCTACTTTTATATTACATTTGATATGCGGGGATGAAATCATGCTTCCATGTTTCATTATCCTTATTCATGTATGAGAGTGTATTTAATAAGATGAATCGCGATTTCATGGAATGGATAATTTTAATAAGGAATTATTTTGTGGTTCTTCCACCACCTCCTCAGAAAAAAAAATAATATTATTATTACTAATCAAAATTACTTATTTAATCTTAAACCTAATTGTAACATTTAATGATTAAGAGTATTTTCTTACAACTACCATTATATATGCATTATTAATTCATTCAATTATGGAAACTTTCAAATAGAGCTGTAAATGAATTAAGTCGAGATAATATATTACTGAGTTTGACTCGAACTCGACCTAAAATTTCAAAGCTCAAGCTTATTTCAACTCAATAATCTTATCAAAATATTATAAATTTAATTAAAATAATGATATTATCTATATTTAACTTGGACTTGATTAATATTTAAACTTAACTTAAATTCAATTAAACTTATAAGTTTGTCAAGTTAAACATCATAAAACTCAAATTTGACTCATTAAGCTTCGCAAATAACTTGAACTTAAGCTAGACTCGATTTTAGTCGAGTTAATTGGATTAGTTGTTGAGCCGAATACGAGTTATTTGTGAATAGGCTCATCTCATTTACATTGCTATTCTAAACACACGAAGGAATTCGTTATTTCAATATTGATTTCATTTTATTTCATTCTATTCTAATTTATTCTATTCTAAGTTATTTTTACATACTAAAAACGATATTAAAGAATACCGATATACACATATTTTGTATCTAATTTCTAAAAGGTGAAGTTGGTTAATGTTGTTAGAAAATGACTCAAGACACAAAGTTTTCGTGCGATGGAGCTTATAATTAGAAAGTGCAGAGACAGCAGTTCAAATAAAGAACGAAGAAGGTAACAATAAAAGTAGCGCAAACTCCAAGGGCAAAGACAAACGAGGGATCGACGCAAGTTCGAGTGGGGTTTCTAACCGATAACACCTGCTGCCCGTGCAAGTTCGTTCGGGATGGCGGACCTTTTTGTCGGGTGTGCCACGTTGTAGTTCCTTCACCATTTGAACAATTTTTTTTTTTTTTATCCGATAGATATTGTATTTTACATGTTTATGTCACATACGAGAATAAATCTATAATGGAATGGCGATGTCATATTTCCAGAAGTATTTCTGATTATGCTTTTAGAAAAAAGGGGAATTAATTCAATTCTTAACATGTATTACTATAACACATGAATGAAACCAACAATTCTACTGTGGATTTATTATGTTATTACTAATTTTATTCTATTTCATTTAGATCTTTTTTATTTTAAACCATTTTTATATACTAAAAATGGAGATTAGATTTATTGGATCTTATTTTTCTAAAGCAAACTTATAGTACTCAACGTTTACTTATATTTCTATTTTATCTCACAATTTGTTTTTCTTTTTCTTTCCTATTTGAGTTTTCAACATTTTTAAAATATTATAAAAATAGGATTTTTGTTAAATTTGTTGAATTTTCCTTACATTTTAAGCATGTGTTAACTCCTAATTAGCTTTGGGGCAGTCGGTCAAGGTAGTTAAGGTTTTCACAATTTCTTTTAGCATCCGTTTCTTACTTTTAATTATTTTTGAATTATTATTGTTATTATATTATGTAATGAGATATGTTTAAGTATTATTTTTCTTATATTATGTAATTAAATATATTTGATTTAGTTTATTAAACTAATGATGTGGACCAATTTGAAACTAACACATGTTGTAGATTGATGTAAAATTTAATAGATTAGATGAAAGTTCTATTTTGCAGGACTTTGAAAATATTGAGGACTTAAATAGAAGGAAAAAAAAAAGATTAAGAACTCAAATAAACGAGTATATAATCATTGATAACTAAGTGTATTACCTTTTTTTATTTTGTGTAAGTCTCATGAATCTAGAGTCCAAAAAAGGACTAATATGCCTAAAGTACCTATTGCAATATGATGAGAAACTATTTCTCTTATAACAAAAGGATCAAAACCTTTTACACCTCACGCTGGATTTATAGGTTGTGCCTTTCCGATTAATCCATAAGGATCGAGCACCCATATTCTAAGACTATATAATCTTATTACATGAAATGCTCCAAAACTAAAATAAGTCGCTATATAAAAAATATTCCCTCTTTTTGACAATATCTGTAGTAACTCTTTTTTTTTTTTTTTTAATATGTAACTATTCATCATAATATAGTCTTGTTAATCTACAACTTTTTATCTTTGGTACTCAATACCCTTTCATAAGTAATACATTTGGTCTACATATAATTTTTTATTTTTGTTACTTATATCATTGCTAATATATTTTGGCCATCAATAATTCATTACTTCTATTACTTGTTGTAAAATATGTCTTTCATACAAAGTCAGTATATATAATTTTAGAGGTATTGATATGATATTTTAGGCTTATACCTTTTAAGCCTATGTCGACCTGCCTTTGCCTATGATCCAACTCCTTTCTTACTAGACTTGGCCTCCTCACTCGTCTAGTCCTCTTTGGCCCAGGTCCATTAGATGGTCTCCACTAGAGACTCTAATAGACAAGAAGATAAGGATAATGTTTGAAGGCTTGATCGACAATTGCCTCCTATAATCTAAAACTACGTTAGACTTCATGTCTTCACTACGTACGATTTGTGAATTTGTCTTTTACTCACTAACAATCCTTCAATCGCTGGTTGTTTTCCTCTATAAATACTTGGTCATCTTTTAACAATAAAGATACTTGATACTTTACATACTTGAGCTTTACTCTACTTTCTAGCGTACTTGCTAATGTCTTTATATACTATTAACTTAAGCATCAAAGTGATTACATTAAATAACCCTTCAGCACCTCTCATTGATTTTTGTTTTGCAAGCTCAAATTGTAGTGTAAAGTCCAGATTACTTCCAATCTCTATTGGCTAAGAGCTTAAGACAATAAGAAGGTTTTTTTTTTTAAATGAATTATGTGTATAGGAGACATATATTTTGAATTTAAAAGAGATGTGTCTTTTGAATTAAAAAGAAGCATGTTGTTTACATAAAAAACTGCACAAATGTTGGTGTTTATAAAATTGCATTGCAATATTATAATAATTTCAATTATATTAAATGATACGCTAAAAATTTCCGTAGTCAAATGGCACAAAAGTTTCAATTTTGTTCGATTTCGATCCTCTTTCAAAATTGTAATATGATAATAGTTGGTATATATATATATATATATATATATAATATACGTGTATGATGATACAAAGATCCTTATAGCCAATAATATAAATATCGATTTCTTAATGGTATAAACTAAGTTTGATCCACCTATATGCCCTCTTTCGGTTGTTCTTCAATTTCCTCCTCCTTTACGGACTCCTCTTTAGCACCGACCTGATCACTTGAGGTTATTTGCTTGAACTGAGGTGGAGGAATATTCATGACATCGTTTGCTTTCTGTTGGGTGAATTCCTAGAAGTTGTAATCCTCTAGGTCAATGAATTGCTCATGCTAAGCTTGAAAGGCTTTTCCCCTATTACCTTTTCGACAACCTCCCTACTTATCGGAGGATGAAATACCGAAAAGCCGACCGATTTTGCATGTAAAAATAAATAATCAATGAGAAAAAACGTTTAATTTGTTGTCCTAGAAAAAATTACACCCTAAGAAAGATAATGAAACGTAGGTAGTTAATAAACAAATGGCATATGGAGGGTAGAGTAAATTTGCTAAATCAAATCAAATAGTGGAGTATGCACAGAGCTAAAAATGTTAAGAGAGTCGAATAAATGAAGATAAAAGCAAAACAAGCCGATTCTCAAGCTTTTTAAAAATCCAAATTATCGACAATTGTATAGAATCTAATTTGTTTTATTTTTAATAGGATTTGAATCCTCTAAAGTAATTTAAAAATCTCGGTTCCTTTTTTAATAACAACTCAATGAGGAAATAAGAAGCCTTGTGATTTGGTACTCTTCCTTGTTATGTTAATTTGAAACTCCGATGTATTAAGTGGGTTGGAACCTCCTTTTTCATATCTCATCTTTATATTCTTACTAAATTTTATGAAAAATAATAACAAAACATAATTATTCTTGGCGCTGTGTCATTCCACTCCAACGAAGTTTGCCTCTAGAAAAATTATATCAAAAAAGAAAAAAAAAACAACTCCACAAAAATTGAATGAAAAAGGCCAAAAACATTTAAAATATTTTATCATTCGATTTTCATAGGATTGTGTGTAAAAATGGTACGATAATAGCTCCTTTCGTCCAATCATATTATATATCCTATTATTAGAAAAAGAGTGTTGAGAGCACCAACTAAGCTACATCATTTAATAAAAAAGATTCAAAGAATATAGTTAATTACAAGGGCATCCATATCAGAATGAATCTGCTATTTTAATCTCCATGAACACGTGAAGTCATCACTCAATCCACGTAAAGAATAATTATCATGTTATTTTGAGTACACATTCTCAAATGTGGAGTCAGCATTTGCCGTGCACGTAAATAAGACCCCCACTTGCCATTCTTCTTCAAGATTATTAGTTTGTTAATTAAAAACATTAAATAACTATGTTAAGTGGAAAAAAAATTTAATTATACTAATAGGTGATATGTATCGATAAATAACGTGTAAATTATAATAAAATTATGACACATAATAATGAAAAAACAAAATTTTTAAAATAGTATAATTTTTTTTTTAATATTTATGCATCATTGATTGTTTACGTAACGTATTAATATATTATAATATATTTTATTCTAATTATATGCGGATTGAAATCTACGTATGTTAGCACTAAAATATCATAATAGGGAGGAAGATTCGAGTCCACAGCATTAACGGAAGGTGTTGGACTTTGTGTCACTAAAATATAACATGTATAATCTAATTGACCGGTGTTGTCAAACATGGTGAACTTATCCCAGCAATATGAGATAATGATTCTTTATTACATGGGTGGATTTATATACCAAATTATAAGGTATTCCAACTTGAAGTATAAATATTAGTGATGGACCAAGTGGATTACGTAAGGGGGGCTCCCGTCTTTCCAAGCTTGGAAAAAATTTAAAAGGCGGACTGTATATATAATATATATAATTTATAAAATAAATCTTATCATGATTTTAAATTCACTTGTCTTAATTGTACGGTTTTACGTCTGTCCCTACTATATCTATCTACATATATACTTAGGTATATATACAATGGATGAGCTCTATTATCCTATTCTTACAAATAATTTTGTTACTTTTAAATATTTACATATTTTATATTATTCCTTTGTCATATCAAATTAAACCACGTTTATACGTATATGAAAAACGATTACATAAAAAGAAAATGGGACAAAGAAAAAAAAAATCAGAGAAGTCCTAAAACTTTTGGGATAATATGAAATCAAATCCTAAAATTTCCACTTGTAGCTATAGTCTTAAAATTTTAAAATGTCATACGAGCAAAATTCTAAAGGGTCATGTGGCACTAAGACTGTACATTTTATTATTTTCTTGCCGCATTGTGCCACTGGATGTGGATGGAACTAGATCATGACCATAATTGTGGATGGAACTCGATCATGTCCGTAATTGGGAGCCCGTGTAACACGTGTAGCGCTCACTATTGGGAGCATATAGGGTTGTGCGTACCGTGGGACAGCCCAAGTTGTAAATCCGCAAGTCTAGAAAGTGACCCGTCACACCCAATTTCATCCATGGATTAAATGAGTTAACCATTTATCGGACTAGAATTTTAAACCTAATTGACTCATTTGTGAATTAGTGGGTTAAGCGGATTAGCTAATTGATCCACAACATAATTTATTCATACAATTTGGTGAGTCTAATAAACTAATCCATCAAACCTTTGAGATTTTTCTTTTAATGTGAAAATTTAATATTATAAAATAAATTATATTTTTTCAATTAAAATCTTACAAAAAAAAAAATCTATATATAAGAGAAACTAGATAATCCCATCAAAAGTAATTTTATTAATTCCATTATATAGAACCCAAGATATATATATACAATAAACATATGTTGAGAAATTTCAAATGTTGTTTCCTAAATTAGTAAGTCTCATTTATTATTCTTGGGTAAATTCTTATTTTCTTTATTTTATTTTAGAGTAATAATTAAAAATAAGTTGGAGGCGTTTTGATTTCTTTTTTCTTCTTTTTTTTTTTTTTGAATTTTTGCATGCTCTACGATAAGTTGGTTTTCTTTAACTTATAGGTTAAGTGAGGCAAGTTAAACAACTGGCTTTGTGAACTTACTTAAAATTCCAATTATAACCTTTTTTTTTTCTTTCCTTTTTTATGAGTTAAATAAGCTAGTTAGCATGACTTGCTTTATTGTCACAACTCTATTTAATATGACTAACTTTCAAGTGATGCAACCTAGGTTGCACTTAGGTGCAATTGGGTTTGAGTTGGTGATTATTGTGAAAAATAGGTAGTGAAATAATTTGAACCAAATCTGTTATAAGTTTCAAGTTAGTTTGAGTAAACTTTGGTGTAAGTTATAATTTGGTTCAAGCTAAGCTTTGGAAAAGGTGCAAATGGTTTCAAGTTTAGTTTAGTAAGATTAGTGGTTTAAAATGGTGATTCTAAGTGAGTGGGTGTAATGGTTGGAATCTAGCTTGGTGGTTAGGATATTGGTTGATGATTTAGTATAGTGGCCGAGGTTTGAGTTAGGGATGATGGCTTAAGTCTTATAGAGGATGACGTGTTCAATTTAGTTTTATTATTACTTTATTCCATCTTATAATTTTTATGTAAATAAAATAATAAGCAAGTGATAACATATTTGTTATTCTATTCATATGAAATAGAAACTAATGTTGTTAGATCTAAATTATAGGTTAATCCGAGATAGAGACAAGGTTAAGGGTTGTATGGTCTAATTGGGGTCAATAAAGGTATAAAAATATAATTCATATTATATATATTAAACACTAAAATTATCCATATCCTTAAGATTTAAAAGTTAAAAGACCTATTTACTTTTCATTTTATTTTTGTTTCCTTAGATCTAGTTTTATTTTATTTTTAACTAAATTAACATATTATATTAATAAAAGAAAAATTAACCAAAAACCCAATTAAGTTCTATAGGAATGAGCTAGATCTATGTCTGAGTCAATCGGGTCCTCTCATCGGCTATCAAATGATGTTAAAAGTGTTCCTCGGTTAGATTTTGTGGCTAGGTTTGATTAACTAAGTTGGATCAATTGGCTCATACTCAAGTCTAACAATCCGGATAGAAGCAAATTACATTTGTTTTATATTATGCAAACAGCATGAAATGGGATATAAAGAAGTGGAACAAGTTTTCTGCTTTGTCAATTTTTATAATCTATAATTTTTTCCCCATAATTTACTGGTGGAGGAAATGGGAAACCAAACTCCTCTTATCCTTTGCGTGGCCTTATAGTGCCGATTATTTTTTGGGTTAACAACCCATTCGTCTCATCATTTTTTAAGCTGATCACTCTGAGTGCTATACAAATTTATACAATATTTTCATTTTACATACAACACCTATTCATCATAATAACTTCATTTTTCTTCTTCCCTTTCATGTTTCCTTTATTCATATATGTATGAAATGCGTACATATAAAAGGAAAACTGCACAATAATTATTATTTATCTTTGCTACAACATCTGAAGTCATATATTTATTTATTATATTGTATATACATAATGTCATATGTTTTGTAATATAGTAGAACTGCTATATACAAACAAATCACTTAATTATTAAGTATATTATAATTTATTAAATATGGGGAAAAAGAAAAATAAATCTTCTATCAGAAAAAAATTTAACAGTTTATAAGTTTTCTTTCAAACCTAAATTTGACTTACAAGTTCATATTCATACTCATATTTGTAAATTACCTCATTATTTGTTAAAGGGGAAAAAAAACCGTGCTCGTAAATGATATCTTTTTCTAAAAGGTTTGCAACATCAATTTTTCTTTACAAATTGTTAAAGGAAATTACTTTGCAACGGCAATACAAACTTCATGTTGTTGCTCTCATAAAATTTTTCTATTTATTTATTCATAATTTTTTCATATAGGTTCGTAAAATATCATAAGACATCATAATTTTTTGTAGAGAATATATATACGAAAGGTTTACTTACTCTTTTTAATGTTAAAAAATTGTTTTAAAGCTTTCAGTGGTAGATGTCTATTTTTTTTTTTTCATTTTCTATGTAATGCATTTTATCAAGTCTAATTAATAGCATATCTTACAACTAACCAATAAAACTCAGAAAAAAAAAATTCAATAAATAATATACACGCATGTTAGTAAAACTAATCACGTAATGAAGCATTTGTTTTGTATCATTCAGTGGATTAAGAATACTTATATAGACAAGATCTATAAAGATTCAACTACATAATTAATCTTAAAATGATTACAATTAATATTAGATATACTACCACGTGTGTACTTGCCACGTGTCGGATAATTAATAGGGGTGTTTATATTAGAATTTTCTGCCAAATACTCTTCAATCAGGAGGCGGTAAAGAACCAGTCAAACAATTAGACTTTTGAAAAATTGGAAAAAAAAAAATTGGAAGAACAAAAATTGTGCCTTTTAAAATAAAAGACACGCAAAGTCCATAGCAGCATGGCAGAATTCTGGCGGCATTTCGGTCCAAATCAATTGGAATGGCATACGGGAACGTGATGAGACTGTTCAACTTAAGCAAGGTCAAGCATGTTTCTTCTGAACTTTGATATGGCAATTAGCTCAAATAAAATTTTTCAATAATATGACAAATGATTGAGTTACTAAATTAACATCGGACTAAATCATGTCAAAGCTCAAGGACTATATTATATCAGCTTAATCCTTATTGCAATCCAAAATACATCATTTATATTTGTTTCATATATATTTAACTTTTATATTTGAAACTCAGCTTTTAGACGTTTTGAATCTTTAAAAAATATCTCTTAAACCTTTTTCACGATTTCGTCATTAGATAGACCAATAAAACAATACTAAACTTAGTATACATGCATATTCATAATATGCAGGGTAAAAATAGTCATGTTCAAGTTTAAATGCATACATGCTTTTAAATATTTAAGAGTGTAAATACTCATTTCCAAATAAATTTGGTAATTAGTGTTTGCAAGTAATGTCCATTTGCTGTCAAATTTGTGTCAGCGTCAATAACACATGAAATTGAGTAAAGACCTCAAATAATTAAATTATAATATAATCAGATTTATTTAAGTCATAATCATGTTTTCTTGTTGTATCGTATCTGGTGTTTTCTCACCGTAATCGTGTATATAATTATATCTTATTATATCTCATTTTATTATATTGTGTCAATAATTACCAATCCTATATAAGATACTAGATTTGTAACTAACAAATTTCAAATGTATATTTTGCAAATTACTTTAAATCTATTTCATGTGTTCTTCTATCCATGATGGCGTGCCCTAAATATTTGATCTTATCTTCATTGAAGTTGATTTCGTAAGAAAGAGTTGGTGTTGATTTTTAGCCATTGAGGAAGGTCATTTTCTAAGGTTTTGACAAAAGCAATTCCAGTAATGAGAGGCAACCCTAGATGACCTCTTCATGGTATGGATAAGGGCTAAGCCAAAAAGAAAACAACTACCATCAGCTATTTTTTATTTTATTTTATTTTTTCAGAAGCATACAAAAGATGCAGTTTGTCAGTTATTTCAAAGTGGTGCATCCAACAATAGTAGCTGTAGCCCATCAAAATGCCACAAAACCGGCAATAATTGTTATTATCGTATATTCCTAGGTATTTTCTAGGATAAGTTATATTAAACACCCTCGAAATCTACTATATATATTTATATAATTACCTTGATTTTTTAACATAACATACTTATATTCCTTGAAATATATTAGCTACCAAAATACATTCATCGAACGCAACAACAAAGCCATCTTTTGTATCAAAGTGTAATTATGATTAGTTTCTAAGATGGGTGTGATTGTTACATTTGGTACCGAAAACCGTCTGCAATCAAATTCATTAGAATTGGATGGAATGAAATGCAATTAAGACTAGAATTATAAATCCATTTTTATGTTTTAAAATATTCAAGAGATAGAATGAAATAAAATAATGTTTATTAAAAATATTCTTTAGTTATTGTATATTATAATTTTCTTGAATGTTAAATGAGAAATTTTAATTAATAACAATTGATGAGAGGATAATAGAATTGAATTCATCAAACCAAAATCATTGATTACATGAAATATCCAGAGTTTCATTTGCTTTCTCCATATTTAGGAGTACACTTAAAAGATAAAATGGTGATTGCATAGAATATAAAGAATTCCATTTGGCCTTTGAAAAGGTGAGATTGCTATTTTATTCCCCTTTCATTATTAATTATTAAATGTAATTATTTATTTAACCTTTAACCTAATTTTAATATTAAATAATAAAAAATACTTTTAACAGTTACTATAATATATGTATTTAATTCAATTCTATTGACATTTGTAAATATAGGAAATGGTTTATTATTTTGGGTATCATTCCATCCTAATGTATTTCATTCTATTTTATTTTAAATTATTTATGCCTATCAAACGTTCTAAATATGAGAAGAAAAAATAGATTTTAGAATTGCGATTCCATTCCATCAACCTACATTATACATGTTAAAAATTAAACAAATCCAAATGCTTTTACAATAGACTTACTTGGCACAACAGAATATCCGATTGGGATAATTCTTGAGATGTCAAATATTTTTCAAAAGGTATAGTTACGAATATTTTCTACCGATTGTTTTCGGGAGACAGTACTGTAATTCGATTTGACGTGTGTTTTATTAAATGAAACAATTAGGCCTTATCACAATGTTATAAAATCTATTTTTGGCCTTGTCTTTTGGCATCCTAATGAAAGTTTGATTAGCCAAAAAGCAAAATAGCAAACTTAGGGTTGCATTAAATCAAACTTTAGGAAGCACCAATGAATCTCAACAACCAATAATGAAAATCGTAAGCTAGGGAAGGAGAGGTGGTTGAGAAGACCATCAGTGGGGAACTAAAAGTTAGGTGACTTCAAAGATCAGTAAATTGGACCGGCCAACGTACTAATTTTATGAAATGTGATCGTCAATTTCTTTGTGATAAAAACCAAATGATGACATAGATTGAGAACGATAAGCTTGGAAAATAAAATGACAATTCAATATGCAAGAGATTCAATGTGCTAGTGAATTGATTTAGAAAATAATTATATTGGAGAGGTAATATAATTTGAATAATGCAAACCATGGATAGACTTTATAATTTATCATATATTATATATGGAGAGAGAGATCGTATATTTATCCTTAAATTTAATTAAAATATAAATTTAGTTCTAAGTAGATAGTTTAGAGCGTTTGTAAAAATAATTCAATTAAGTCGATACATTATAATTAAATCATAAGAGTTAATCGAGGACACTTCTTGGATCCAAAACATGAAAATACAATAAAAGATTATAATAGATAGCACATATATATAAAGAATGCATGTTTACTTATAAATGCAATTAGAGGATGCACTCCTTAAGGTAACACAATTATAACTAAAATTTAACAACATAGTTAAAATGTACTCCATATAAGTGAAATTCATCATCCGTTTACATTAATTAAATATATGTATCATCAATTTATACTGAAAAATAGAACGTAATTCGGTCTCTATTATAATTATCTCATTTTGTGAGTTTGAATTCATTATTAGCTTGGTCATTTTCCGTATTTCATACGAAATCCTCAAGCAAACATTATTTGAGTTCAATGACAGGTAACTATTAACTTGGTCAAACCCTTGAATTTTGAGGATTGTATGAGCAAACGGGTGCGGTTTCTTAAGGAAATTGACTCGATGACTTGACCGAGTAGAATTCTTCCAATTTTGCTCCTTTTCCCCTTGATTTGGTTTAAACAACCATTCAAATCTTCATGAAAGGGTTTACCAAGTTAAAGAGAAAAATGAAAATATCTGCTTCCTCTTTATAGACGTTTATTAATTAATTTTATTAAATGCTGAAGGTCATATCCTGTCCACACGAGGTGTGTTCTATGTATTTTAATTTTTCCAATTAATTACTATGTCACTAAAAAATTATAAAAATAAGAACCTCCAAGGTTCCATATCTTCTTGAATGTGCAAGAGTGAGACTGTAAATGAGTTTAGTTGAAATTGTCTAATATTAGATTTGACTTCAATTTAAAATTTCAAACTAAATTTACTTTAAGCTCAATCAAGCTTAGAATTTAAGCTTGAACTCAAATGGTACTCAGTAAAGTTTAAATTTAATTTAATTAAGTTTATTTAAGTCTGAATTATGTAAAAGATATTTATTTCTTCTTATTGTAATGATATTAACATACAAACTTGACTCGAATACAATTAGTATCTATATTCGATTTAAACTAGATTAGGCTTTTTAGCTAGTTGATATAAATATTATAGGAGATGAGCTCATTCGATTAACCGCTTAAGTAACTTGAGCTTAAACTTAACTTGACTGCTCTCAAGTCAAGGTGAACATTCACATTCTAATAAATATTGAGTGAAACTTAAATAATTTCAAACAGTTCAACTAATCTATATTTTGTCCAAAAGTAAAATATGTTAAAAACATAAATTAGATGTTGTATCCTTATCCATAAATTAAAAAAAAAATTATCGAATGTTGAACATGTAATACAAATCACATAGTAAAAGATGGTATAATAAAGTTATAAATTTCTCATATTACTAATAACTCCTTGATATCAAATTACTAATGTAATGTCATAAGATATATCATATAAAGAAAGAGTAGTATATACATGGTAAGATTAAATAATTAATCTATCCTCTCTTTATATTAGTTGGTGTAAATATTTTAAATCTCTTCTCATTCTCTTACATAAATCAATATTTTTCAGAAAAAAAAAAGAAAAAAAAGAAGGAAAGATTGATTCAAACAACGTGATATATATATATATATATATATGTATGTATATATATATATATATATTTATGTGTGACACATGGTCCTTGTGTGCGACACATGGTTCTTGTGTGCATTATTGATTAGAAAAAAAAGCATGCATTTAATTCTCAAAGTTCGACTGATAATATTACTCTGAAATAGTAACTAGGACTCAAAATCCTTAACACTTAACTGTATATGATTAATTAGAGCACTACCGGATATTTAATAATTTTAGACCGAACCCAATACCGATGAGAGGACTGTATCATATTAGAGCATGATTAAATCAAGATTTCATGAAAATTTGTAAATAATCTTGCTTGAAATCGAATTGAAGATATAGGATCAAGGAAATACGTGCTGAAAATAATTGAATAGCATGTTCTCGTTTCTATATTCTTGGCCATCTTGCGTTTTATTATTATTATTATAATTATCATTATTTAATAAAGTAACCGGAGGGGACTCTCGACATTAGGCCTGCTGACATTTGGGCTAGGCTACGCAATTAGTTGTGTTCGTTCACAAGTTGGATAGACTTAGCCCATAGAAAATGGGCCTAAGAGACCTAAGATGGCTCACTAATCACTGAAGAAATAATTAAAAAAAAAAATTCCGTTAGTCTATTCAAGTCAGTCGACACATGACGATCTTTAAAGGGGTAAGAAGAAAATTAATAATAATAACACCTATGTGACGATTTTATTTATATTTTAGGATATATTACTTGCACTTGTAATCCGTGCTATTATGTTGTATTTCATTTTTGTGTTTAAATGAATTTGTGTTTAGAAAATCTCAATTTATGATATGATCTGTTTATTAATTGTGTATGAAAACGTAAACTTGTAACTCCATATGTCTTATGTTAAGTTGGATTCATTTATCAATTGAAAAATTATAATTACATTTATAAAATATTTATAAATAAAAAGAAAAAAGCGATAATAATATTTAAATTTTATAAAGAGAAATGACATAGTGTTTTCATATTTAATATAAAATTACAACGTAAAAAAAAATTTAGTAAAGCAAAATCTTACAAATATAAAAAATTTTAAAATATAAGTTACGTAATATTACTAAATTAAATTAAGTACAGCCATGGACTAAATACATATTAGTATTACTATTAGTGTTAATTTTTAAATTTATCAAATTATTTATGAGTTTTTCAAGGGAGAATTATGAAATCTACACATGAGTTCATAACTTTTTACCCATTTATACTATATGGAATAGAAACCAATGTTGTTAGATCTAAACTATAGGATAATTCAAGGTCAAGATGAGGTCAGAAGCTGTGTGGTCAAGATAGGGTCAATATAGGTATAAAAATATAATTCATATTTTATATATAAAATACTAAAATTATCCATATCCATATCCATGAAATTTAAAAGTTAAGACATATTTACTATTCATTTTATTTTTATTTCCTTAGATCTAGTTTTATTTTTTTAACTAAATTAACATATTATATATAAAAAAAGAAAAATTAATTGAAAACCTGATTAAGTTCTATAGGAACTGAGCTAGATCTATGCTGGGTCAATCGGGTCTTCTTGTTGGCTATCAAGGGGTGTCAAAAGTGTTCCTCAGCTGGGTTTGATTGAACTGAGTTGGATCAACTAGCTCGTGAAGTCTAACAATACTGATGGAAGCATATTACATTCCTACTATATCATGCAAGCAACATGAAAGATGATACAAAGAAGTGGAACGGGTTGTCTACCTTATCAATTTTTATAATTTATAATTTTACTCCCATAATTTATTGGTGGAGGAAATGGGAAACCAAACTCCTCTTATCATTTGCGTTTGGGTTAACAACCCATTCATCTCATCATTTTTTAAGCTGATCGCTCTTAGTACTATACGAGTTCATACAATATTTTCATTTTGCATACAACACCTATACATCATAATAACTCTGTTTTTCTTCTTCCTTTCACATTTCCTTTATTCATATGTGTATGAAGTACATATATGTAAAAGGAAACTTGCACAATAATTATTATCCATCTCTGTTACAATTGCCGAAGTCATATATATTATTATCCTGTACGTAAATATTGACATATATTTTGTAATACGGTAGAACTGTTATATACAAACAAATTACTCAATTATTAAGTACGTTATAATTTATTATATATGGGGAAAAACAAAAATAAATCTTCTATCGTGAAAAATTCTTAATAGTTTATAAGTTTTCTTTCAACTATAAATTTGACTTACAAGTTCATATTCATACTCATATTTATAGTTATTGTTTGTAAATTACCTCATTATTTGTTAAAGGGGGAAAAAAAATCGTACTTCATTAAATGGATGTAAATCATTTCTTTTTCTAAAAGATTTATAACGTCATTTTTTCTTTACGAATTGTTAAAGGAAATTACTTTTCAACGGCATTACAAACTTCATGTTGTTGCTCTCATAAAATTTTTCTATTTATTTATTTATAATTTTTTTCATATACGTTCGTAAAATATCATAAGACATCATAATTTTTTTTATAGAGAATATATATACGAAAGGTCTACCTATTCTTTTTAATGTTAAAAAATTGCTTTAAAGCTTTCAATGGTAGATGTCTATTTTTTCTTTCATTTTCTATGTAATGCGTTTTATCAAGTCTAATTAATAGTATATCTTACAACCAACCTATAAAACTCAGAAAAAAAAAAATCAATAAATAATATACACTATATATATACATGCATGTTAGTAAAACTAATCATGTAATGTAGCATTTGCTTTGTATCATTCAGCGGATTGAGTATACTTATATAAATAAGATCTATAAAGATTCAACTACATAATACATCGTATAATGATTACAATTAATATTAGATATACTACTACGTGTGTACTTGCCACGTGTCAGATAATTAATGGGGGTGTTTTTATAAGAATTTTCTGCCCAATAATACTCTTCAATCAGGACGCGGCAAAGAACCAGTCAAACAATTAGACTTTTGAAAATTTGAAAAAAAAGAAGAAAATTGGAAGAACAAAAATTTTGCCTTTTCAAATAAAAGACATGCAAAGTCCATACCCGCATGGCAGGATTTTGGCGGCCTTTCGGTCTAAAACAAATGGAATGGCGTACGGGAACGTGATGAAACTGTTCAACTTGAGCAAGGTCAAGCATGTTTCTTCTGAACTTTGAAATAGCAATTTGCTTAAATAAAAATTTTCAATAACATGATAAATGATCGAGGAACTACATTAACATCGGGCTAAATCATATCAAATCTCAAGTAAAATATATTATATCAGCTTAATCCTTATTGCAATCCAAAATACTCTCTTTATATTTGTTTTATATATGTTTAATTTTTATATTTAAAACTCAGCTTTTAGATGCCTTGAATCTTTGAAAAATGTGTTCTTAAACCTTTTTCACTATTTTGTCGTTATATAGACTAATAAAACAATAATAAAATTAATATACATGTATATTCATAATATCAAGGGTAAAAATAGTTATGTAAATGCATGTACTTTTAAAGATTTAAGAATGTAAATATTCATTTTCAAATAAAATTAGTAATTCCTATTTGAGGCTCATGCCTTATATCCTTATTTTCTAGCAAATTCATGTTAATACCAATAATACTTGAAATTGAGTAAAGATCACAAATAATTAAATTATAAGATAATCATATTTATTTATATTATAATCTTATCTTCTCATCGTGTCATGTCTCATTTTTTTTACTGTAATAATCATGCATATAATCATTTCGTATCATGCCTCATTTTATTGTATTATGCCAGTAATTATCAATCCTATATAAAATACTAAATGCATATCTAATAAATTTCAAATGTATATTTTGAAAATTACTCTGAATCTATTTCATGCGTTCTTCTGTCCATGATGGGGTGTCCTAAACGTTTGACATAATCTTCATTGTAGTTGATTTCGTAAGCAAGAGGTGGTGTTGATTTTTAGCCATTGAGGAAGAGCATTTTCTAATGTTTTGACGAACGCAATTCCAGTAGTGAGAGGCAACCCTAGATAACCTTTTCAAGGTATGGATAAGAGCTAAGCCAAAAACAAAACAACTAATATCAGCTTTCTTTTCTTTTCTTTTCTTTTTTTTCTCAGAAGCATACAAAAGATGCTCTTTATCAATCAATTCAAAGAGGTGCATCAAACAATATTAGCTGTGGCCCATCAAAACTACAAAACCGGCAATAATTGTTATTATCATATATTCCTAGGTATTTTCTAGGATAAGTTATATTAAACACGCTCGAAATCTACTATATATATTTATATAATTACCTTGATTTTTTAACATAATATGCTTATGTTCCTTGAAATGTATTAGCAACCAAAATATTTTCATCAAACACAACGGCAAGGCCATCGTTTGTATCAAAGTGTAATTATGATTAGTTTCTAAGACGAGTGTGATTGTGACATTTGTTAGTAGGGAATGAGGTGGAATGAAATTGATTGAAATAAGATGGAATTAAAATAGAATGGAATTAAGATTAGAATTATAAATCTATTTTTATGTTTGAAAATATTCAAGAAATGAAATGAAATGGAATGGTGTTTGTAAAAAAAAAAACCTTTAATTATTGTATGTTATAATCATATTGAATATTAAATAAATAATTTTAATTAATAATAATTAATAAGTAAAGAATGGAATCGAATTTCTCCTTGAAACGGAATTGTCCAGTCCATGAAATTACAATTCCACCTTGTTACGTTTAGTTTATAAGAAGGAATAAGATCACGATTTCGAATTTCATTTGATTTTCCTATGTTTAAAAATGTATTTAAAAGGTAGAATCGCGATTTTATAGAATTGATGAGTCTTACTTTAATGAAGAATATCATTTCGCTTTTGAAAAGGTAAAATCGTAATTTCATTCTCCTTTGATTATTAACTATTAAACACAATTATTTAATTAACTTTCAACATAGTTTTGATACTTTTGATAATTACTCAATAATTAAATATACTTTTTATAATTATTACTATATATACATTTAATCCAATTGCATTTCATTCCATTATATTTGTTAATATAAAAAATAATTTATTATTCCATTCTATTCTATTTTAAATTATTATTACGTATAAAATGTAAGATAAATATATATATAAAAATGACGAAAAGGAATAAATATAAGAATTACGATTCTATTCTAATTTATTACCATATATGATATGGGATTTTAAAATGGTGGGGTTGAGGGGAGAACCTACATTCTACGACGAGTTTGCTTAGAAAATTAAACAAATGTGAATGATTGTTGTATAAAAAGACTTACTTGGCACGGCATCTGATTGGGAGAATTCTCAAGATGTCAAATATTTTTCAAAGGGCATAAGTGCGAATTCAAAAAGTTCGAGACATTTTCTGTTGATTGTTTTCGAGAGACATTACTGTAATTTGATTTGACGTATGTTTTATTAAAGGAACAATTAGGCCTTATCGCGATGTTATAAAATCTATTTTCGGTTTGTCTTTTGGTGTCCTAATGAAAGTTTGATTAACCAAAAAGCAAAATAACAAACTTTAGGTTGTGCTAAATCAAACTTTTGGAAGCACCAATGATTCTCAACAACTAATAATGAAAATCGTAAGGTATGGAAGGAGAGGAGGTGGTTGAGAAATCCATTAGTGGGGAACTAGCAGTTTGGTGACTTCAAAGATCACTAAATTGGACTGAACCAACTTATTGATTTTATGAATTGTGATCGTCAATTTCTATGTAACAATAAAAGCCAGATGATGACATAGATTGAAAAAAATAAGTTTGAAAAATAAAATAAAGATTCCTAAAATGAGTATTCAATATGTAAGAGATATAATGTGCTTAAATTTGTATAAAACTGATTCCAAACTGTGAACAGGTTCTAAACTAATTTATTAGGCTGTTGAATCAATTCGGCTCAATCATAAGCAAGCTTGACCCATACGTTAAATCTTTAGGTTCTAAGGGCCTAAGCATTTTATTATGGAGAACTTGACGAGCCTATCGGTTTAGGATCGGGCTAATCCTAAAATTTAAAAAAAAATTATATATAATGCAAACATACTATGTATATACTATATATAAATATAATATAATACAAACAAGTGTGTATTATATATAATATATTATTAATATAGATTGTGTATTGAGGAAAATTCGATTCACAAGAACAATAGTTGACGTATTGACATAAAGTTTTAGATTCAGTAGGAACAAAAACAAATAAATGAATAGTCTATAAATTATTTATAATAATTAATGGAAATTTGGAAAAACGAAAACCCTACAATTCAAGGGCCGCGAAACTAGGTTGGGCCTACCCTTTTAAGGGTCGGGCTCAATTCACTTTCTAGCTGACTCGTGAACTAATGATTCAGGGTTGGTTTCAGACCAGTTCAAATCGGTGCATAAGTTTAAATGTGTAGGTGAATTGATTTAGAGAATAATTATATAAGAGAGGTTGCATGTTTTGAATAATGCAAACCATAGATAGACTTTATAATATATATATATATATATATATATATAGATAAAGAATATATATTTACCCATTAAATTTAACTAAAATATAAATTCAAATTCAAATGAACAATTTAAAACAATTGAAAAAGTAATTAGATTAAGTTAATATTTCATATGTAAGTCATAGGAGTTAATAGATGACACCCCTTAGATACAAAACATGAAAATATAATAGAAGGTTATGATAGGTAGTGTATATATATATATAGAGAATGCATGTTTATTTACAAATGCAATTAGAGGATGTACTTATAAAGATAACACAATTTTAACAAAAATTTAACAACATAGTTGAAAAGTAATCCATATAAGTGAAATTCATCATCTTTTTGCATCAATTAAAAATATAGATCATCAATTTACACTGAGAAATGAAACATAATCCCCTCTCCATTATAATTATCTCATTTTGTGGTCATTTTCGGTATTTAATATAAATTCCTCAAGCACAAGTTATTTGAGTTTAATGGAAGGTAAATATTAACTTGGTTTCAAACGGCTGACCTTTGAGGATTGTAAGAGCAAACCGCGTCGGTATCTCATTTGATTTTAAGCCACTTTATCCTATTCTCTATGAAAATTGACTCGATTACTTGACCGAGTAGAAGGATTCCAATTTGTCTCCTTTGCCCCTTCATTTGGTTTAAAGAACCATTCAAATCTTCATGAAATGGTTTACCAAGTTAAAGAGAAAAATGAAAATTTCTGCTTCCTCTTTGTAGACTTTTATTCATTAATTTTATGAAATCATGATGTCCAAATCCTGCTGACACGAGGTGTGTTCTATGTTTTTTACTTTTCCCAATTAATTATGTCAATAGAAAATCATATATTTTCTTGAATGTGTATGAGTAGAACCATGATCGAGTCTAGTTGAATTCTCAAAACAAAAGAAGAAGCTGCGACAAAGCAATTATATAGTGTTGAATTTGAGCCGAACTTAAAATTTAAAAATGCATTCATTTTAAGTTCAATCGAACATCAAATTTTAAGCTTGAACTCAAATGGTTTTCAGCAAAGTTCAAACTCAATTTGATTAAGTTTGTTTAAATTCTATTTCTGTAAAAAAATATTTATTTCTTCTTATTATGATAATTAATATTAATATACAAATTTGACTTGAACACGATTAGTATCTATACTCAATTTTAATTTGATTAGGCTCGTTTGCTAGTCAACCTAAGTATTACAAAGGACGAGCTCATTCCATTAATCACTCGGATAACTCGAGTTTAACTTAACTCGGCTGCTCTCGATATGAACACTCACACTCCAATAAATATCGAGCAAACTCAAGTAATTTCCAAATAATTTAATTCATCTATCCCTTTTGCAAGAGTAAAAGGTGTTAAAAATATTATTTAGATGTTGTATCCTTATACATAAATTATAAATAAAAAATTATAAAATGGTGAATATGTAATACAAATCACATGGTAAAAGATGGTATAATTAATTCCTCAAATTACTAATAACTCCTTGATATCAAATAAATAATGCAACGTCGTAAGATATATCATATGAAGAAAGAGTAGTATATTAATTTAAATCAACATTTTTCTTTTTTTTTTTTGTGGCCACAAAAATCAACATTTTTCAAAAAAAAAATGAAAGATTAATTTGAACAATGTGAATTTTTTTTTTTGTTTGACACGCTGTCCTTGTGCGCATTATTGCTTAGAAAAAAGTATACATTTGATTCTCAAAGTTTACTTTTCATTTTGACCGATAATAGTACTCTAAACTAGTAACTAGGACTGAAAATCTCTGTTACTTAACTATATTGCTAGTGTTAATTTTTGCATCAATAAATCTAGAATTCTATGTGATTAATTAGAGCACTGCCAAATAGTTAATAAATTAATTAGACCGAACAGGATACCGATGAGAGGAATGTATTATATATTGGAACATGATTAAATCACGATTTTATGAAAATTGTAAATAATCTTGCTTGAAATCCAATTGTAAGTATAGGATAAAGGATATACGTGGTGAAAATAATTCAATAGCAAGATTTGTTTTCTATTTTCTTGTCCATCTTATGCTATCATCTGTATATAAAAGCCATTTATATACTTGCTGACATTTGGGCTGGACTACGTAGTGACGCAATTAGTTATGTTTGTTCACAAGTTGGATAAACTGAGCGCACAGAAAATGAGCCTAAGAGACCTGGCATTTCTTAGGTAAACTTAGCCCATATAAAATGGGCCTAAGAGGCCCAAGATGGCTCACCATATCCACTTACAAACACCTTTTACCAGACTTTTATTATTTGAGTGATTGACTTTATAAAAATAGAATAGGATAGTTATTTTTTTTTTTTCATTTACTCATGTATTTTATTCATGGAATTACTATTACTATAAAATTTAAAATTACAATTCTTTTACAAGATTAAAAAATTACAAAAAAATAACCATTTCTAAGCGTATTTCCACCTCTATCGATAGAATGTTAAAAAAACTATAAGTGATAATTATTATTAAATTATTTTTTTTTCCTACCTTATCCCAACCCAACCTTTGTTAATGATCTTTGTACACTTACTTATTCATTATCTTCCGATATTTGACGTATGTATGGTGCGTTACGGAAACGGTGAAAATGCAATCTCCTTTTAAATTATACATACATAAATACGTACATATATATATAGCCCCACGTGAAGTCATCATTCATTCCACAAAAAGAGGAAACCTGTTATTTAACTAGGAAAATGACAATAGATCCTCTTTCGACTTTTGTTAAAGATCCAAAAAGTAGGAAGGATACAAATTAGACGAGCTTATTTATAAGTTGCTCGAATTTGGTTAGGTATTTACTCATATTTGATTATGTTATAATTGAGTTAAGTTTGAATTAATCGAATAATTTACTGAGTTAAAGCTGAGTTTTGTGATACTCAATTCAATAAATTTGTAAGCTTAATTAAACTCGAGTCAAATTTAAAGATTATTATTTTAATTTAATTTATAACACATTTTAAAATTATTAAGTTAAAATGAGCTTAATCAAGTTAAGTTCGAGTTTATTAAGTTTTCTTTTGAGTAAAACTCGAGTTTTATAAATTAAAACTTAAACGAGTTCGAGTAAAGTATAAGCTTTATTTGAGCTTAGTACTGTATTGTTTTGACGTGACTCATTTATAATCTTAACAAAGAGAAACATTTTACATACTTTTATAGAGTTTAGATTCTTTAAAATTCCATTATTTCTAAATTTTCTAAAACAAAATTATATCACAATGATGTCATATTATATATAAAAAATTTAGACAATTATAACTATTAATTTATAATTTTAAGAACTTAAAAAAATAGTAACTTTATAAGATCTACTTGCATTTTTACATACTTACCTTCTTTTTTGTTTTATTATATAGAAATATATATGAAATTTATAGAGAGCTAAATTCAAGTTTAGTCTTTTAGCCCATTAATTATTTGGGTTTAACTCTTTGGGATAAAGTGTCGGGGCTCAAAAAGCTAAGTCTAAATATTTAGGATGATTAAGAGAGTTTTGGCATCGTAAATTTGGAGTATAGCTTGTTGAATCAATTTGTACAATCCAACCTTTTTTAATATTGGCTTATACTAAAGGAATAAGGCCTTTACTAGGCTTAAGTCCATAAAGAAAGTCTATTAAGGGAAACAATGAATTCTAGCCCTTGATCATCATCACGATCCGACAGATGAAGCTAATGGCCCTCTTTTATAAATACCCATCTCTCTCCCTTATTTGAACAAGAGAGAATTGGCACGAAAACTATTACTCTACCAGATTCTCACTGTAAAAGATCAAATGCTCGAATATTGCAAGAATACTTCCATTCTCTTCATCAATAGTAGAGTTTGATGCTCTCGTACTCCTCCATCTGTCGCCACAAGTATTAGAGTTTTATTGAAATCGTCTGCTCCTCCTCTCCCTCCCTACACTTCTCTCCTGATCATCTTGCATGTGCTATTTAAGTTACTTCCCTAGTTACGTATAGCACACTCAACACTCATCACACAACACGCATGTGACCTTTATACTTGAATCCTCCCTTCTACATTTTTGGTGACCCTAATGAGGCGGGAAACTTGATATCTATACGATGGTACCTCCAAGGCAAAGAAAAATGATCCTCCTAATGGGATCAATTAAGACCAAGATGCTCCCATTGTACCTAATGATCAGAATCTACCTCTAGTTAAAGGCGCTAATTAAGGAGACGGTACGCAAGAAGGTATCCCTAACAATATGCAATTGGAGCGTCAACTTCAAGAGACCAATCAAAATTTAAATGAACTTTAGGCGATGTTTGCCTAGTGTGTACCTGTTGTAGTTGTTTTTGCTGTTATGCAACAAAGAGCTACTACTTCCAATCCCTCAAATGTAGTGCAACAACATACTCCACCCAATTCTCCTATTATTAACGAGCAAGTCATTCCTGGAGTTGAGGAACATCTTCTTGCGATGAAACCTACAACAACATAAGATTCAATTACATGAAGTAAGAAACCAAAGGCTTTAGATTACAGGTTCATCATCCTCTTATGCTATGTCATGTGCCACAATTGTTGATTTTACGTAACCAATGCCAATGAACCCTATGCCAATGAACCCTATGCCTGCAAGTTCCATACTTGTAAATCTCACACCTATGTATCCTGCTCCTATTATGTCAATGATGGCGGAAGCATCCACCTAAAGTGGCTCATTTGTGGCGAAAGAGGATTTGGATATGTATTTGAGGGAAATACAAGTAAGTTCTATGGTTGGGATATCAAAATTAAACCTCCCATATCACTGGTGCATTGTCGGGAAGCCGTACCCTTAAGATTATGTCAGCTTGAAGTTCATGTTATTTAATAACAAAAAGGAGAGTGCCAAGGAATATTTGCTGAAATTTATTAAAACCCTAGAAGTATATGGTATAGATGACTATCTAAAGCTAAAAGAGTTTTTTAAGTTACTCATTGAGAAGTTATACACTTGATGTGTTAATCTCCCTCTAGGGTTGGTAGATTCGTAGTATAGTATGTGTAAGATGTTCTTGGAGAAGTCCTTCTCCATTGAAGAAAAACTCACTCTTATTAACATGGGAAGGATTTATAAAAAATCCAAAGAAAATCTCATGGACTATATTAAGTGCTTTAAAGAGCGTTTACTAGATATACAAGATGTTTCCAATGAGAGGGAGTTGGTTAAGATTTGTATTTAAGGAATGTATCCTGAGTATAATAATCGATGCGCTTATATCATATCATCTCCATATAGGAATGACGTGGCTGTACGATCACCACATGATACCTCAATATGGCATCAATGCATAAAGGGTCATTAGAAAGAGAGAGATGTTCGTTCTTGCAACAAAAAACCCTTTCATACATAATGAGTTTCACTTTGGTGAAGCAGCATTTTTTAATGAGCATGTCAATGAAGAGGAGATACCCCTAGTAGAACCTCTGGAGGCATAACTACCCATAAGGGAAGAGGCTTAAACTCGAGCATTTAAGAAGAAAATGATGCGTGGTTGTCGTAGAGATACAAAATAACTAAAGGAAGCTAGTGAAAGCACCATATAAGTTAGAAAGTGTGAAGAATTGTTGACAATAAGAATACTTCCTCTTTGATTTTCTTTTATACTTCATATGTAAACAAGGCAATAGCCACTTCTTATCAATGGAAGGAGTTTCTTTTTGTATCATTGACATTGCCTTACAAGAATGTGATAAGTGTTTGTTTATACTTCTTTTGTTATCGCTACAAAGTAAGAGATTAGTCTCTTTAGCGCACATAATTGGTTTTGAAAAATAGTTGACATTTGAATGGGATTAACAAAGCCCTCCTTAATCGGTTAAAAGAAGACGATAATGAGCATAAGCTATTGTCTATGCATTGTCGCTGGTTAGTAAGAGCCTTATCTCCCAAGAGCATGATGATAAACTTAGCTCATATGTTGTGGACTGATAGCAGCACTAACTCCTAGTCACACATCACACCATGGTGATCATGTATAGCCTTTGTGTTAACTGAATGTTATATTCTTGCCATCAAGTGGTGGAGACAATCCTGTTGATGAGCATTTCAACATTTTAACAATCAAATTCAGGTAATATCCTAGTAAGCCATGTTAAATAGTCAAGTAGTAGAAAATGCTCCCTTAACTAATGAGAAAGAATTGGTGATCCAAGGTAATCAGTATCACTATTGCTATGCATGTGCGATTAAAAACTTCTTAAAAGGGTTCTTCTATATATTCCCTTTAGTAGGAAATAGTGGTGAATGATCTTATAGTTTGGACCAATGAGTCTTATTTGGTAGATTGTAAGCCGTATAAGATCTTGTTGGTGAATCGTATACAATTAGGTAGCTCACAGATTTCCTAAAACCCCTTTTTATTTTCTTGTTTCTGTTTGTTGTAGTGCGGCCTTTATATGTATGACTCCAGAGACACATCAGCTTCACTAATATCAGAGCGCGATTCCGATAAGGAGTTTGTGAAGTTTTGGTTTATGTTTGCTGTTAGTGGCTACTGTGTTCTTTCCATAGCTGCGTCAATGTGTTTGTGTGAAGTAGTTTAGAGTTGTAAGTTGTGAAGTAGAGGTTTGTGTGTTGGTAAGTATAGTTCCTGTCGTTACTCTATTTTTCATTGTGAAAACAGAACAAGTGCATTTCTATTAAGTTTGAGGGAATGTTAGGTTTTGAAGCTGGTAAGAGTGTGTTAGTAGAAGTTTTGAGTAGTAAAGTAGAAGTGTTTTTTGTATATTGCGTTATTTCTCTATTGAAGACGTATCATACGATGTCGTATTCTAGTGTTCAAGGTGTTATTAGTGACTAAGATAATGGTGTTCATACTGGTCGTGGTCATAATGGTAGTAACACTCCAAGATTAGTTGATGATAAGCTCGATAGACTCACTAATTTTGTTGAAAGTTAGGTCACTGTGATGCAAATTGACAAACAACAACCTTAGGGTGTGTTACATCATAACCCACCTGAGAATGTTCCAAAGAGACGCCATGGCCAAGATGGCCGATATAAACTCCCAAAATTGAGTTTAGGACAACCGAGCTTAGATTTAGGGCTATTAGGGAAACTTATCCAATTAAGCCCAAACTTTGCGACTAGAATAAAAAAGTTAGTCGAGATATTACAGTGAAGTTAGATTTTAGTAATAATGACCCAAAATCCCAATTTTGCCCTTAGAAGTTAGAATATTTAATATAGCACTAAAATGTTCGGAACTCCTAAAATCGAACTTAGATTGTAACGAAAACTTAGAGATAAGTTAGTTGAGTTATAAAATGAGATAATATAGTATAATTTACTATATAAAAATACACATAATTTTATGAGTATACCCGGTATAAATAATAATTATACTTATAAATTATCCTTAAATTATGTAATTATATATATTGTGTTGAATTCATGAAATTTACTTTAGAACATATCCTAAAAATAAAAGATATGTTAGAAACTTAATTATATAAGTATAGTTATATATTACGCATGATATTCACAAGGAATATATACTCGTCTATTAAGTAAATAATTAAGTATTAATAAAATATACTCAAAATACCTAAATAATTGCAAAATATTATTCAAAAGCCTTCCAATTGCTGATTCACGTATGAAAACTATTGGAAATCATCAAAGCTGGACAATTGCTTAATCAAAAGGTGAATCTACAAACAAATGACACCTCCTACTTGCAATTAATGGAGGAAAAAGCAAGAAAAAAATGAAAAAAGAAAAAGAAAAAAGGAAACTAACCTAAACCACTATAAATCTGTTGAACAATATCATTTTTCACCTTTGAAACCAGAAACAACAGAAAGAAAAATTAAAAAAAAAATCATAGAAAATAAAAGGAAATTTAGAAAAAACAAGGGAAAATTCGTGAAAGTATAAAACCCTAACCTAAAATGGATCTGTTGTGAAACCCAGCCAACCCTACACAGTCCACCCATTGCATAAGCTGTTCGACAACCACCCAACTGCGGCCGGCCACCGGAGCACCCGAGAATACCAAGGTCAATTTCTTGCTCTGTTTTTCAATAATTTCTAAAAATTAGTAAATCTGCCCAGAAAATTATGAAAAAAATTGTACTTAGGTTATTTTAAACATGCTTTCATGTGATATTTTTATTTTTGAAAAATTCGTAATATTTAATATACTTTATTAAGAAATTTACTGTTCACCCGAATTTATATTTGTAAAATAAATATATTAAATGATGTTGTTTCTAGCTGAAAATTTTTGTGTAGGATATGCATGATATATAGATAATTGCTACAAAGCCTGAATTTTGATTTGAATATTTTTAATATTTATTGCATTTTTAGGCTTCAAAATAACTCGAAAATAGGCTGAAATTATGAATTTAATAGGAAATTATGAAATTAATTGATGAAATGGACATGTACTAATCTATAATAAATCATAACAGTATTAAGTCAGATTGAAATTAATTTGGTGCTAAAAGAATCATAATTGGGTAATTTATGATAATTTAGGGGTAAAATCGTCAATACAAATATATAAGCAATAGGTCGGAAACTTGAAACCAAGTGATAACTGAATCACCTATATTTTTAGGAGTTTATAGAAATTTTCGGGGAATTATTTGGCAACCCGAACTATTTATTACGAATTTATTAAGTAAAATAGCTTAATTTACAAGTCAGGATATTTTTGTAATATTAATAAGCTAAAATAAATTAAATAGTTAAATAAAAACTATATGTGGGATTGCTAATCAGATTGGATTAAATGGATATTTTTATTAAAATTATTAATATTTTTTTATTGAGATACACTTTAGGTATATTAAAATTGGATAATACTTATATTGTAATAAGATAATACTTATATTGTAATAAAATATGAAAAAATTAGATAAAATACAATTTAATAACATAAATTACGTATAATACGATCATATTTATATAATTATGTATAACTGTATTAAAAACTCAAATTATTCGTTAAAAGCCATCTTTAGAAATAAGACTCGTAAAACATATCATTAGGTCTATACGAATCCAATAATACTAATTTTATTATAATTGGACAACCTTAAGTAATTTAACCTATAACTTTATCATATTCAAGAATGCACAAATTTCGGTAACCTTACCGGAATTAAAACGTGAATTAATAAATAAAAATTACGTTTCGATATGATCGAAACGATATATAATACGTAATAGTATATATGATATACAATATCAACAATTAATAACTTAATTCGATATATAGTAATAACATGACTGTATATTATGGAAATAATATATATATATATATAACCATTAAAGACTAAACTCTAATACTTTTGTAATTATTACGAAAACTGAATTTGGGTCTTTTGCGTAATTAGGACCTTCCAATACAAAGACAGTTGACGATTCGAGTCAGCAATAGTGAACATCTAAACAAGTAAGTTGGGATTGTGGCTTCACTGCTTGTTTGGATACTATTTAAAGTATCCGGAGACCCAAGAGTACTTATAGTTGTGTTTGTAATTAGATGATTATGCGCATGCTGTGTGTGTGAATGATACTCGATTGTGACAGGAGTTCAACTCCTTAGTGTGCTATTTTGCATATTTGCATGGATTCTGTATTGTGTGAACTTGTTGGTCACCCTTGATTAAAACTAATGGTTATTCGACTAAAATGAAATTGGACATGCATAATCACCCGTTAGGGGAAACGATTAAGAGTGTTGGCCAAATATCGACTTCCTTCGATGAGGATAGCTGAAATGGTCCTTTCCCCACCCTTAGTTAAACTAAGTAACAGGCGAGGAGGTCGCAACAAGGTTGGGGGCTGTGGTTCGAAGGTGGTCATGGGAGGAGGGTGTTCTCCATTGCACAAGCTCGGGTTTGGTCTGACTTGAGTTGCGATGAAACTCCTCAATCCGAGTTGGATCGGATGTAATTTTTCTAACCTCATAGTGGACTGGATAACACTGTACGATGTTTCATTTGAGTGATTTCATCGCATTTTATCATGATTATTAACTTTAATTATGATTGTACAGTACTCTTATGACTCTGACCTACTTACTAAGCTAGTTGTGCTCATATCCCTATAGACTCTTTTGCAGGTGTTGAGTAAGAACAGGATGTTCGGGTACCACCATTCTTAGGTTAGTATGTTGTTATTTGGGAAAGTGAGAATCGAGGAATCAACTGAACCCGAGCTTTTAACTTTGTCTTTGAGTTTTGAGGAAACTAATTAAGAATTCCCTAGGAGCTCACTAGTTTCCTAACTTATTGTATATAGACTGCAAAACTTATGGTTTTTAATAAACTCTGATTGTAAACTTTACCTTTGTACGTAAAACGTTTGTATAAATACTGTTGTGGTACTAAATAGCAAGTTGTATAGAACAGGTATTTTGTAAAAGCTCTACCACAGGTTTGGTTATTAACAGGTGTTAGAACAGACGTTTCAAGCTGGTTGAGTTGTGCACCTTGTGTAAACTGTATCTACGATAGCAGCTGTAAGGTCAGCTTTTATCTTAGATTAATTTACACGGCGGGACTGTTACGACTCTTTTTGTTCGGGGCATGATAGTTGAGTCAATTGCCTAGTTCGACCCCATCGAGTTGGCGAAGTTGCAGACCAAATTGCTAGGCGAAGGTTAGAGTTGGAGGAGATAGAAGAGCATGATGAGAAAGTAGATGTGGAAACTGACAGGGAAGAAGAAGAAGAGGCTGGGTACTACTAAGCACATGAGTGAGAACACTGAACTCCTTAAGCACTTGATAATTTTAAGGTCCAAATTCCACCCTTCAATTGAGGTAGAGATGTAGATGAATACTTAGAGTGAGAAGAGAAAGTAGAGAAAGTGTTCGATTGTTATGGGTATGCAAATGTTGTTAAAGTATGACTCGTTGCACTTAAGTTCTCTGGATACGTTACCATATGGTGAAAAATTTTAAATGTAACTAAATCAAAGGATGGAAGACGAAGTGTATGGACTTAGGAAGACATGAAGAGATTGTTGAGAGGTAGATTGTGCTTGAGACCTACTTGTGGGGCTTGTTTGCAAAATTGCAAGAACTTCGCCAAGGAGTCTAATCTATTGAAGACTATGTAAGAGAATTTCAGATGCTGATGATCCAAGTAAACGTGGATGAACCTAAAGCTTGCACAGTGTTGAGGTTCATTTTTGGACTAAAATATGAGATTTGTAACCAAGGAAAGATATGATCGACTTGACGAAAACTGAGTAAGCTAATCGAGTTAAACTGAGGTTAGGCCAACCCCGAGGACAAATGAGAAAGGACAGACCTATGGACGGAAGACCAGCAAGGTAAAGTGTTTTAAATACTTAAGCTTTGGACACATGGCTTCTGGGTGTCCGAATTGACGTATCATGATGTTTCGAGAAGATGTAGTGGATAACACTGATGAGAGTGAGCCAAAGGAAGAGAAGAATATTGAAAAGGTTGAAGCTTAAAAGGAAAAGGAGACGTGTTTACGCCAACCAGAGAGAGGTGATGAATTTAGTAATGAGATGAGTATTAAGATCCTTGCTGAGCTCTAAGTAAGACTAGAGGGAAAATTTATTTCATACAATGTGTATTATCAAATGACAATTATGCACAATCATAGTAGGCCTGCTGACCTCTAAGTATCCCTAACCTTACAAGTTGCATTGGCTCTATGATAAAGGTACTTTGTACGTCACAAAGTAACTAATCATGCCATTTAATGTTTGGAATGTGTATATGGACGAAGTGGTATACAATGTCATTCCCATAAAAGCTTCACATCTATTACTTAGGAGACCATGGTTGTTCGACTGATGTGTTACCCACGACAGATACAAGAACACCTATGTCTTTGTTAAGGATGGAAAGAACATTGTGTTACAACTCATGATACCGACTTAAGTGAATAAGACCCATAACTAGCTCACCTGAGTTAGTAAGAAAAAAGCTTTAGTGATGAGCCAAGAGCTTTGAGCTGCTAAGACGGCCAATAAGCCTATGTTTCTGTTGATTAGGAGATTACTGGAGATGAGAGATCTAAAAAAAGTACCTGAAGAGATCCGACAATTGATTGAAGAGTTTTCAAATCTGTTTCCTGAAGAGTTGCCTAAGGTACTACCCCCAGTTTGAAGCATAGAATATTGTATTGATCTATAACTAGGTGTAGCCCTACCAAATTGACTTGCCTACAAAATAGACCTTGAGTAGGCTGTCAAACTAAAAAGGCAAGTGGATGAGCTTATATAGAGAGGTTACATGAGGGAGATGGATTATACTAGCTCTACTCATCCTAAAGATGGATGGTTCATAGCGCATGTATATCGACAGCTAAACTATCAGTTGTATCGTTGTCAAGTATAGATATCTAATATCAAGACTTGATAACATGTTAGATGAGCTTCATGACATCAAGGTATTTTTGAAGATTGATTTGCAAAGTAGCTACCACCAAATTTGCATAAGGCACAGTGATGAGTGGAAGACTGCTTTCAAGATGAGGCATGGTCTCTACGAATGGTTGGTTATGCCATTCAAACTTACAAATGCACTAAGCACATTTATGCGATTGATGAACCATTTGATGCGCCCATTGATCAAAAGATGTGTAGTCATGTACTTTGATGATATATTAGTGTATAGTGCCAACCTAATTAACCATGTTCAACATCTTCGAGTTGTTTTTGACATTTTACAAGCTGATAAGTTGTATGGGAAGCTGAAGAAGTGTACATTTTGTTAAGGTAAAGTAGTTTTTCTTGGGTATGTGGTATTAAGAGAAGGAATCTGAGCTGATGAGGAAAAGGAATGAGCTGTTTTAGAGTGGCTAACACCAAAGAATGTCACTGAAGTTTAAAGTATTCATAGCCTTGCTTCTTGCTAGATGCGATTTATTAAGAACTTTAGTACCATTGCAACCCCCTTAAACGAGCTAACAAAGAAGAGTGAAGAACTTCGATAGAGTGACCGAGCTAAGTAAAGCTTCAGGGAGATCAAAGAGAAGCTCACCTCTACCCCTGTCTTGCCTTTACTCGATTTTGACAAGCCGTTTGAGTTTGAATGCAACGCATCAGGCATTAAAATTGGTGTTATCCCGATGTAAGAATAACGACCGATTGCCTACCACAGTGAGAAGTTCAGTGGTTTCACATTGAACTATTATATGTATGAGAAAAAGTTGTATCCTCTTTTTTCGAGCTCTTACTATCTAGCAACACTATATATTGCCACGAGAGTTTGTAATTTACACTGACCATAAGTTGTCAAAGCATCTTGAGAGTCAAAAGAAACTTTCGAATAGGCAAGCAAAATTACTAGAGTTTATGGAAAGTTTTTCCTATGTGATTTGATGCAAGAGAGGAAGCGCCAATGTGGTCGCCGATGCTCTGTCATGTAGACAAATCTTGCTGACCACCTTGTAGACGAAATTATTGAGATTTTCACTTACCACTAAACGATATGCTTGTAACCTCTATTTTAAACCCATTGTAAAGTGTAGCAGAAAAGGAGTTGTTGTTGGAGGATATTACCTCAAAGATGGCTATTTATTAAAGGAGAGAAGGCTATGTGATACGGATTTGCAAATGAATACACAGTCCCAACATCATGTGTAACCAAAAGGGTGGGTCTGGGTTGCGAGATGACTCGAAAAGTAAATGAAAGTCAAGGGATGAGCAGGAGTTCCTGTGCACCAACAATGGATATGACACACCAATGCTTTACGCGAGTTTGGGTCACACTTGATATGATACACAAGTATAGTCGAAGGTCACTCACCACTAATTTTTACTCAAATGGGCTAGATAAGAGTAGTTGAAGAATAAGTAGAAGGACACTTAGCTCAAGAGAGAATAAAAAGTTTAGTGTATTCTCTGTATCTGATTATTGCAACTATTATATTATGCGAATATTTATAGTACCCTGTTAGTGTAAGTCCTAAGTTACAAAAAATTACAAAAATGGATCCCTACTTACTAAACCAAAGGAGGATAATTTATAGAAAAAGCATAAAATCATGCGTAAAGAACATCCTCTATTAGAAAGGACAGTACGAATGTTAAAAAGGACAGCGTGCATGCGTTTCACTCAGTCTATAGTCCTAATAACACTGAGAGCCAAGCAAAGGTGGGTCTTTGATTAAGTCTGGTCGGTGTTGACAATTCAGCACTTAGATTGTTAAGCTGGACAAGGGTTAGCTCGAGGACAACTTTCATTCGGATCGGCCTCGGATGGACAGCTCTTGACAATTGTCATCTTGTCCTCGGTACTGTGGAGATGGCTGCTTTCCTAATTTGGTGCTTGGACTAGGGTATTGTAGAAGGGTCGGCTCAACATATCAGCAGATCACCTCAACAGCTTCCTAGATGGTGTGGAGAGTAAAGTAGCATGGAAAATTAGACTAGGGAAAACATTGCTTCTCGGCACTTAACTTACCTCTAACAGCTCGACGAACCATCTGAGAAAGCCTTCGGGCTCATGAGTGAGTGATTGACCCTTAATCCTTATCATTATGTATATTAAGCTATTCCATGCGTGAGCTATTGGTTAATGAAGCTCATAGTGGTGGATTATCTGGTCATTTTAGAGAGACCAAAACAGTTAATTTGTTGAAAGAGAACTTTTGTTGCCTTAGTTTTGCTAAGGACGTTCATAAGGTAATAGGTAGCTGTAAAGTGTGTAAGAAGGCTAAGGTAAAGAGAGAGCCCCGTGGAGAGTACATGCCTTTACCTACACCGACCTTATCTTAGGCCGACCTCAGTATAAACTTTGTCCTAGGGTTACCCTTTACATTCTAGGGAAAAGATTCAATCTTTGTTATGGTGGATCACTTCAGCAAAATGGCACACTTCATCCCATACCATCGAACTAACAATGGTTTATATATTACTGATTAGTTTTTGCAAGAAATTGTTCGACTATATGGAGTGCTAAAAACTATTGTTTCAAATCACGACACCAAATTCTTGAGCTATTTTTGTAAAACTTTAAACTAAATTTGTTTTCAACTATAGCAGCTGGCCCTAGATTGATGGTTAGACTAAAGTGGTTAATAAGATACTAGACAACTTACTTAGAGCTGTCATAAGAAAGAAGTTAAAAGATTGGGATCTGTATCTACCAGTTATGGAATTCGCATACAATCAAATTGTCTACAGCACTATTGGGAAGACACCATTTGAGGTTATCTGTAGCCTTAATCTTACTATTATACTATATCTGATCGGTACCCCCATAGCTGCTGAAGAGAGTCGATTTGGAGCCGACCAAACCTAAGAATTATAGGAACTGCATCAGTCTGTAACAAGAGAGATCACCAAGGTCAACCATAGACAACAAGAGATTGGTAGTCGAGGCTGTTGAGCTTATTTCTTTTAGACCAAGAGACTTAATATGGATTCGCCTCGGTCGAGAAAGATTTCTGTACCCGAGGTAAAACAAGTTGTCTCTACGAGCTAATGATTCATTTAAGGTCCTAAAGAAGATCAACCGCAACGCCTATTAGATTGAATTATAGGAACCTCTTCAGATTTGAGGACAAATCTTTCTGACCCAAGGCAGATAATAGGAATCAACTCCTTAGACCAATTATGCTTAGCTAAGCTAGATGACTCCAAGGCCTTATACGGAGAATATTAGCTTAAAATCCCATCTAAGATGAAGATTTCTATTTCAGTCTCCATCTTTCATACTATTGCCAACCTAAGCATCAAGCTCTCTTATGTACCTACATAGTTTCCGAAGCTGTCGAGCCGACATGCTGACTTATTGAGCATATAAGCCGACCTGTTAAGTAGTTGTACGTATCACCGAGCTCTAACCAACACCAAGACAATGTCCAAGCAGACCAACCTCAAATTATTGTCCGAGTCGAGCTCTTAAGCCAACCAACATTTGATCCCAATCCAAGTCAAACTATGAGTTACCCAACCCGAAGGGATTTGGACGTCCTCGATTGACCGAGCACACAAATTTTATGTGAGCATAGCGGAAACTTTCTCTTATAAATCCATCCCTTCAATTTTCCTTTTATTTCTAAATAAGGGAAACCGTCTTAAAATTTATGTTTTCTTTCCGCTTTCTTTCCTCTCCCAATTCCTTCCTCCATCCCAAGTATAGTGTAAGTAATGTTGTTTAAGTGTTATTCCAATTGTGGCAAGTTTTACATGCATTCACACATGATTATATAACATAGTTATTTTTAATCATTAATGGGCTTATTTATTTTAGCATCAATTTATGACAAAAATAAAAACTATCAACAACTTCCTGAAGGTTGTCAATATATTCCTCAAAGACTATGGGTAACTTCTTTTACTATTAACAGGCCTTATTTATACTGATTTGATGGATTTTACCATATTCAACTGTTACGATATTATATAATCACTAACTGCATTGTCAATTCCCTTCATATTTATGCTAATTGAAATCTATGTCAATTTACACTAAAATATCATTTTATGAAGGGAAGAGTCCACAACTAAAAATTAGTACCATCCAACCCGTGTCAACTCATATGATTCAATTCGGTTCAATCTTGAATCAACTCCAATTCAATTTCTAGTTGAATTCGATTTTCTCTATAATTTTAAACCCTCTCACATATTCCAATGAACTGCCTAGTCCGAATTTGGCAACACCACTAAAAATAAGAGATATAATGGAGATGAAGGACTAAGTCCATTAACCTTGAGGGATGCTGCATGTTTATTGTGGTTGAGGATTCAATGCATGGTTTGATACCCTAAATCATGTTACATTAATCTAGGTTCTTACGTTGTTTTTAACATTTACAAATTTTGCTCTAAGGTTAGTAGTGGATGATGGGCATGGTAAAATGTGAGTAAATTTAAACACTCAATTTTAAAATTAAGGGGTTAAGCGCACATAAAGTAAATACAAAGAGGTGTATTTATAACTAAAACTGTTGTAATCCAGTGGCATCGCTACTAATCTGCTATCTGGATAGACTAAAATCTAAATCCCTCTTCGCCTACAATTGGGCAAAAAAAGAAAAAAGAAGGTGTATTTGCAATTTATCTAGATATTTATTTACTAGCCAATCCAATTGTATATATCTATTCATATCTTGTTGGTACAAGTTCAACAATACTTATAGATACTAAAGGTAACCATTGGAAACTAATTAGAAAAATGAGCTAACACAAATAATGAGATTTATAAATTGATAAACTTAATTTATATAATTAGAGTCTCTTTTAATGCCTTTAAAAACATAAAGACACATCACTAAACACATATGGAGTGGAGAAATGTGTCAAAATGGAGAATGGGTAAAATGTGTAAGAGGATCAAGTAAGAGTTGACAGCATCTTTGTTATTGGAGTTGAGTAATTTATTCACTTATTTATACTGGAAATGGGATTAGGGTAACTTAAATTTGAAAAAAGAACACAAGTTATGCCATTGAAGTGGCAACCGTATAGGGATGATGTATTTGATATAAATATAACGTTAGATAAAATGCCAGACACTTCATAAGATACTAAAAAGAAGTATCATTGCATCATCGTTAAACAAAAAGGGGAATGACTTGATTTGATAGATCCTTACTACATCATTTGCTCAACTAGTAGCTCAATCTCATCACCCTAAGAGCAAGGGTAGCAGTAGCTGGAACTACGATTGATTCTATTCTTGGCGATAGATGAATCTTATTGTCAAGCTTGAATTTTTAGTTTTTTTATTATTTTCATTTTATTTTCTATTTTTTGATTAATACTAATCCTTAACCTATTCAGTATTAATCCCTTACTAGAGAAATTAGGAAATTTTGGTTCTTTTATCTAATTACAAAAAAAAATTGGAATCGCCATCATACTAGAGTTAGGAAAAAAAAATCATAATTAATTTGGTGGATTGGTTACGATTTAGTTACTGGTTTTTAATTTCAATTTGATAAAAACCAAAGAGTTTCAAAGTCAGGGGGCTATCTATATAAATTTTCTAAAATTATGTTTATTCTTCCAAATTATCCTTTTTTGATATTTTTAACAAAATAAAAATAAAATAAAGTAAATAAAAAACCTAAGTTTTCACAAATTTTAAACGTTACTTTGAAAGTGTTTACGTACTTATTAGTCCAGGTTAGACAATCATAGTTCTTTTTGAAAATTTTAGTATNATAATAAAAATGTACAATAAATCTGATAGGAAACTTGAATTTATTGAATTAGATGAAAAATGTAAAAATTTCTCACATCAAGAATGAATTCTGTACACTAATGCGGATTTAAGTGTGCCGGGTGAAATAAAATACTGACTAGGGATAATGATAATATTTAGGAGATCAGAAAGTAATGTGATTAATTTCACATTATGAGTTAAAACAAATTTCAAAGGTTCGAGTATAAAACAATACTTAGAAATCGAACTAGAACCTAATTTAAGAATTGATGCGGAAATCGAACCCGAACCTAACTCCAAACCTAGAATATTGTAAAAGACTTAAAACCTAGATAATTTGGTATATTAAACCCTACACAAAACATAACAATAAGCGTTATAGGATAAAACGAACCTATAATAATTATATAAAAAAACTGAAACTACGTTTGTATTATAGGGATGATCAGCGATGGCCTGAGCAAGTCGGACCTCGAGTGAGTGAATGAGGAGTCAAGGTAAGTTGGGATTAATACGATGCTATATTTTGGAGGCTTAAGATTATGCTTGGTTGTGTTTGTTAGATAGTTGGATGGGTGTATGTGCTTGATTATGGGTGATGCTATGATTCTGTTTGTTGCTCTAGCTTGTATTGTATGATTTATATGAAATGATTGATCACCCTAAACTGGACTTAATCAAATATACGACCAGTAATCATAATCGGACATGCATGGCAACCTATTAGGGGAACTTAGGACTCTCCGGCCAAATACCGGACCCTTCGAAAGGGATAACGCAGGATTGTATAATGGTCCCTTCTTCATCCTCAGTCGAACTAAGTGACAGGTGAGAAGGTCGCTGTGAGGGTGAAGACAGTGGTTCGAAGGTAGTCGCGGGAGGAGCAAGGTCTCCATTACACAAGCCTGGGTTTGGTCGTGAGCTGTTGCATTAACGACAACTCCTCAACCTGGATTAAAGCGGGCGCAATTTCTCTAATCTCATGACGGGCCGGACAACGTCGTGCGATGGCATTTGCTTGCACATGCATTGCACCTAATAAGTTGATTGATAACCCTGTTGTGTATTTATGGTGTAGTTTTAAGTCCTCCATCCTAACTTACTGAGCTGTAGTTGCTCACATCCCTATAGACGTCGTGCAGGTGTTAGCTAAAAAGCGGCAAACAACTACTCTGAGCCTAGCAACTGCTGCATCTTGGGGAATGAGGAAAAACATTGAAGAATAAACACATATTTTTAAGGTCTAAGCTTTTATTTTAGAATTATTTTTCATTTATGAATAATGTAATAACTAGGAAATATATTACGGAGAAATATTGTAAACTTTAATTGCAATAACCGAATTATAGTGTATATATATATTTTCTTACTTTCTTAGGTAAATGATTTATTTAAATTACAAATAGTTTACTTCAAAGCGGGTTAGTCGTGGACGCCTTGTGTAGATCAGGTCTAAGATAGCGGTTGTAAGGCTAACTTCTATCTTAGGATGGTTTACACGGTGGGGCTGTTACGACTCTGCCACTTCGGGACGTAACAGTATGTGCTGTATGGACAGCAATCAGCAGTAGCGTGTAAAGTGCTCGATCATGCACGTTGTGTTATGACCGTAGGCTCAGTGTACGCTACAGCGTGGGGCGTTGGCCGTGCTGATCATGCGGTGTATAAAGTACTGAAGTTGGTATCAACAGTGCATGCAGCAGTGAAGTGCAGTGTTGGATGCTAATGTCAGTGCTGTGTAGATCGATGCACTGTACTAAAGAGTGCAGTTGTCACAAGCAGCTTGTAGATGGGGCGTTAATGTTGTGTTGATCATTGTTGCTACGTAGGACAAGGGCATGTCATATGAGTTAGACGTGTGTATTTAGTAGTGCCATAGTGGATCAGTGATTAGTGAAGTTGTCGTAGCTGTACTGTTGTGCAACGTACAGACGATGTGTTTGAGAGAGGGGATGGTGCTGCTCGTGCAGTAGATGTATAAGTGGTTTCTCACGTGGCTTAGTCGGTGAATTGTACAACGGGTAGTAGAGTGAGTCAGTTGCAGGCGTGTGTTCTATTGTGCGAGGATGGGGACGTGTGAATGAGAGTGTGGGGCAGTTGTTGGTGCTAAACGTATAGTAAAGGATGAAAGGCCAGCTAAAAATTGTGTGGATCTAGACGGTGTGTAGCCGGGTGATTGTGAGTTCGCACATGATGTGAATAAGGGCTAGTTGAAAGAGGGTCTTTGGGTGAGTATGTAATTGTGTTTTATTTATGCCGTACGATTAATAAATATAAAGTTCGAAAAACAAATCTTATAAATCATATCAATTCCAAATTAATAAAGTTCCAAAATATATTCGAATTTTTTATATCGATTCAAAACTGATTTGATAAAAATCCACATTAGATTTGAATTCCATTTGCTCTACCAATTTTCACAAATGAAAGAACAATTAAAAACCACATATGTACCTAGTGAGATTTGAACCCATAACCTCAAATTAATCTTAATGTTCAAATACTTATCCATTAAACCATTAATCTATACTTTAATATTTAGTATAATTAAATTGTACTTAAACTATATGATTCTTTAAAATAAAGTTATTCAAGCTATTTAAAATAAGTTAAAACTAAATTCATTGACTCTAAAACGTTTTATTTTCTAACAATTTATTTTCCTAAAAAAATCTTTATGATTTTTCTTTTTTTCATTTTTTTTGTATTTTTATTATTTTTCAATTTTTTATTTTATTTTTTATATTTTTGAATTAGGACCCTTTAAAAAACAAAAATTAAAACGACGAGGAGGGGACGAAAATGGGGTGTTTATACCTATGATCTCAAACAAGCGATAGTGGCAAATGACAAATGCATTGAATCTTAGAATAAGTCCCTAAATTCAACTATTAGACACTCTAGCATCAATTCGTTTTAAAATCTTACCCTGAATTATTTGCACTCTCTCTCCTACATTACCTCGATTGCCTAATCGTGTGGTGCTTCATCCCTTGAACAAAAAGGACATAGCATAAGATAAATCCTCATAGCCAACCTTAACTTTTAGCAATTTCCTCACAAATGATGTTATGGGTTCTCCTTAAGTTAACCAACACCAACACCTATGGCCTTCTAATGCGAAAGCACAAGTTCCATGAAGCTATCCAAAACACTCATTCATGCATAAAAGAGTTCCTTTTCTTAATCCCTCTATCGCATACAGTCTACAGGCTACTTGTCCCCTAATGGCATATAATAACACCTCTGATTTACTTCTCCGTACTCGTCCTCATCTAACATTAGGCAAAAGAAGCTCTTACAATGATGCTCCGGCATGAAGGGGTTCATCATAATTAAGACACGGTCCCTTGGTTTGATGATCCTTCATCCTACCTCATTCAGACAAGAAGTTAGTCTAGTATCAACAGAAAAACTACCTACTTGCCATCGCTTTACTTTGATGTGCCACCCCCTCTTAGTCTCCTATTAACTACTCCACTTCTCTAACTTGCCTTTCCTAGGCAAATTGTTGATTCAACAGCAATTTCCTCTCATATAGCCAGGAAAGTGCATAGAAAAAACCCCATTTTGGGGATCTAAAGCTTTCCATCTATCTGAATGAACTTAGATAGCCACAGGGTATATATGATCTCTTAATGCATTATCATTATGTATGGTACATGTGTCACGGGCCTATTTCCTTTTTCCTCTTTATACATGTAACCTTTTATTATCTAAATGAACTTAGATAACTATAACTAGCGATAGAGGTGGTTTAGTTTAGTCTGATTTACTTCCTCTTACTAAACAGGACCATTTTATTGAACCTAATATAATGATTCAGTTTTTTTATTTTATTTTTTTGTTTGAAGTCGAACATAATTATACAGTTTGGTTAGTAAATTTTTTAAACCTAATTTAAATTGATTAATCTATGGTTTGAACTGTTGATATCAAATTTTTACTAAATATCTTTCTTTCCAATAACATATTTTCTTTTCCATTAAAATTTTATGTATTTCTAGTTAATTTCTTATACAATTATTACATATAATGATACTTAGTAAAAAGTTACATAAGATCTTAACAAACCTAACTTGATTAAATGAATATAAAAGATTCCATTCCAATAAACAACAATAAAGAGAGAGATGTAGAGTTGTCTGTCCAAAAGTAATACAAAGAAGACAAAAGAGACATACTAAAGATTGAAAAAGAGATAAGATATACATAAAGAGTATTAAGGTCAAACTCTTGATTTGAAAATATTAAAAAAAAAAAAATAGAACGATTTAGAAAAAGAAAATTTCTAAACATGAAATTTCATAAAAAACTTACTCAACTTAATCTTAATAATTAACATAAAAATAAGACAAAAAAAAAACTAAGATATGAAAAATTTGATAAAGTTTATAAAGATTAATCGAAAAAAATTTACAATTACAACAAATTTTTTTTCTTTTTTTGTTTAACCAAACGATTCGGTTTGGTTCACTTCTCTCGATCAAATTACAAATCATTTATATATAACCAAACTAAACTGCAAATCAAACGATTTGAAAAAAAGAAAAAATTTCGATTTGGTCTAACTTAATTTACGATTTAATCCATGATTTGCGATTTTTTCACCAACCCTAGTAATAACTAAGGTTTAACCCACTTCTTAGAATGTTCAAGATTGTCCCAATATATTGAAATTTGTTTGGTGGGCAATTCATTTATATGCATGGTAGGTGGAATAAGATTATAGACATTAGACCGTATAGATCATGAGAAAATCCTCTGTTTGTCCCCTCATTCATAAAGCATCCAAGTATTAAAGATTCATTTTCAACTTACGCAAAGCTTCTCTTTCATTCGCAGTCAAGGTGGTCAAGGAAAGACTGATTTAACACTCAAGGTGGTCAAGGAGACTTTAAATGCTACAACTATGATACTGTAGTGGTAAGTGTTCTTCAATGGATGAACAGGCTTCATTCACTGTCTCGTACTGCTCATTCCTTGATAACAAGTGGATCCGACTAAAATTAACTGCACAAAAATGGCAGAAACATGACATTGATACATACATTACATAACAGCTCTTTCGTGCAAGTTGCATCCAGTAAAAGTCTCAAGAGTATACAGCTACTCTGAATGAAATTTTTAGATATTCCTTATCCTATCATAAGAAAGGGGTAAAAAAAAAAATGAAATATGAAAAAATAGATGTGAGAAATGTACAACAGTGAACTTTAGAACCGCCGATTTGATGGCGTCCCCAAGTCGCCTCTCCAAAGCTCAGTTTGCAAAAATAACCATCCATTCATCTAGTCTTCACTCTCTTCCGGGACTTGGATGGATTTAAAGACTGGTTAGCTTTACCCCGTCCACCTTTAACCGATCGACCGGAAGGTTTCTTCCCATGGGCTGATGATCCCGCAGAGGAAGGGGAATCAGAAGTTCTATCCCTCTTGGTTCCCTGTGAACCCCTGGATGAAACATTACCAGTTCTTGCTGCTTTTCCGGCTGTTTTGCGGTTTGCAGGTCGAGCAGTGGGAGGTTTCGAAGAAGTACTGTGACATTGTTGATTTGGAGAAGGTTTTGGACATGCAGTTTCACTGGATGATGCCTTACGACATGCAGTTTCACTGGATGATGTCTTGCGGTAATGCTGCTGCAGCTTTTTGCAGGCAACATCCCTCAGGAGATGTGCTGACTTGTATTCTTGTGTGTTCTTAGCATAGAATACCAGGGCATTGTTTATAATGAGTAAAAGATCCCTAAAGAAATCCACAGCAGACGTAATACTGCGGCTCGTTATTTTCGATTTCATGGTCTGAAAATCCATATGCTGTCGGACCAATTTCTTATATCTTCGTTTCTTCTGTTGTGAACCATTATTGAATAAAAAAGTTAACTAGGCACGTATTAAATGTGTGATGAGATGCTGTTCTTTTTTTTCTTTTTTTTTTAATTTTTGCAGACCTATAACAATAATGAGAAGCCCAATAGACAAGGGGCAGTGTAACCCACAAGCGGAAATATATCTCAAGGATAATGCACAACAGAGATAAAGCTTAACTCCATGAGGGATCTTGCTTCTCAGTTAAAGGTAAGTAACCTAAACGGGGAACTTCGTGCGTAGTACAAAAAGCTCAAATTGAAGTGAAATAGAAGCATAATGAAAGGCATTCGTGTGAATGTTCTTTGAAAGCTAACAACACTCGTACTATTATTATTATTATTTCTTTTTCTTTTTCTTTTTTTTTTTGGGGGGGGGTTGGGGGTGGGGTTGGTTTGGATGGGTTCATAAAATAAAGAGGTAAAGCATCCACAATAAAATGTACCTGGTCATCGAGTCGACGCTGAAAGACTCTTGCACAATCGTGCTCAATAACTGAATTGAAGATCTTTATCAAATAATCAACACTTAGGCTGACCAAATCTTTGTTGCTATCGGCATTTGTGCTTCTATGAAGAACATTGTCACATGTCAAAGTTTCTTTGCTCTGAGAGTCTGTTAGAACATCAGCAGAACCAACACAGTCACTTTCTCCAACACTCCCTTCCTTGATACCCATGCGACCGAACTTTCTTTTTCTTATCCCTCTCCTCTTCTTTAAGCAGTTTCCTTGTCCACATAACCGTGCCAGGTTATTGAACCCTGGATCTTCATCTTTCTTGGTTGATTCTACGACTTCCACTTTGATCTCCATCTCTTTAGGAGAAACCGAGGGTAACTGGCATTGGGTCGAGCAGTTTGTTGAAGTTTCCCGAGTGAAACTGCCAGAGGAAAAATCATCTTTAGATGACTCTCTTTGAGAAGATTCTGCTTGCTCTTGTTTTGGTGTTTTAGCAGGTACTAATGACTCTGTTGTACTCGAGTCATTTTCCACCCGACAACCATCTCCTCTTTCTGCCTTCAGGCTTTCAAGCTTCAACTCCAGAGACCTAGAAAATGACATAACACATAATGAACATGCATAGTCAAAGACCAGACATTTTGACCTTTAAGCTCTAATTCCATTGATTTATAACAGACCATACACATCATAATACATAATATAGATTTCAAAACTCAGGATAACAGCATACCAAGTGTCTATACTTTGTGATTTGAGCAATTTAGTACCCAAAGTCTCACTCTTTTACAATTTAGTTCATGCACTTTGCAAAAATGGCTCACTAAGTGTCTTTGTTAGACACCAAATTATGAAAGGATGAAACTTTAGATACTAAATTGCCCAAATTCGAAAGCACAGCACTTGGTGTGCCATCTTCCCAAAGTCTATTGGCCTTTAAGAACAAGCATGACAGTATACAAGGAATATGGAACCGTCAAAGACTGCTCACAGTGATTCAAATCACAAAGTCACATTGAGGCCATATGTTCCCAGATGATGTATGTAGCAAAAAAGTTTCACTATGAGTGATACACCATGTGGAGTGCTTGGCAATAGACATGAGTGGGAAAAAAGACTCTTGGGAGTTTTTGTAACCAGTCATGGTGATTTTCCTAACATGGTAGGTCATGTGTCAAGCTTCATTTGCGCTTATCTATCACCAAGCACTCCACATGACATATAGTTCCTAAATCGATTTTTTTATGTTACACATTTGAAGGGGACGGTTGACAAACATAAGGACTTTCGTGGGTATTGAAACTTCAACGTATCACAAGCATTTATTACAACAAGACTCTATTTACATGAAATGAATACAACATTGGTATAGCTGGAATTGCAGAAAGCACCACCACATAATTCAAGGATACAGGTGCAGCTTGCTCTCTAAAGGAAGCAAATAAAGGCTAGTTTAATAATAGGACAACTTCAACGGGACGATGAATTACTAACCCAATTGAATTTTCAGATTCCTCTAAGGCTTGCCTTAACTCTTCCATCCGTCGCTTTCGTAGCTCTTCAAACCAAGCTCTACACCAAAACATGAAAAGACAAATAAAAGTCATTACCAGTAAAATCACAGCCTAGACAAAGTTTCTCCTTATTATATATTATTTTGATGAGTAATCATAATATTCATCTGACAGCTCAAGGCAAGTAATCACATAGATGCCACATCCCCGACTTGAGGACGTAGAGAAAGTTGGAGTAGGATCAGCAAATAAGAATAAATGGGCAGCACAATTTTAAACGGTTTGGCCACATAAAGAGATGTTTTTGGGGCATCTTTTACGTGTTGCAACACTTTAAAGGCTCTTTAAAGGGAAGTAAAAAGAAGATACAGCAAATTTAGGTTTTAATGAAAATATGGCTCACGATATGCGCAATGGCAAAAGAAAGAAGATCCAAATAGCCAATTCCACCTAGTGAGAATGTTATTACTGTTATGTTGTGTGAGGCAATTCATTGATCAATGACCGAAGAACTTCATTGCCAAGCCACGATGTATAATTTGCCAGTGAAGTGGGCATGTTAACTATGAATACGCATATTAAGACACACACAAAAGAGCATCTTCTACTCTCTCTCTCTCTCTCTCTCTCTCTTTTGTGCACATTAATGCATACACTAAATAAAAGTCACAAGCGGTTTCTTCGGGATAAAACATATTCCATATCACCAAAAAGGAAAAAATCTTCAACTTACGTGTGTCCAGAGTACTGCTGTTGCAGATCCTCATATTTTGCTTTGCAAACCTGAGTTATACGATTAAGCTTTACTAAATTAAAAACTTAATATATATATAAGAATTAATTAACAGGAAAACTAGGATAGCTTAAGATTTTCTGCTTTATAAATGCATTACCACTATATAGCTGGATTAAACAAAGCTAAGCTGCACAATCAATGTAGTGCAGCTTGCAGTGACTACTGATTCTCCCGATCATGAAGAACAACTTTTAAATTCATTAAGATTTGAACAAACAAGTTTCACGCATACTATGAAGCATGCTAATATGGTCACAAAAGATATAAACATGTCAAGTACTATCCTCTCATGTCTGAACAACTTTTAAGTTCATAAAAATTGATCAAACTACTGATTCTCTCGATCATGATGTTTATTCTGCACCAGGACAACTTACATGGTTTTGGAGGTGGCATTTTCATGTGCCCAACAGTCTAAAAATGAAATCCATCAAATGTGAGAAAAGTACCACCAGCTGCCACACAGGTTGTTTAACAGAGAAGACGAATGAATATGGAAAGATCTATGAGTCTTATGCGAGCAAACTCAAGTATGAGTTCAATTAATTTCGAGAGTCTTATATGCTAATATTCGACACTACTTAAGTTCAACTAAGTTTTAGGACCAAGAAAGGCTTCAGCAATCACCAGGAGTGATATGCCATGTTGATTAATGAGAAAGAGGCTTGAACGTAGTTTTATTATTAACATGGTTTATTAAAATTGCCACCTATCATTCGTCTAGAAACTTATCACTCCTATTGATCTTTTTTTCCTCCTATTGAAGCACTACAGATATGTTTTATTGGGTATGATACAAATATGCTTGTATTCAGGAAAGATATTGACTTAAACGTGTAAATGCTTATCTAGGCCCAAAAAAAGCATGTAAATGCAAATCCACTAATGATTTGATAATACAATAGGAAATTTGCATTACAGCATAAAAGGGTAAACTTAAATATTCCAAGAATTCTGCATAGAAGCAATTTTCAAATTTTAACAAGAAACAGGTAGTTGAACAAGCCCGAGTATTAAGAATTAGGATAAGGTTGGATTAGTAAGATAAGTTGATAATTTGATGTCGATCATTATTTGGCTAAAAAAAAAAAAATTGAAATTATTTACCTACAATTTACTAAATTTACGATATGCAATGTTTGAAGAAGAACATCTTTACTCATGCACCACATCATGATTCTCATAGAACAAATAACATGACTTTGGAATTGAAACTAAACGGTTCAAATTCAAATCATTCCAAGACACTCACAAATTTGTTCGATAAACAAGTCCAATACCGTGAACTAAAGCTTCCTCAATATAACTTTCTTTATTAAGTTATTACAATTTAATGGTGAGACTAGCAATAATTTCCATACCACGTGACACAGACTCAAAGTTTTCATTTCAGCGACATGCATACGTTATGTGCATGTTTGCATTCGAAATTCAAAAACTTATGAATATTTTTAGAACGTGTATCGTATTGTATCAGAATTCTAGATTACGACGAAACTGAAATTTTTTTTTTCAAATTTCAGGGTACAGAAGGGAGTAAGAAAAAAAAAATACTTACGTTTTTTAATCATAATTCAAACTCGTATTTATCATATATTTGATTTTAATTAAAATTTTGGATATCTTATTCAAAAATTTATAAATTTTAAAACTTTCAAAACTTAAAAAAGAAAATTTTTATTTTTATTACAAACAACTACTCTGTTTTTACGAGAACAGGATAAACAAAGGCAACCAAACGCAAACACATGTTAATTTTGCTACTACCTTAATATCCACGAAAAGATTCAAACCGAAACAAAGCCGGAAAAAAATTAAAAAGAGAAATCACACTTAAAATCATTCCAAATATCGAAAAGATTATATTATAAAAATTAGGGTTTGGGAATACAAGTTATTAACCTGGGGCGTGATTTCATAGGGGCAATCGGTTCGGGTTCGGATCTCGGAAGCAATAATATCCCAATTTAGGTTTCCATGGCGGAGGACGGCGCCTCCGAGCAAGAGCTCCTCCCACGTGCTCCACCGTCCTGCTACACCAACGTCCGCCGTGTCCATCGCCATACACGTGTCTGTTTCTGAACGAACGTACGGTTATAAAAATCGCGTGTAATGTCTTAATTTCGAGTTATCCTGCGCACACCGGCGCACATTAAGAAAAGACCACCCTTTTTGGTAATTCTTAAAAGGGAAAAAAATATTTAGAAAAAAAAAACCAAAAACTGAAACAGCAAAAATAGGGTTTGTTCTCTACGACGAAGTAATAGGCGGTTTTAAGAGAGAGGGAGGGAGTCGTTATATGCAAGGAGAAATTTGGTGGAATTTGAAAATTCTTTTGTTTTGTATTCTTTTTAATTATTGTTCTGTCGTTTTCGATATTGTTTATGTTTTGTAATTGTCTTAGTTTTCGGGTCCGTCGATTGGATCGTAAAAGTCATTGATTTTTGGTTTTAATTTTTTAGGGGTCATGTGGTTATGGTCAATTTTGGAAAGTTAATAAATGAGGAGAAATAAAACAGGGTTTGACGGACTCTATGTTTGGCTTCTTGACAACGAAAGGGAGATAATAGAGAGGTCTGGGAGGTCATGTGGTTTTGTAGTATTATTATTACAAATATATAGAGACTAGACTGGTACTAGAAAATGGCATATTGGACTTCTTCACTATTAAAACTTCCCTCTTTTCCCAATTGCCTTTTATTAATATTGATTATTATTTACTATTTCTATTTATATAATATATGCTTTTGCTCTTATCTAGATTTTTTTTATCTTATTTGTATTTATTTAAAATATAATGTTTAAAAAGCTATCTTATTCATATATATATATTATGTGTTTCTATTTTTTAATTACAATAAAGGTGGTGATTAGAATATAAAAATTGAAAAGTGAAAATTTATATATTTTTGAGAGAAAAGATTTAAGAAATATATATATATATATTATATTGGAAAAAGATATATGAATATGTACCTACGTAAAATAAACAAAGAAAAGGGTTAACAAATTAAAATTTATAAAAATTTGTTAGGTATTTAATTTTTTGAATAGGATATATATGTAATTATATTTCCATCTTTTTATTATTTTATTCTTACAAGATGAAATATTTGAATAAATGTTAAAAAAGACAATAAAAACATGAGAAAAAGATGAATCAAATAAACCCTTTATATTATTTCAGTAAGGCTATAAATATCAATTAACTTAACTTAGTCTTGACATGAAAATGACTACTTCTTTTTATAGCATCTCTTACATTTGTCAACATTATTATAAAGTTCATAGTGGTAATAATTACACTGATAATATATTTATTTACATTAAATTTAGTATCTATTACCAAAAAAAAATTAATATCTCATTCCTTCCTCCTCTTACTCCCTCTTTATTGTTCTCTTTTTTCTTTTTTACCTACAATGAGAATTCTGCTGCTTTGATCATGTCAAGGGCAAGATTGGACCACAAGCTCTATTTCCAAAATTCCCAATTCAACTTCAACCCCATTGAATTCTTCAATAAAATGCAGCTGCTACGCAATCAATGCGAACTCCATCGAGTTGATTATAGAACACGCTAACAACCTTTTTCTTTTCCTTTCTAAGTTATGGTAATGCTTCGATTTTTAAAACATATTGCATTTGGTCCATGGTTATCAATGATGAGATTCGACCGTAAGCCTCTACATCCAAAATCTTTAGCACGCCTGCATCCCAATTGAGTTCTTTGGTTGAATGCAATCGCTACGCGATATCAAGTTGATAATAGAATAGGTTTCTCTTTTCGGATCAAAGATTATGCAAACATATTAGTAGGTTTTCTATTCTGTTTTGGATTATGGTAATGCTTTAGTATTTTCTATCCTTAAATACTTGCATTCGCTTAAGGTAATCGTTGTCCTCTTTTTTGATTTGTTGTACTTAATCTTTTCTAAATTAAGTTATCCACCAATAAGCCAATTATAATTGGCAAGTATGCTTCTACTATGTATATGAGCCAGCATGTAAGTTTAAAAAAATAATCTAAAATCTTCTTTTTCTTCTTAAACCATTTTTTCGATTTTTTTAATTGTTAGATTTCTCAATCTCATGCTGTCTTAAAGCAGAAAGTGAAACAATTTACGTTAGGATTTTCAACATGATTTTTTTATTATGTATAAAATTACACGCAAATAAAGTTTTGTTATAACAATCTATTGTACGCGGCACTCTATGATAGAAATTGACTACTAAACTGCTATCGTAGGCATGTTATACACAAGTGATCTCCACAAAGAAAGTACATGGAAGTTTATCAATTAGTGAAATTATAAGTATATTTATTTACAAAAAATAAAATTTACCTTTATAACATAAAGAAAATGTTTGCAAAGAATTCTTATATTACATAGTTATAGTAACTAAGCAGGCTCTCGAGAGCAATCCTAGCACTTGACAAAAGAAATCACGACAAAAAAGTCTCTACATTAACATCTCTTGTATTTCCTTACTTAAAAAACCCCACTAGTCACTAGCTTGTGTTGTCACAATACTAAGGGTAGTTACATACAAAACAATCTATATGAGAATGAGTAAACTAATGCTCAATAAAGGTAATAGATAAGTACCATTCACACAATAGCAAGCAAGGTTTTTAAGCAAATACTAAGTTCAATATAGCAAAACAAATGCCATTTGCACAATGTTGTTTGTTCTATTGTGAAGTTAAAGAAAATAACCCCACTTTAACCTAAGTTAAGGAGTTTCAATCAAAGGCGAATAAGACAAAACACAAGTTTAAAACTTTTTGAGCTAAATGGTTGCAATTAGGGCATTAGTGTTCATTAATTTGATTATTTATTACTTTTGACTTGAGACTTACAAATTGTATCAAAGTCGACCTCCTACTATTAGGTGGAAAATTTGGTTCAGGCCTCAGTTTAGAGAAGAAGTTTGAGAAAGCCAGAGAGTACATTAAAGAGATGACTCCTCATATGCTTCCAAAATAACTTATAGGTAGAGGATAACCAAAATTATATACTAAAAAGAGAGAAGAATTGAGTCAATTGTAAAATCTAACAATGAGAACATCACGTGTTTAAGAAGAGAGTCTTGGGATAGAAGGAAAGAGATTATAATACTTCATAGTTAAGTGAAATCTCGTAGAGAATATAGGAGAGATTTAGTAATAATTTATATGACCATAGTGGCTAAATGATGGAAAAACTCTATTAATATTTGTTGATTTAATTATTTACTGCTTTTAACTGAAAATATTATAATAATATAGCTTATATATTAAAAAATACAATATCTCCAGTAACATTTGATATGCGGAATCAATATACGACTTTATATATGCTGTCTTAATCATACTGAAACATATATTATATTCATAAAGTTACATTTTATTTCCATAATAGTCATCGGGAGACATATTTTAATAGGTCGTCTAAGGATTGGGCACGGTTGATTGTTGTGCTTATACACTAGGCTATCCTTGTCCGAAAGCTCTGCGAGACCACCTACCACTAGTCTTCGGCCGAAGGAGTTTATTGTACAAAAAGGTGGCGACGCAGGGCTCCCAGAAGAGAGATGCCCAACGAATGTCAGATGTTTTGCAAACGTTATGAGTTACTCGTAACATCATATGCGTTCAAATTTAGCAAAATTAAGATTGTCGGATTGGGAAGAATATATACATACCAAATATGAATTCCAAAAGTGGCCGATCTATCGTATAAGAGTCCGACCAACAAAAGATTATATTATACTTATTATCTATCCTCGTGAAATTGCACATAACAAATTAGAACTTAAAAGTATTATGATGACTTCAATTCATAACCTATTGAAACTGTAGTTTTAGCTCAAAAAACTTTATATTATGATAAGTTTTTCCTTGTAATTCGAATGTGGCAATCACAGTTTCTAGGCAAAATTTCATTTTTGGTTCCAACAAAATAACTCAAACATCATGAAATTATTTCCCGATTATAAATTGAGCTATTTAACCACTAAATAGAAGTTATCTCTGTGGTAATTATCATACTTTATCAGAAATTTCTATAAGCCCAAAAAATATATGTATGTATATATATATATATATATATATATATGTTATATAGGTATCATTTGGTTGCACAAAATTTATAGGATTGAACTGAATAAGATTTTTTATCCAATTTGATCTACAATTTTAGTTTAATTACTAGACAAAAAGAGTCCAAAATACTAGACAAAAGACTCAAAATTTGTTCCATCTAAAATATGGTAGAAATGGTAACTTCACTGAACAAAAACACAAATATTAAGTGTATAAATGTAATAAAATATTTATTAGAAAATATTTAAGGTATAAATATTAGACAAAATTTAAAATTTGTACTTTTAAAATAATATAAAAAAGTAATTAAATAATTATTAGACGGTATTGAGAATATAAATATTAAAATATAATTTCAAGTTTAGTACTTATGTATACAAAATAATGAACATTAAAAAAATTTATATTTTACACAGTGCAAACTAAACATAATACAATAAATTTATACTATCCTAATCTTCTTATATTTGTACTATCTAATTCTCCCTATCTTATTATCTTTTAATAAACAAAGGCTACCATAGTTCATTTCTAGCATTATGGGTTGTTGTTTCTTCTAATCTACTACATCGTATTCTAGTATGGTTATTATTACTATATTTATCCCTCTTAAGTCACTAGCAATTGGATGAACAAAACAAATTATAAGGTCAGAACCATGTAGTTGAAGGGCCAGATTTTGGAATTAAGTTGAAATTTATTTCATAAAATATGCATATAATATACACATTTCTCCTCTATCGTTGATTTTTAAATTTATTTATATCGATTCGCAAAGTTTAGTACCTTTCAGGAGTAAAATACATATATTCGTAATATTTACTACCTTACATGTACCCACGAGCTAATGATCTAATATTTATAATTAATTTCTAGACTCCTAAAGGCTAATTTGTGTGATTCTCATATTTTCGCCAACTTAGGGAACAAATGGAATCAGTAATGTATTTTAGTCAATTTTTGGATAATTAGGATTAAGTTTAAGAATGTCTAGCAAATAATTATAATACATGTGTACATAAATAATCTATCTATCGTTTATAACTAGTTATTAATTATCCTCATTGGGTGCCTTTTTACTTATTAATATTGTTTCTTTATATATCTTGTTCAACCATCTCTACTATTATGTCATATCTCGGTTCCGTCCAATAGCATACTATCATGTCAACTTAGGAAAAATTAATTTACTTTAAAGATGATAGCAAACTTGCATTAGGAAAAATTAATTTACTTTAAAGATGATAGCAAACTTGCATCTGTATTGCGTATGTAAAAAATAAATATAACAGCATAATAAAATTTTTAACATAAAATAATGAATTAAACTATATATAGATACATTAATTAAGGAAATGAATGAAATAATACAGGTCTATGCTATAAGTGATTCTTAAAAAGTTTTATGATGCATATATTTAACATAATTGCAACATTGATACATCAAGTTATAAATATTCAAAAATGAAATATATATAGAAAAACATGAAAATTCAAGCATTCGTACTATAATTATCCTAATAATGGATAATGCATTTTCATTTTTTTTAAATAATACATTTCCTTTTCAAAATGAAAAGATATGTTCCCATTTTGGAACCTTTTTTCATTATGTCATATTACATTAGAGTTATTTTTTAGTATACCCACCACTTTAAGAAATTATCAATTTAAAGGAGTATTTAAAGAATTTGCTTTTATGGCTATATAGTTTTTATATATTTATTTATTTATTCTTTTGCATTTGTACAGTTTTGTACTTACTATCTACTACCACTACCACCTCACCTCCACTAATAACATAAGCATGTAAATATTTAAGAATGTTTTCATTTCAAATAAATTTTACATGAGTGTTAGTGAGAGAAAAGTCGTTTTTGTCCCTTTTTGGCATGATACAAATTTATGGGAAATTTTTAAACAAATTATCTCTCATATGGAATGGTGTATTGTAATCAAAACCTCTGTTGTTTGTTTTATAAGCTAGAAAGATGATACACCAAAATATCGCATATAAAATAAATAGAATTGTATAATTTACATTGAAACCTTGCTTTAGAACTATATAATTCAATAAAAGGTACATTTAATTCAAAAACTATAATATATCGTCTTATAATGCAAGAATGATCTGGTCTAAAAGCTTATGAATATTTTTATTTATGTTATACCACACTTTAATTGAATTTCTGTTATATAATAATTTTCTAAGAAGCTTTTTTCTAGATAAATGCCAAATGGTTATTAATATTGAAAGCCTCGAACTTTTCAATTATTAATGATCATATAATCATATTCTCTTCATTGTAGTTTTCAAGTTAGTAAATTTAAACTATTATATATGACTTTGAAACATTTTGATAAATTCAACTAACAAAATCCTTTCTAACTTGAAGTATGAACGTTAGTCTTAATGGTGTCTTTATCATGATTGATTCTGGAAAATAAAGATAGATATGTTGAGTTTGAGATAATCTAAACACTACTCTGAAGGCATATATCTTCTTAACAATATGATTTTATAATTGGCGTGCATGACATTACATATACAATTTCTCCATCCACATGACATATTCTACAAAGGAAGTGCATATAGTTACAATGAAATTTCTATAAACATCAAGCAATGAAAGTTGAAAGAAAGTAATATTTATTTGCCTGTCACTAAAATGCATGCCCACAATTTGCCGACACAGCAGGCTTTAAAGATTGAACGTCACCTTGAAAATTGGGGTTAATGATAATTAATATGCAATGACATGGATGCAAGAAAATTGAAAGTGTGCTTACAATGTTAAAAATAACACAATATATTCAAAGACCAAGTCCAATATCGGCACGTAAAAACTTACTGTAGAGGATTTAAAAATTCACTTTATATAATATAAATTCCTTAAGCTTATTGAAATCCATTCCCCATTATGTTCTTTACATTTAGGAACATTTAGTAGCAGGGAGACCATGGCTCCTTTATCATAAAGTTGCCCCACGTCCCATTTCATATCAACGTTACCCTTTAACAACAAGAAACTTTTACTAAGAGGTTAAAATCATAATTAGTTTTAATTTTAAAGAACATTAAATCAAATATAAAATAAAGAGCAAAACCGATTTCCGAAGAAACATGTACAGAACCATAAAAAAATTCTTTACGACAGCATCATCCATGCACTTGATGATGATGATAAATTCTACCAAATTAATTATCTTGATTTTTCTAAAGTAAATTACAATTAAAGTATATGTGTTTTTACCCTTTTTTTCATTTTGAGTACCTTTATTTTTATTTTTATTTTTTACGCTTTAGATATCTGTGTTTTGTGAAAATGAGAAACTCTAACATCTATTATCTATATTATCGTTAGTTTCTTTTCTTAAAAAAAAAAAATAGAGAAAGACAGTAGAAGAGAGGAATTGAACGATGAGGTTCATTCTTTATGGTTGTTGCTAGACGCCACACGCCACTCCATTCCGATTGTCTGTGTACATAACATGCTTTAGGAACAACGCGGGCAAGAACTGAAAGTTAATGATAACATTAAAGTTTCTAGCCAAATATTCAACCTTCATCGTTCTATAGCCTTCCATAGCAACTCTTAATGGCAATACCACAAACAAGTTCCCCCCAGACTTCATTCATTGAAAAATTAACCGTATTCGTGCAAATTATGAAGAAATTTGATAGTACATTCTATTATAGAAGAAAAGGAATTAGCTTCTGCTGATAAAGTTAAAATCTTTTCAAAAGATAAAGGGAAGCCTTTTATATTTGTTGTTTCTCAATTTTTATTGGTAGTCGATTGAGGTCTACATATATTGGACCTATAAAATAACACATAATGAGGGGACGCTAGAGAGTTATCCAGCGTGGCCATTTTGAAACTTAAGTTAGCAGTGAGCTGTTGTGAATGTAAAATATGTATAGATAATACACAGGCTTAAAATGTAGAGTGTGTAGAGAGAGTTACCGTTAGATAGTAACTTAGTATTTATAGCAAAGTGGAATCGACAGTTGGAGATCAGTTAAGAAAAAAGATCTTCTCTAGAAAATTTGGGATGTAGAGCTATCATGCCTGACGTGTCCCTAATATTCAAGACATGACTATTTTATCCTTATCTTATAGATTATGGTTGTTGCAGTACTTCATAGGCCTGGGTGGTTTAGGCCTAGGCCAAGGCCTATGAAGGTGAGCCTAAGACAGTGAGACCTAGTGAATCTGGTCAGGCCTAAGAGGTTCATGCCTAGAATACCCTGTCAACAGTTACATCTCTGCAATCTCATTGTTGAGGAAGAGGCAAGGAGAAAGAATACATGGGCTGTTCGGGCGTGACTGATCCAAGTCCTAGAAGTTCGATCCGATGCTGTGAGTGTCAATGTGATGAGATTGTAGATCTAGCACAACGGATGGTTCGAGGTGGCGAGGTTCGCGGCGAGAAGGCCCGAAGTGGGAAGTCGTTCGAAGCAGTAGATTACCAGTCCAAAAACGTCTAAGGCTTAGTAAGCAGGGGTAGTCAGGTGAATTTATGCTACAAGCCAGCCTGCTGTAACAGGGCCTGAATAGGGTCGAACAGACTTAGATGCGTCATGTCTTCGTAATGCCAACGAGGTGGAGGTTAGGTGAGTCTTAAAGAAGCTTCCTGTTGAAGAAACTTTTTCAAAATGCAAATTTTTCCCACTTATATTCCATGCATTAAATGCAACATGACAAGCGTCATGCTATAGCAAACTAGTGTGCAACTATATTCTTTTTACCTTTTTAAAGGCGACTGTCCAATCGAGATGCTTTCCACGTATCTACTATGCAATATTCCAAGGGATTCATGCTTATATGGATCCCTATAACCGCTTATACGACTTCCTAGTTTTTCCTATAAATAAGAGTATCACAAAGAGAGTGTGCTTTTCTACAATCTTCTCGCTTAGTCATTGCGATTTTTGCATTCGCACTCAAACTCTCAAACCTTTTTCAAAAGTTTCGAGTCTCTCTTTCTTCTTCAAGAATCACAATTGTATCAACCAATAGAGGTGAGGCTAGCTCCTTTTCACCGCTGCTTACTTCCATTTCTGACTCTATAAGGAGTGATACCCCTCAGGTACAGGAGGGCGAAGTTTCGTCAATAGCACAGCTTAACCAACCAACTAAAATGGCGGTAGAAGTACTAGATAAGGCCAGAGTTATTAACGCCATCCCCAAGGATGTTTATGCGAACGTTCCCTTACCCGTCGCAAAGGACTTATTCGACGCTCCTAGTAAGGGCAAGGGGCCTAACGGTCGTATAAGTAGAAGTAGACAATCTACCCCTAGCTGAGTCATCAGTAACTTTCTTGTGGAGGCGATTCCTAGGTAGCATATTAGCTTACCGAGCAAGGACGAACAGGTGGCATTGCTATGAGTGAGGTACCTCGCAGTCTTTAAAAAGTGCCTAGAGTTTAAGTAATACCTCCCTCCCAGTTGTTTTGAGATGGAGTTCTTCAACTACCACTACTGCAGTCCATTGCAGGTCCTTCCCAATGGGTAGAGGGTACTAAAGGCTTTCCAAGTGCTCTGCAAGCATCGGGTGATAAGGGCTACTCCCAAGCTCTTTTGTTACTTCTACATGTAGAAGAGCATTAGGGGGTGGCCTTAACTCTAGTCGCGCCTGAGGAGGAAACTATTCTACGGCCTAGTGGACTTGATCAAAGGTTGGCATAATGAGTATATGGTGCTGAAACTACTCGAAAAGGTCGATTTCTAGACCTGGTGGACCGAAATGGTCCGTACTGGAGGTGAGTAGAGGCTCAATCCCAAAGACACTATGGACATCCATTAGATCTTGGCCTTCATAGCGCTGAGAAGTGGCCAGGAGATTAGTGCTGCAGAGACCGTGGAGAGGTATTTCCGACACCCAATCTCCAAGCTCTTCCTCAACATGAAGAAGGCTGTAGTGGAGAAGTGGGCTGAAGGTATAGATTCGTTTCTATACGCCTATTAGTTGTATTAATGTCGAGGTGCTTCGTCCAATGCCCGTAGGATGAGAGGACCTCCTTGGTCATGTTGGTCACGGCAGTGTTTTTACAAATGGTAGTGGTAGTTTCTTTTTATTTCTCCTTATTTTCTTCTTCTAACTTTAGATCAACATTCTTGCAAGCAAAAATTTGACCCCAATGATGTCTCGTCCATCTATGGACGACTTGATGAGCTGGTGCCAAGCGCAAACCAAAACAAACAGGCCAACAAGAAAGGTGGTAAGACCAAAGCTGGAGCCTAGTAAGACCAACAAAGTGCGACCGAAGTCTGTGCCACAGGGGATTTCCCTTAGCATTCACAATGAGCTCGTAGACATAGGGCCTTTGGGCATGGCTCTACCCACTCCTGCCCTCATCTAATCGTCTGAGCCTATCAATGTGGGCGATGAAGGCACCCAAGCAGAGGGGTTCGACGTGCAAGTGCTACCTCCTCTAAGGGCAGCGAAGGAAAAGGCTGTGGAGGGGGTTGCCCTTCTTCCAACTACGGGCTAAAAGCATAGGGCCCCAGAAACGTCCAGGGGCAAAGAAGCAAAAGTCTTTGGCGAAGGATCATTTGGCCAAAGGGAAATGGAATAAGTAGCCCCTGGCTCATCCCTACCAAAGCATCAATGATGTAGGGGATGGGTTTTTGGACGTCCTCAACAATTTTAAGAAGATGGGGTTAAGGCCAAACTCATTCCAAGAAGCGCCATATATTTCCCGATATGAGGCACTAAAGATGGGGGCCCCCGAATCGGAGATGAAGAAGGCCTGAGGGAAGATCCTAAGGCTAAAGTAGGAGGTCTATGCTAGCGATTTAATACTGTAGCACCGAACCGTCAACTATCAAGCTTCGATAAGGTCTTACACCCAAGAAGGTGGGGATGACCCTATACAAACTGCGGGCCACTTGAGTACACTAATGAGACAAGTAAGTCTTCATCGCTCTTGTGGTGTTGTACTTTAGTGTCTTGTATTAATTATGGGTTTCGTTTTCATCTTGCAGTACTATAGCCAAGTGCTGCCTCAACTGAGTAAGTCCAATGCCACCCATAAAGAGGTAACAGGGTTGCGGGAAGAGTTACATCAGTAAAAGAAGTGCGAGAAAATTTGCTTAAGCTAACAAGCATCCGTGCTACTCTATTGTGCAAGTGGCGGGGCTTCGGGCAAGACTCAAGGATGTAGAGCGAGAGAGGGATAAGGTTGAGAAGGCGACCCAAAAGGTCAACGACTTAAAGGCTCGGTTAGAGAACAAGCAGAAGACAAAGGCTCATCTCTCTCAAAAGCTAGATGAGGAAGGCGAAGCTAGGGCCGAATTCAAAAGGGAGAACACCGAACTGAAGGCTTCTGTAGCCAGGCTGCAAACCGAGCTAGAAATGAAGGCATTCGAGTGTGAAGGCACTAAGGCTACCTCGCTGGAGCTGGCCAGTTTAAGAGTCAGTTTGGAGCAGCAAGTTGAGGAGTTACAAGACAGAGTTTCGGAGATGGAAGAGATCATCTCCAAGATGGAGAGTAGGAGGGTCCTCAGCAATGCTATCGCTAAGAAGGCAATCATCTACTATTGAAAGACCGAAGAGTAGTTAAAAGAGCTAGAGGACCTGTCCACTTACTTCACCTGCTACACTCGGAAGGAAGTTCTCTCTCATTATCCAGACCTAGACTTGAGCTTCTTTGACTTTCTAGATTCCCTGACGTTTAGTGAGAAAAGGGAAGCCATGGCATGGGAGAAGGAGACCTCCAAGGCAACTAATAATGATACAGGTGCACCCCCTACTATTAGGATAGGGCAGGGCAGGGCACTTCTACATCTGCCTCTACCTCCGCAACAAGGCAGGAGGCTGTCCTAGAAGCTATCCCTGGCGAAGATCCGTTTGTGGAGGATCCTTCTACCACTCTTGTTTAACATCCCACATGCCCTACTTTAACTTAGGGCCTGCCGTCTAAAGTGTCTGCAAATTAGCTCTCTAAACAAATAGATGCTTTAGATTTTTCTGAATTACCAAAGTTAACTGATCCTAGGAGATAGCAAGGTTCTGTTTACTCTTTTTTAAAAAAAAAATTAATGTAATTAGGGCCGGGATGCTAGCCTTTACTCTATAATTAAACAACCATGGAATGAATAGATAAATGTTTTCTAAACGTCCTCTCCTAATCTCTGCTCATCTTTGAATGTATCTGCTAAGGAATCTATCCAAGGGAAGTTGACCCTTATTGAGGTCCTGTTAGGAGAGTTCTTCCGTAAAAGAGGTGTTTCCCCTTGCCGAGGTTGCCCTAAAGGGGTCAGGTTGGTGATGCTCTGACCTGTTCCGTGTGGAGGGGAGTTCCTCTATGCAAGGGGTGTTTCCCCTTGCTGAGGTTACTTTAAGAGGGGTCGGATCGATAGTGTTCCGACCTGCCCGATATATAGAGAGTTCCTCTATGCAAAGGGTGTTTCCCCTTGCTGAGGTTACTCTAAGAGGGGTCAGGTTGGTGGTGTTTCGACCTACCCAGTATGTGGGGAGTTCCCCTATGCAAGGGGTGGTTCCCCTTACTGATGTTACCCTAAGGGGGTCAGGTCGATAGTTTTTCAACCTGCCCAAGTTGACTATCCATATCTCTTTGGAAACCCATAAGGAAAGAGAAACAAAGGGAGAGAGAGAGAAGTATGTAATCAATTGAGATCTTTTATTTCGACACAATTGAAAGAGAAATTGTACATAATGAAGTTGTAATCAAAATACAGACGTAGATTATCGGCGTTCCATGTACACGAGATAAGCTTGCCATCTAATCTTTCTAGCCTGTATACACCATTGCTTAGTCTTTCCCTAACTTTGACAAGGTCTTCCCAATTAAGGGCCAATTTGCCCTACCCTTCACGTAAACCCGTAGCTTCTAACTTTCAGCACACTAGGTCGCTAACCTTGAACTCCTTGTATCTGACCTTTTAATCATAATACCGGGTGGCTTAATGTTGGTAAGTGGTCACCCTAGCAATAGCAAAGTCTCTGATTTCCTCGATGGTGTTAATGCTTGCCTAAAGTAGTAAGTCGTTAAGGGCAGTATTAAAACTTTGGGTTCAAATGTTCGAGAGCTCATGCTTGATTGGGAAGACTGCTTTTAACCCAAAAGTAAGGCAAAAGGGGGTTTCGTTTGTAAAGGTATAATGTATGGTCCTATAGCCCCACAAGATGTTAGGTAGCTCGTTGGCCCAAGCACCTTGAAATCAGTCCATCCGCTTATTCAGGCTATCTAAAATCACTTGGTTAGTTACCTCAACCTGTTCGTTTGATTGGGGAGGGGCAACTAAAGTAAAGTGCGGGGTGATGTGGTGCTTAGCGTAGAACCCCCTAAACTTAGGGTTATCAAACTATTGATCGTTGTCCATGATCAGTGTATGGGGGACTCAAAAGTGGGAGAGTATGTTGTTTCTGATGAAGGACTCTATACTCCTCTCTGTAATTCTAGCTACTGCTTCGGCATCCACCCATTTCGTGAAGTAATCCACGGTGACAATTATGAACTACCGTCCTCCTGATGATTTCAAGAAGGTGCTGAAAGTCATAGTTTGTGTTTTGGAGTGACGAAGAGGTGTTCAACTTGGGGCTTAATGTGAAGCAAGTAACGTCAGCTAACGGTTTGTTCATGGGGTTGGGTAGTCTCTTAAGGCAGGGTTAGCTACCCGTAAGCAAACTGGTCGAGAGCTAATGCCACTCTCTTGATGATGGCCATGACAAGCCAAAATTAGTTAAAAAGTTGGACATCCTCTATCATAAAGAGGATAGTGATAATGCCAGTGGGCACTCCTAAAACAAAAGAGGGCTTGGAACAATCCTAGGAAGACAGGAAGGAAAAGGTTGGCTCACCCTCCATAATCAAAGATAATACATGAGGTAAAAAAGGGTCGAGCACCGCATAGGCACTTACGGAGGAGGTTAACCTTCTATCCCGTAACAAGTGGTATCAGAGATAAAAGTTCCTGCCCAATGGAGCCATCTAAATGCTACCCAGTATGCTATATGTAAAAGAGTAGTTCTTATTGATAACTAGGCTCATATGAATGAAGCTCAAGAGGAAGCAGCCACCAAGTGGAGGGCATCATTGCCCAAAGGGGCAAATATGCCATGAGCAGCATTGTAACAAAAGTCTGGCTAAAAGTTAAGAAAAAGTAAAAATGCACTTCAAATGGTAGACCTTACCATTAAGCCACTTAACAAGAGGCAATCTTAGAGGATAAGAAGAGAGAGTGAGGGCAAGGGCAAGGGTATGCCTGTGGAAGCCCTAGAGTCCTAGCGGAGATGATCTTGGTGTAGAGTTAGGCAATGGAAGAATAGGATCGGTGATCTCAAGGGGAAGGGTAGTAACGAAGAGTTGGCCCCACAACAAGGGCGTCTTAGATTTAAGTGGGGGAGAATGTCACAGTTCGTATTTTGGAGTAACGAGGGAGTGTTCAACTTAAGGTTTAATGTGAAGCAAGTGGCGTCAGCTAGTGGTTTATTTATAGGGTTAGGTAGTTTCTCAAGGCGGGGTTGGCTATCCATGAGCAAATTGGTTAAGAGCTGATGCCACTCTCCTAATGATATTCATGGCAAGTCGAAACCAGTTAAGAACTTGGACATCCTCTATCATAAAGAGGACAGTGACAATGCCAATGGGCACTCCTAAGGTAAGAGGGGCCTTAAAAGAGTCTTGGGATGACAGGAAAGGAAAGGCTAGCTCACCCTCTATAATCAAAGATAATACATAAGGTAAAGGAGGGTCAAGCGCCGCATAGGCACTTATGGAGGGGGTTAACCTCTTGTCCCATGGTAAGAATGTCATGGTCCGTGTTTTAGAGTTGTAAGCCCTACAACCAGCCATTCGAGGTTTCAATCAGTTGAAAGATCCGATCAAGCCTAAATTATAAAGTAAAGCTAGAAATATTAGTAAAGATGACCCCGTAAACTTAAATTTAAGAAAATAAATAATAAAATAGAAGACTATAAAATTTTCAAATTTTAAGTATAATAATTGTTAATTATCGAAAAGGCAAAAAGTATAATCTAATAACTAATAAATTACTAGAGATAGATTATATGTATATTAAAAATCATAGAATGACCTAAATAATAATTAAGAATGCTCACATGTACCCCCACATGTATTTACGTGTAGATAAAAATACGCGAAATTACTTAAATTGACTAAAAACTTATTAAATAATTAAAGAAAATTCATAATTAATTAAAGAAAAATAGGGAGAGGCGAAATTGAGAGAAAAATTAGGGTTAGGAAAAAAAAAAAAAGAAAAACCGTACAATTATGGCCATAAAAGGGAACCAACACTAGACGAGCAATTGAGAGTAGACGGCCACCATCTACACGGTGGTGGCAGCGCCTAGATTGGCCAACAAGGCCACGACGGTCGGCGGTGGCCGGAGCCACCCAGATTGGTGAGTTCGATTTCCAACCCGATTTTGTGTAATTTTATTAAAATAGTAATATTCTTAGAAAATTATGAATTTTGTTATTCTGGAATATTTTTGTATGTAGTTCTTAGGAAAAATATTATTTTGATAAAAATATATCCCATGATATATAGTCCTTAAGGAAATCGTACAAAATCGAGCATATTTCGGTTTAGAAATAAATAACCTTAGGAGTGTAGTTTTGAACCCAAAATTTTTGTATAAACTACTTAGATGATATAGAATAATGTTATGAAGCCCGTTTTCAAAAAATAATTTTCAAAAATTTTAGATAATTTTTAGGCCTTAAAATGAGGCATAAAATGGGTAATTTAAGATTAATTAAGTAATTAAATGGTTAATTACTGATTTAGTAAATAATTATATGTTTTAGGATGTTGAAATCTAATGAAGTATGATACTTGTAGCATTTAAGGTGTTAAATGTAATTATTAGGTTAATTATGTAGTAAATGAGTAATAGGGAAAAATAGTAAATTTTAAGTTAATTTTGTAAATTAGGGTAATTAGGTGTAAAATCTGATTTAGAATGAATTTAGACACTTTGAAATGATAATTGATGTTAGGAGATGGTAATTAGAGTATTAGAAATATTATATGTGTATTATATACATAATATGTAATTATTGGAAATATAATAAATAAAAAATATTAAAATAAAAATTGATATTATATAAATAATAGAGATATATAATAAATCTGATAGAAATCTTGAATTTATGTAATTATATGAAAAATATAAAAATTTCTCACATTAGGAGTAAATTCGGTATACTATTTAGGATTTAAGTGTACCGGGTATAATAAAATACTGACTAGGGGTAATAATGGTATTTAGGATATTTGGAAGTAATATGATTAATTTCACATTATGAGTTGAAACTAATTTCTAAGGTTCAGGCATAAAACAGTATTTAAAAATCGAACTAAAATCTAATTTAGAAATCGATGCGGAAACCGAATCCAAACCTAACCCCAAACCTAGAATAATTGTAAAAGACTTAAGATCTAGATAATTAGATATATTAAACCCTAAACAAAATATAACAATAAGCGTTATAGGATAAAATGAATTTATAATAGTTATATGAAAAACTGAAACCACGTTTGTGTTATAAAGATGATCAGCGATGGCTTGAGCGAGTCAGACCTCGAATGAGTGAGCAAGGAGTCGAGGTAAGTTGGGATTAATATGTTGCTGTATTTTGGAGGCTTGAGATTATAGTTGGTTGTACTTGTTAGATAGTTAGTTGTGTGCATGTGTTTGATTATAAGTGATGCTATGATTATGTTTGTTATTCTAGCTTATATTGTATAATTTGTATGAAATGATTGATCACCCTAAACTAAACTTAACAAAGGTATGACTTGTAAACATAAATCGAACTTACATAACAACCCATTAAGGAAAACATAGGATTCTCCGGCCAAATATCGACCCCTTCAGAAGGGATAATGTAGGATTGCATAAGGGTCCCTTCTTTATCCTTAGTCGAACTAAGTGACAGAAAAGGAGGTCACGGCGAGGGTAAAGTCAATGGTTCGAAGGTAGTCGTGGGAGGAGTGGTGTCTCCATTGCACAAGCCTGGGTTTAGTCGTAAGCTATTGCATTAATGGCAACTCCTCAACCTAGATTAGAGTGAGCGCAATTTCTCTAATCTCACGATGAGCCGGACAACGTCATGCAATGACAACATTGTGCGATGGCATTTGCTTGAACATGCATTGCACCTAATAAGTTAGTTGATAACCTTGTTGTGTTTATGGTATAGTTTTAAATCCTCCATCTTAACTTTCTGAACTGTGATTGCTCACATTCCTATAGATGTCGTACAAGTGCTAGCTAAGAAGCGGCATACAACTACTCTGAAGCTAGCAACTGCTGGATCTTAGGAAGTGAGTAAAAACATTAGAAGAACAAACATATATTTTTAAAGTCTAAGCTTTTATTTTTAAATTTTTCATTTCCGAATAATGTAATGACTAGGAAATATATTACGGAGAAATATTGTAAATGTTAATTGTAATAACTAAATTTTAGCGTATATATATATATTTTCTCACTTTATTAGGTAAATAACTTATTTAAATTACAAACTATGTACTTCAAAGCGGGTTTGTCATAGATGCCTTGTGTAGATCAGGTTTAGGATAGCAGTTGTAAGACCAACTTCTATTCTAGAATCGTTTACACGGCGGGGCTATTATGACTCTGCCACTTCGGGGCATAACAAGAGTGACGAGAGGGTGTTCAACTTGGGGCTTAATATGAAGAAAGTGGCATCAACTTGTTTAGAGCCCAATAGTCAATATATAATCTCAAACTCCCATCCTGTTTCTTTTGAAATAGAACAGGAGCCCCGTATGGTGCTTTTGAGAGTTAAATGAAGCCTACCTCTAATAACTCATCCAATTACTTCTTCAATTCCACAAGTTCAGGAGGCAACATTCTATAAGAAGCTCTGGCAAGCGGTTTGGCACTAGGAATCAACTCGATCTCGTGGTCCACCGACCGTCTGGGAGGTAATTCCTTTGGGAGCTTATCAGGCATCACATAATCATACTTCTTTAGAACACTCTCTATTACCCTTAATATCTCCATCTTCCCTACTTTCTCTATCTTTATAAGGACAGCCAAGAAAGTTGGCTCTTGATGTCTAAGTTCTCTCTTCAATTGGAGCGCTGATAACATCATAGCCCTAATATTGTTCCCTTCCTTGCCATTGTTGTTTGCCCTATTCCTCTAAACTATCATACAGTAAGTCTTTTCACCCTTAAATAACAAGCAATTTGCTACAAGCATGGGAGCAACCCTAGCCTATCTTAAGAAATCTATTCCATGGACTATGCTGAAGTCGTCTAATGGAACAACTGTGAAGTTGAAATTTCTACTCTAATCTCCAACCTTCACTTTCACTCCTCTTGCAACTCCTTAAACTAGACGGGCCTTAGAGTTAATAGCTTTAATCTGGCTAGCGTCCTTAGCAAGCACCAGCCTTAACCTTTCCACCTCAAGCACATCAATGAAGTTGTGTATAGCACCGGAGTCTACCATTGCACTAGCACTCTTGCCATTGATGTTCAACTGGACATACATCAACTCATTATCGGTCTTAAGCTTATGTCACATCGAGGAACTCTTTCCAATAACCAACAACATGTGTAATGCACCTATTCGAGTTTGATCCTCCCCCATCACTCCCTGACTCATCATCTTAGCAAACACTTTCTGCTTTTCGTGCCATAGCATTGAGTGCTACCCTATGCTAGGAATGAGTTGCAAAGGCAATGGGTTACCAATTTGGCTACAACACAGGTAACAGCTAAGCGCTTGACTAACTGCACTCATGACAATAAGGGGAAGAATGTGTCGACAGGACACGAAGGTGAAAAGTTAGTCACATTAAGCCCCAAGTTGAACAACCCCTCTTTTGTCACAAGACAGGAGGTTAACCCGCTCTATAAGTGCTTGTACGGTACTCGACCCTCCTTTACCTCATATATTATCTTTGATTATAGAGGGCAACCTAGTCTTTCCCTTCTTATCTTCTCAAGACTGTTCCAAGCCTCCTCTTGCTTTAGGAGTGCCCACCAACATTGTTATTATCCTCTTTACGATAGAGGATATCTAACTTCTTAAGTAGTTTTAACCTACAATGGTCATCATCAAGAGAGCGGTATCAGCTCTCGACCAGTTTGCTCACAGGTGGCTAACTTCAACAACATACCTTGCTCTAAGTAGCTCCGAATGAGATCCATCTAGCTCGACTTGTGTACTGCAATGATCGGTTCTAAAATTTCAGCTAAGCTCGAAGCTATGCTTTTTTCTGGTAGGTACTCAATGAAGATCTTGTTGTCCTTCATCTCGAGCTTCTGTATGCCAGTAGAGGTCAACTTAGATAGCCATTCTACCCCGGAATTTTCCAATCAAGAGATCTTCATGATGTCTTAGGAAGGGAACTCCGCTAGGAGACTCTTCACTTTCTCGAGGTACCTTGCCATGGTGTCATATCTGGCTTCGTATTCGCTTCAAACCTGCTGGACAACTAGTATAAAGTCTAAGAAGATTCACAACTGCTCTGCCCCGATCTCCTTGGCTAGTTTGAGACTAACGATGAGCGCCTTATATTCAGAATTGTTGTTACTGGAATCGAATTCGAACTTGAGGGCGTAGCAGATGGTAACCTGATGTAAGGCCGATTAAAACCAAGCCCACGCCTCCGCCCTCCGATGTGGAGGAACCATTGATGTAGAAGGTCTACACTGATTTTTCATCACCCAGTAATACTTCATCCTCTCCTATGTACTCTGCCATGAAGTCGACCAGCACCTATGCCTTATAAACCGTTCGTGGCTGATATTGAATTCCATATGCACTCAATTCCATTGTGTACTTTATCATCCGCCCAGATGCGTCCAATTTCTGCAGCATAGTGCACAACAGTTGATCCGTGAGTACGATTACCTGGTGCGCCTGGAAGTAGGGCCTTAGTCATGGGTAGTGATGATGATGGCCAGTGTGAATTTTTCTGCCCAAGTGCACCTGACCTCGGGCCCATGCAATACATGGTTAACATAATATATCGGCCTATGTTCTCTTCACTCTACTCTCACCAACATAGAGAAGAGTTCTCGATTGCTTACGGCCAGGTACAAGAATAGGTCATCCCCTTGGATAGACTTGGAGAAGACCGACGAGTGAGTAAGGAAGTCCTACAGCTACTAAAAGGTAGTGGCGTACTCGAGAGTCCACTCAAAACCCTTTAGGTTTTTTAGAATCTTAAAGAACTTAGTGCATTGGTCAGTGCTCTTCGAGATGAAACTGCTCTGGGCAGCCACCATGCAAGTGAGCTTCTACACGTCTCGAACTGAGGTTAGAGGCTTCATTCCCCTAATGGTTGTAATCTTCTTGAGGTTGGCCTCAATACCTCTCTATGTGATAAGAAAATTGAGGAACTTACTAGAGCCGACACCAAAAACACACTTCTAGGGGTTTAACTTCATGTCGTGCATGCGCATTTGGTCGAAAGCTTCCCAAAGATCCCTAACATGATTGGCCAGCTTTTGGCTCTTGACGATCATATCGTCAACGTACACCTCCATGTTATGCCCGATCTAGGCCTTAAACAACTTCATCACTATTCGCTGATACGTGGCCTCAATGTTTTTTAGTCCGAATGGCATCACAATATAACAATAGGTGCCGTAATCGGTGATGAAGGAGGTATGAACTTTGTCCTTCAGGGTCATTTTAATCTAGTTGTACCCCGAGAAGGCATCCATAAAGCTCAGCAAAACGTGTCCTGACGTAGAATTGACAAGATGGTCGATCATAGGAAGGGGGAAACAATCTTTAGGGTAGGCTTTGTTAAGATCGGTATAATCGACACACATGCATCACTTCCCGTTCTTCTTCTTAACCAGTACCATGTTGGCCAACCATGTCAAGTACTTTTCTTCCCTCATGAAGCCCGCTTTAAGCAGCTTCTACACTTCTTCCTCGATTGCAGCCTGCTGTTCGGGGGCAAAATGCCTCTTTTTTTATTTGATAGGCCGCATTGTAGCGTTGATGTTGAGGTTATGGATCACCAGGTCTGGGGAAATCCCAAGCATATCTAATGCCGACTAGGCAAACCTATCCAAATTTGTCCATAAGAGGGTGATGATTTCGTCCTTCACTTTAATTGGGGTCTTAATCCCAACTTTCATGGTTTGGTTAGGTGAAGCGCTAATCTGGACATCTTTTGGTTTTTCTCCGGGCTTGCCCCTCTCAACCAGCCTCTTTTATGAGCCTGTCTCCAAGGCGAAGACGCCATCACCTTTGGTCGCCTTAACATACAACTCTCATGAGAGCTTTTGATCACACCTGCATACTCCCACCTCGATTGGTGTTGGGAATTTAGCCTTCGAATGCAAGGAGGATGTGATCATCTCAAATGCGTTTAGGCTTGGTCTTCCCAAAAGTACATTGTAAGGGGAGGGACAATTAATCACAACGAACTTTACTAGTCGTTGTGCCATATGGTCGTCATCACCAAGTTCCATGTCTAGCGTGATGATGCCCTTAACTCAGATCATGCTGCTGTTGAAGCCAATCAGGTTGTGGTGATACGACTTCATCTTTAATAGCAAATTCTTTCTCATCCTCGTGTGTATGGAGGAAGAGTATATCGGTGGAACTGTTAGCATCTACTATAATCTTTAAGACCTCAAATTTTGAGATCTTCGCCATAATCACCAAGGCGTCTTGATGGGGTGTATTAATACCTTCAAAGTTCTCGTCAGAGAAGGAAATAGAAGTATCTAGCTTCTATCTCTTCTCCCTTACTACCAGCACCTCTAATTGGGCGTTAATTGAATTGCTAGTGTTCGGCCAGCTCCTAAGGTGCAGGCCCCTAATGATCACGTTTATAACGCCAATAGGGGTGTGATCATTACAGTAGTCATTATTCTGCTCCGTGTAGGCATCTTCGGTCCATCACCTTTGAGGTGCCTTATCAGTGTCATCATCCGAACGATCGTCACTCCTCCAATGAGCTACATATTCATTAAAGAAACCGCACTTAATGGCGTATTCGACAGCATTCTTCAACTAGAAGCACTCTTAAATCGTATGGCCATAATCAACGTGGAACTGACAGTATTTGTCAGAGTTCCAACAACTAGGGTTTCCCCACATTTTCTGCGGCCTTTGGAGCAAATTTCAGTGCTTTACTTCAGAATAAACCTGAGCTATGAGCCTATTTAGAGGCATATAGTGGGTGTAAATGGGAGAGGGGGGGAGGGTCACGCTCTACTCTACGCTTCTTCTTCCCAGAGCTCTCTCCCTCTAGCCTACTCAACATCCTTACGCCAAAGTAATCTTTTACAAACAATTTTTCCTTGTCCTACTTTTTGCCACACCTTTCTCAATTGACGTCGTACCTAGCGCGAATGTTGTTTTCCTAGTCGATGTACTTCTATGCTTTATTCCAGAAGTCAACTAGCGTCTTTAACTTGCTCTTCGCAAGCGATCGAAAGAAATCTCCTTAGGGTCAGATGTCAAGTTGTGTAGCATGGACAACAACTCCCTCGTCCAGCTGAGGGATCTCGACCACAGCGTTATTGAACCAAGCCACATAATCATACTAGGACTCACCTTTACCCTACCTTACCAAGTACAAGGACAATGTGTCCTTAGATGGGGGCTTACTAGCCTTAAAATGGAGACTAAACTTCTTAGCCAGCTCATCGAAAGAGCTAATCAAGTTGTCTGAAAGGTGGTTAAACCACGTTCATGTTGTTTTCCTTAACATACTTGAGAAGGCCTTGTACATTTTAGCATTCCCATGATTATGAAGGTTCATAAGGGTACCAAAGTAGAGAAGATGGTCGTCGAAGTCGCCCTTACCATCATACTGGTCTAAGGACAGAAGTTTACCGTTAAGGAACAACACTTCGTCTTAGATACCCCTGATAAAGGGGGTCTTATTACTGACAACCAGTTCGGTGTCGCCAGCAGGCTTGCTCTCCTACTATTTAGAGAGTTGCTTTACCACTACACGAAGTTCATTCAAGTCGGCATCATCTGCTAGGTGAGCTCATCATGCGGCCAAATGAGCCTGAACTCCTTGCAAGTCGGCTTCCTACTCGTTGCTAACCAAAGCTCGGCCACGAATAATTGTAGACCTTACTGGCTACTAACGCAATGGTAGATCGAGTTGCTGATCCCTTCTATTTTGCTACTACTGTGGGATGTTATCATACCTAATGCGAGCATCTGAAGCTTCAGGATGGTGAGTTTGTATGCTGCAACGCTCCACCTCGTCTAGGCAAATGTGAAGCTCCCTATTTTGCTCAGCAAACTACTTAACCAGGTGCTTTATGTGCTCCAAGCGTTCTTCCAGCACAGCTCTTAAGAGGGTCCAGTTGCCTCCAAGTTAGTTATTCACCAACTATTGATTTCCTTACTCATTGCACTGAGACATGATGTAGAAATGCTTGATATGGGTTATGTGTTTGGTGTGTTTAGGATTTCGGGTATAGGAATTCCGGTTCCTACAAACGGCACCAAATGTTGTTTCTCAGTTTTTGCCAATAACATTGAAGTTTGCATGTATTGAGCCTGTAAAATAACACAAAGTGAAGAGACACCGGAAGGTTGTCCGACATGATCACTTAGAAGCTTAAGTTAGCAGTGAGCTCTTGTGAATGTAAAATATGCATGGGTAATATGCAAACTTAGAATGTAAAGTATATAGAGAGAGTTACCATTGAGCAGTGACTTGATATTTATAGCGTAGTAGAGCTGGCAGTTGGAGATCGGTTGAGAGGAGAGATCTTTTTCAAAAAATGTAGGAAGTGAAGCTATCATACCCAACGTGTCCTTAATATTCGGGACATAGCCGTTTTATCCTTATTTTACAGATCATGGTCGTTGCAATGCTTTATGGGCTTGAGCGGTTTAAGCCTAGGCTCGAGACCTACGAAAGTAAACCTAGGGCGAGGAGGCTTAATAAATCTAGTTGGGCCTAAATGGTGCATACCTAAAGTACCCTATCAATAATGTTAATAAATGAATCTTATGAGTGAAGGAAAAGGATATATGGGAGAGTAATTGTGATGATGTTAGTAATGTTGACAAGAGGAATTAGTGCCATTATCTCCTTCATTTGGGTCTCCTTCTATAACCAAATTACTTATAATTGATCATGATTACTAGCATGTGAGTGAAGTAATCCAGTTGAATTATTTTACTGGCTCTGTCATTTGGGATACATTACATGAGAAGTAAATTCTATAAAATTTTTCAATAAAATTGAAAATGGTTAACCTGAAGCGATTGGGAGAAACAACTTGGTAGTATTTGAAGGACAATGCAGGATAGCCAAAATGAGTAGTGATAAGTTACGGTTGTGAGGGTGGGAAAGTAGCCTTTCGTTTTTTTCTCAACCGGGGTTAATTGTTCAATTCTTTTGTTTTTTATTGTCTTTCTCCTTTCTTAAGCTAACGGACTACTAAGGTGTTTCTCATTTTGCAAAACATAGGTATTCAAAATGTGAAAAATAAAAATACAAATACCCACGGTGAAAAAAAAATAAAAATACAAACACCTTAAATGTAATTTACCTTTTCTTTCTATTACCCAATACATAATTTGTCTTCATCCACCGCAATGCAGCAGACTTTACCTTTATCTTTTCTTAACCTTCTCCTCCACTTTTTATTTTTTCTTCTTCTTCTCCTTCTGGCCCTTCTTGCTCTTCCTTGTGTAATCAGCAAAAATTTTCATAGAAATAACAGAAAAGACATGAAATTTGATTTCATTGAGGGATTGAAATTAACATTGAAAATCAAAATTAGATAAAGCCGATCATTAGCGACATGTGTTCATCAGATTATCACTGTTGATTGGAGGCGGAAGAAGACAAATCACATAATGAAAGAAGACGAATCGCAATTGATCTAGCAATCATTTGGAAAAGCCGACGGTGGCTCCAACTTCACTTGAACACCATCGGCATAACACAGTCACAGATCACATTCTTGTATATTTTACACGTTTGGATTTCTACTGTCAGTCAGTGGTTTAGTCGGGTTCGAGCTCCATCGCGATCTTAAATATGGATGACGACAAAGTTTCTAGTTTCTTTCCTTTTGTCAAAAAGAAAATTCGCATACGAAGAACAATATCTTTGCGGATGACTCCTCGTTTTTTGTTGAAGCTAATAGCTTGAATCTTTTGAGATTGAAAGAATAAATAGAATCATATTGTCAAGTGTACGGTCAAAAGGTCAATTTCCATAAAAGTTCTCTTGTGTTTAGTAAATCCACCCCTGAGATCATTGAATCTGATTGTGGTGCTATGTTAAATATTAATCCTAATAGCAAAGAATAAGGGTGGTTTGGGTTTTAGAGATCTACATGCTTTCATCCTTGCTGTATTGGGTAAATTAGCTTGCAGAATATTGAGTAACCTACATGCCTTTTAGGTTCATCTTTTAAAGAACATCCATTTTCCCAACTTCTAATTTCTTCAGTGCTTTTAAAAGGAGGATGGGTGTCTTAAGTTTGAAATAGTATACTTCAGGATAGAGAGGCCATTTCAAAAGAAATTATTTGGTAAATTTGGTGATGGTTTCAACATTTAACTTTTTGGAAGGATCCATGGATACCCTCTCTTCCTGGTCTTGTGTTAACTCCTAGACCATTACACCAGAATGTACAAAATCTGCAGGTTTCAGATGTAATTGACGCTGCCAACTGTTGTTGGGATCTAACTGTTGTGGATTGGGGAATCATCTTTCTGACTTGGAGAAAAATGCTATTCTGAGAATGCCCGTCTCTTCTACACTAAGCTTTGATAAGTTTGGTTTCCTCTAGGGAGACAGAATAGGTCTTTCTTCAGTAAGAAGCTGCTCTCACAGTTTTGAGGGACAGAGAGGAGAGTCGTGAATGTAGTACATCTACTTCCTCTTTTGAAATAAATAGGATGGTGTGGAAGATCATTTGGCATCTAGATTGCCGACAGAAACACAAGCACTTGCTATGGAGGCTGTGTTATAATGCTTTAGCCACTAACTTTGTTTTTTGCAGGAAGATCAAAGAGTCCCCGTTATGCCCCTTTTGCTCGTGTACAGAAATATCAGTTCATTTACTATTTAAATGTAATTGGGTGCAAGCGATTTGGTTTGCAGCTCTGAATGTCAAAGTCAAAAGGATTTTCATGCTGTTCGTGTAGATCTGTGGTTAGAAGATATGATGTAGGGCCAACAACAGATTACTACAGCACCAAGGACTTTTCGTCTTAGGTGACTATTGTCGTATGGTACATCTGGACCCATAGCAACTTATGCATGTTATGTTTGAGCAAGAACAACCAAACCCATTTGGCGTTGTAGCAGCCATTGTCAAGGAGCTTTCGTGTTCAGGGATTCGTCTTAAGATAATTTAGCACATGCTAATCAGGTGGGACAAAGGATCATGGTTCCTTTACAGGGTCCATCCACATGGTGATGACAAGGTTTGGAAGCCACCACCTAGGAATGTCGTTGAGATAAATTGTGATTCGTCGACGGATTTACATTCAAAGAAGGGGGTTTAGGAGTTGTCTGTCGAGATTCAGAGGGCAATCTGTTGCAAGCAACAATAATTTGTGTTCCTTCCTCTAACATTAAGATTAATGAGGCTGCTACTATAAGAGAAGGTTTACGGATTGCATCTTGCAGAGGATTGCCTTACATTGAATTGGAATCAGACTCATTGATAGTTATCAAAGCTCTTTCTTCACCATTAGTTGCTGTGTGGAGTTCTACTAGGATTACACAGGACTTAAAGCCTTGTTTTAATGGTTATTTCCATTTCGTTTGTTTATCGTAAAGTTAATACGTATGCTCATGGGGGTAACAACTCAAGCAAAACTCGAGATGAATTGTAATTTTTGGGTTCATCAACCCCCATTCTGGTTGTCTAGTCCCTTATTTTCAAACTAGGCCTCGGGGCTTCCAGATGTGTAAGGTTTTCGTTAATATCATGCTATCATTACTTTAAGAAAAAAATAATAATTTCAAATGACTTTTTTTAACTTTTAGCTATCGAAACGAAGTTTCCTTCTAATCTTCCATGTAATAAAATCAAAGAGAGTACAATTAACAATCAATTTACATGGTATGTCAATATAAGTATAAAATTTCAAAACGCCTATTCTATTTTGAACTTTAAACTAAATTTAACCAAGATTGAAAAATAAAATTTGATCAATCCAAAAGTACTTGATTTTTGTAATTACAGCATACTACTATTTGCTAAAGCTGTAAATGAACTAAGTTACTCTTAAGTCTCGAGCTTGATTAATAAATAAGTTTGGTTTAAATTTAAGCTCACGAGTAGACTCGTTTATATTATAAACAAACTAGCTTGCGAGCAAACTCATGCACAAGCTTACAAGTAAGCCAATTGATAGGCTCATGAGTATATATTATATTAATGTAATTATTCTTATTTTTAATTATATTAATAAGTAAAAGTTTATGCTTATTTAGATATACTAACTTGAGCACATTTACATGCTCGTTTAAATATATGAGCCCATTGTAAACAAGTTCTAACTTGTTTAATCGTAGGAGTTTAAGCTCATTTACAACGAGCCAACCTCAGGTTTGAATATTGAATATCGTTAATGAGCTCATACTCAAGCCTATAATTTTTAAGCTCAATAAAAACTCGACTCGATTCGATTCAACTCAACTTAACTTGAGCTTAATAATTTTTAAATGAGCCAAGCTAACCTTTAAAAGCTCAATTCTAACTCCACTCATTTACAACCCCACACTCTACCTATAAATACACCCCACGTTTCGCTAAATGATATATACGGAAAAATATTTGGATCAATGACACCAATCTTTCAATACCTCCAAACATTTATTAAGAATATCATGAGCAGGTTCATGCATAATTATAACATACATAATGTATTGCCATCTTTATCCAAGTTTCTTAATATAAAAACCTATACTAAAAACCTAAGATATCATATAATCGCTATAGTTTTATGATACAATACTAGATAGACTTTTTAGTCCATTATTTAGATTGCATATTAATTAAAGTTACTAGACAAAAAAAGGCCTTCAATGCAGGATTAAAGTAAAAAATTTATACTATATATGCAGTTGTACAAAATTCTATTTTATAAGACAAAATAAGTACATCTTTAACAGTTCAAAATAACATTACACTAAGTTCTAAAATTGAACTTTATTATAATTTAAAACATTAATAGTTAATCTTTGATTTTTTCATTCACAAAAATCTATATCCAACACTATTTGATTAGCAAATATTATTAAACCGTCTAATTCTACTAACCAAAGACCACCTAAGGCTCTCAACAAATAAGATCAAGCCCTTAAATAAGTTCAAGTCCTCATTTATTGTGCCATTTATTATAGCAATGGCTATTTCTATATATAAATACTAAATAACTCTTTTTTAGGGACCAGGTGGAAAGTTTTAAGAAAAATATGTCGCCCAAAGACTTCACGAAAACGCCCTTAGTGGACTATAAGCATCACCATAATGGTTTTATTTTCATAATACAATTGTCTGTTTCTAAATTTTGCTTTACCAGGCAGCAAACATAAGTTATGGACAAAAGGAACACCCTTCACCATTATGATCAGTCTTGCCTTCTCTAACTTCGACAAAGCCTTTAGATACAGCACTCCATGGATGGGACTTTTACAATTACATGATAATGTATATATATGCCAGAATACATACAAGGAACTGTTGCATCTTGGTGAATATTGGCAGTACATTTTGATTGCTTATGTAATATACACACCTTTGAAGATACATTGAGATGAAGAATGAAAGAATAAGAAGATTTTGTGCAATAATACATCTCATGAATCACGACCCTTAAAAAGAAGATTTCTACCTTCAATCGCTTACGAATGGGAATCATACCACCTTACGACTGCGCTTCTTATAAAACCCAGAAAAAGCGATCTTAATGAAGGGCACCAAGACAATAGCAGAATCAAAAGCAGCACACCAAAATTGCGATCCATGAGAAGATTTACCTCTCAATTCAAACCACCCTCCTCGTGTTATTTGCAGTTATCAAACCAAACCAACTATGTCTGTTGAAGAACTAGATTTAATTCCTGAGCAGATTTTGCAATCACCCCACCCCTCCTGCAACGGTATTTGCAATAAGGACCAGAACAAAAGGCTAATATAACAAAGGTGAAATTATAAAACACAAGAGACGAGAGCACCTTTTTAATATTTGAATGAAGATCCACAAAAAATTCACAATATAAGATCTCGAACTGCAGTTTTTTTCCGTAAAAAGCTGGTGTTCAAATCCTAAAATGCATACTTGCAGCAAGGGCATCTGCTCCTTCGCACACCCCAGAAACCAGGGCTAAGGGTTTCATTTATGCAGTTCACATGGCATTTAGACCTAATATTTATCTCACTAATGCATATGCCTAAAATTGACAGATTTCTAGGCTTAAATCATTCCTTTTCTTGGTAATTATATCCATCTCTTCTGTTTTGAAATCGACTGGGAGAATTTTTCTCCTGAATCATGCCCAACATGCATCCCCAAACACCAAGGAAGCATTATAAAAAATAACAGCCATTTAGTGAACAACGTGTGAGATTTCAGAGGCTCCATACTGCATATGCTCACCTCACAAGTAGGGGAAGGATCTTCTGAATCTTATGAAGCTGAATGAAGCATTGCTTGCAGCATTCTCGCCTGCAACCAAGATTAAACAGTATATTAGTTTTCAAGTGCCAAAAAAATGTGATTATGAAGTGAATTCTTGAAATTCAACCTTTGCTCTGCATGAAGATCAACACCAACAGTTGGAGGTGCAGAAAAAGTTACACGTACTACTGATCCAAAAACTGCAACAAGCTTCAGCAACATCTCCAGAGAGAGAATAGTATACCTGCAACTATCCAGCTTCAGTTAATTGATCAAATAAATAAATAAATAAACCTGTGCAGTTCATACATTTAACTGATACAAGACATGAATATTGAAGATTTCAAAATATTTTCTAGAAAAACAAGTCACACCAAAGCTCTATTTTGAGCTCCTTTTATTCCCCCTTCCAAGTAATTGGTAAGTTTCTTAACTCACACAGAACAATTGCTAAGGTATATATTGCTTAAAGCAATAGTTGATGAATTAAAAGGTAGCTAAGATATCAATTTAGAAGAGAAGACCTGAGGCCTAACTTATTTTGTTTAAGGATATCAAGTGGATGAATAAAAATCTTGAGCTTTGAAAAAGTCATTCATTTGTCTATCATTATAAACAATAACATAGATATTATCTATGGAATTTGAACCTAAACTCTATTCACAATTCATTAATTTTATCTCATTGGGCCTCGTTTCTTTTTTTAGCAGATTTATTTATGTCTAGCCTTTTCTTTTCTTTTTTTACCCTACCTAATGGATACAAATTTTTCCCATTTTCACATCTAGGATTTACATATACAACATATCTCAATGTCAAGAGTCAATTTCTCAATATTTAGATATTTCGATTCAAAAAAAGTAAGGGATTAGAAACTTCGAAAACAAGAGATATATGAATGAAATAGTTGTTAAAAAGTTAAGACAAAGCCATACCTACAAGTAGCAGGAAACTTTTAGTATTTAAGGATCAATTCACAACACATGGAGGGCTTAATTGAGACATTCTTCACAATATTGAAGCATTATTGGACAAAAGAGCCTTAGGAGTCTAAAACAATCGAATAATGTCTTTTCAGTTTAAGCAGGTGACTCCTAAAATGCTTCCAAAGCAGAACACTGAGGTGCAATTAAGTATGAAACTAGTAGATGCCACAAGTGATTGAAATAAGAACTATTCATGCTTCATATGAATGGTAGACAGGATATTAATATAAACTATAGACATATGTGGTGCAGCAATTGATGATGTAGAACTATATAAGCAAGTCAAGTTAGAAGATTTTCTAGAAAGACAGGCCAAAGACATGAATAAAGCTTCTACATATGAAGATCAAATGAGTATGAGGCTAAGGATTTAGGCTCCCTTTGGTTCATCTTTTTACCACCTTATTGGTGCCTTACTATTGCCTATTTAAATCTTATGTTTGACAAGAATAAAACACCAAAAAGATGAAAATATAATTTAATATATAGCCATCTTCTAAAATTAAATACCCGAAAAATTCCAATAAAATTGAATTTATACATCTTTTACTTTATTTATATTTACAAATATATCAATTAAAATAATTATCTCCAATGCATAAAATATATTTTTTCAAATAATTTCTTTTAAAAATACGCAAATTTTTTTTTCTCAATTTTAACACTCCAATCACCACTTTAATCATAATCATAAAATAGAAACAGATAAAATATAAATAAGACAGTTTTTCAAATACCAAATTTTAAATAAATATACAAAACAAATATAGATAAAATACAGATAGAATGTAGAAGAAAAAGAAAAAAAATCAACAAACAATCCAAACAGCACCTTAAATGATGCATATATTTTGAAAATTCCTTCAAAATTATGCCCTAACCCATTTACCTTTCTGTCTTGCTATCCAATAAACCAATAAGCACTGGAAGCAAGCAAGAAAACAAATCCAAGTTGAGGATCTCCATTTTCTCCATGAGAACACTGATTACATCAGCTTGTACCTGCACCATCAGGAAAGGGTTCTTAGGAGAAATTTTTTTGGATAAGTCTGATTTCATTAACTAAGGTTTTGTCATGAGAAGTCATTATATGTAAAGAGGTTCTGTCCCCTAATTCCTAATCGCAAGACAGTGCAATGCAAGAAAAATTCATCCAACTTACAGAATGGTCTGGAAGCCTCTTCAAAGCATCGATAGCTCCCTTCATATCATTTCGATCACAGAAATGGTGCACCACCTGGGATTGCAAGTAGATACTGGCTGTCACTGCTTTGGTAGTGTCATGTCTATAGAGCAATAATTTGATGGGAATTATAGTGTGATAGACAGGGAACTAATAACTGAATCATGGGAATTTTTTTCTTCCACTAAGCTTCAAGTGAACTTCCATAGTTCGTGTAATTACAAGTCAATAGAAGTTAATAATATTTCATAACAGAGCAATAATTTGATTCATGAAAACTGACTGCAAGCTTCAAATCAACTAGGTTACACATTCTAAATGCAATCACAACTCAATTCAAGTTCATGGTATGTGACAATATCTCTGTGATAAGAGCCTGATTGAAAAAAAAAAAAAATCCTAATATTATAGAAAAACTAGCACTCAAGGTAAAGCAAAATACATTTTATGGTGACCAGTTATAATTAAAAAATATCCTACCTGAAGTTTTGTTAGCCGAGATCGAAGTTTACTAAGGAAAACCTCATGACTTTGCATTAGAATTTCAATAGCATCCTCATTATTAGAAGAATCTGATTCCGTAGCCAAAATTTGAAGTTCATCTCCCTGTAAGTCAACAAATAGGGTTAAATGAATAAAATTTCTTTTGGTTAAATGAAATGAATGAAATTAAAAAATGCACAATGGTACAAGGTTGTTTAAGCTGCATTATTTTACAATGCAATACTTCTTGTTGGCAGATTCCATGTCAAACAGTTATTATTTATATCAAACAAAACAAGACTACAAAAAGTTACTAGCAAAGAAAGTAGGCCATGAAGACAAACCATACCTGTGTAATGGGTGCACTTCCTATTGCAGGTACAGTAGATGTAGACACAAGAGCTACTTGATCTTCTATGCTATTAACTTTTTCTACTTCCTCAAGCCTCTCTTCTTGAAAGATTGCTTGCCTATCACTTGTAGGTAAAACGCCAGGGTGCACAGGCACCATTTGATTATTTGTTCTTCTAAATCTTTCTCTTCTTTGAAGGCTACCAACCATACCAGGAGCTGTCCTATCCTTTGCAGAGACTACACGAGCTGCAACAGTTGTTTGTTTCTCAGAAATATTGAATCTTTCTCTTCTATCAAAACTTTCAACTGGCACAGGTGGTGTTTTATCCACTGCAGGGGTTATTTGTGCCATGCTAGGATCTTGATCCTCAGTACCATGGAATCCTTCTCTTCTTTCAAGCCTTTCAGCCTGAATAACTGGTGATTGATCTGGCACTTGATCGTCTGTGCTTTTTACTCTCTCTCTCTTTTGAAAGCTGCTGGGCAGACTGGTGGGTGTTTTATCCTTTGTCGGGATCAAGCGAGGGGCACTAGTTACTTGATCCTTGCAGACCTTCAATCTTTCTTTTATCTCAAAACTTTCAACTATGATGGTGGGTGCCTTATCCACATCAGGGGTAACATCATGCATACAAGATGTATGATCTACTGAATTATCTAATCTTTCTTTATTCTCAATTCTCTCCCCTGAGGACATAGGTGTTTTTTCTTCCACAGGTACCATGGACTGGGTGATGCTGATTGCTTGATCTTCTGAACCGCTCAATCTTTCCCTTCTTTCAAACCTTGCAACCAAACTTCGTGTTCGGCCAGATACAACTGCAACTGCAATTTTCGAAAAGCTATTACACAAGAAGTGAATAAAGGAAATGGCAAATTATATATTTAACTGATGGTTACGAACCTCCATTAACAATTTTAACCGAGCTCACTCCTCCACTTTGAACATGCTGTTTGTCACCTAATACACAATAAGAATTATTAAAGTCACCAATCTAAAAATCCCCAGTTTAGAATTGGTAGAGGATACTGCCTAATAACAGGTACAAAGTTAGCCTGATTCTGGATCAGATTGAAAATAATGAAAATCAAACTATGAGATAAAAACAATGGTCGAAAGCAAACATGAGGTAGCACAAAACGAAAAGGGATTCTTTTCTTCTTAGACAAAAACAATGGTCCAAGATTACCGTGTGTAAAGGCTTTTCACTTCACGATGTCTTTAGCAGAATATCAGATGATCACTTCTTAACATAAAAATGCGTGACAAGAAAATAATAAATGTGAAAAAAATTTGACAGAGGAAAGGTTTGGAAGTGATGATAGTCAGAGAGGTTGTGGGCCATGATTATTACCTCCCTGAGAAAATTATATAAAAACAAGCATATTCTGAGAGAGCAAGCACTGCAGACTGTCAAATAGCATCCATATGGGTTGCATTACTACACAATGGACTTTAGTTTTTAGAGATATGAGAACCAATGGATGGCCACATACTCAAATCATGCATGAATTGTGTTCTAAAGGTACTTCACACTTGAAGGGTCACGATGGAGCCATTCTCCAGAGAGAATAAAAGATGGAGAAAGAAATGAAAAATCAATATGTAATTCAGAAACATAAGATGTATCAAATTCAACATAGCATGGGTATAAAATTAGTGGCTTACAGTTTTCAGGCTTAGGTGTCTGCAGTGACAATACTTTATCAAATCTCTCCGAAGCTTTCTTAGCAACAGAAGAATTTTCTCCACCAGGTTCTCCCGGTTCATCTTCTCTTGCAACCCTCATTTCCAAATCCAGATCACCAGGACTATCGTCTCCACTTTGAGCAATGCTAGGAGTACTTGTTTCAGTAGAACTGGACAATCTGTCGATATCATACTTGGTATTTGATGGCCTCCGCGAATGTGCAGGCCTGAGCAACATACCAGGTTTAGTTCGTGAAAATGTAATGGAGTCTCTTCGAGAATGAGAGCTGTCTTTTCCATCAACACTTTCTCGAGTTTCACCATTAGGTGAGGCCAAAGATTTATCAATTACTTTCACATTGGATTTTTCAAGTGTCTCGGTCACAGATCCTTGCCTTTGAATGGCTACTTTAGTAGTGTTCTTATCTAATGGCATGATAATTTTTGAAGAGTTCAAGGAGCTAACTCTCTGTGGTGAAACAGGATTTCCATCAGCAGCTGCACATAAAAAGAGACAAGAAATTAAAATTTGTGAAGAGAGACAAGGGTTCTTATTTCCCCTACCTAGTAAGTGAAAGTAGAATTGTAACTGTTATAGTAATCTCGTAGCTTGTAGAATAAGAGTTACACTACTCGTTTTTACTTTTATCTTATTATTATTACTGGGTAATTGAGGCACGGCCATTGCTAGAACCAGCTGTCTCCAGACACATTAACTGAACAGGCCTACAAGATCCACAAGCAGTTATATCCAGCTTAAATTAGTCAATTCGATGCATGTTTTCTCATTTTGATAGCATGCCATCCTTCACAGTGGCAAGAGAGGGAAGCAACTGCCAACAGAACTAGTAGTAAAAAAGAATATGGTGAAAGAAAGGAGGGACTACTTTTATGAATGCTTTCATCTATCACAAAATCAAAAAGAGTGGATGGACCAAAACTAAAGTTGAAATATAACAAACAATGTGATATAATTTATGTCAAGCTTTTGTCCCCAAGTCCATGTAATGTAAAAGCAATTATCGATGAAAATCCTTTTCATCCATTTCAGAAGGGACTGTTAGGATGTACCCAGAATCACTGACTTACTGTCGACGTAAATGTTCTTTATTTCTTTAGCGTCAGAATCTGGTGACAGACAGTGTGAAGCCAAATTTGATACTATGCCAACCCCCACTTTCGTTGAAGAATGGTTTCCAGGGACATTGAGTTCATTATTTGCAACACCTTTTTGTGATAAACTAGCTCCATGGGGCTCAATAAGCTGCCAAGAGAAATGGTCAACTTTAGAAAACTAGAACTATTATACAATGAGCAAAACTAAATGCTGGTAATTTTAATGATCCTAGAAGGTTCACTACCGATATATCAGCTACCCAGATGCCCACAGAATTTTGATAGTAAGAGCAACCCAAAAATTTCCCTTCATGAATGCAGAGGTCACCAAGTGTGGACCACCCCATGTCAACGGCATCATGACAAATTACAGGCTCCCATGAATAAACCTGCAAGACCACAAAGAGATATCAAGTACTAGTTCCTCCTGTATTGGTACATAATTTAGGCTGTTATGAAAAATCGCCATTGAACCTTCAAGGTGTCATCCATTCCACAAAACAACGTTCTCCCATCTGGATGAAAGGTAATTGCACGTACACCAGTTGCCTGAGCATAAAAAGGAAATGACTGTCAAGGAAATGGATTTTACTGATTAAAACATTGTCACTTTTCCCTTTTTTGTTCTGCTTCGTTTTTTTTTCTTTTCCCCTTGGTGGAACAATGAAAGCAAAAAACTATAACCATAGAAACAAATAGATTCAGGAACAAAAAAGATATCATATCATAGGCTCATCAAAATGATATCGTGCTGGTTTCTGGCAGAATTTATCTTCTCACATATTTTAATGGATCCTATACGGCCTTGAACATGGAATTATGGAGAGGAAGTTGCATGAGTACATAAATATTTTAATAGGTAAAGTAAGTCTACAAATATTCAAAGCCTTCTAAAGGGCAATAGAAAGCCACTAATTAAAATATCAACACTATTGTCAAGCAAGGAAAATCAAATTGCATACCTCAGGTCTAGAAGACCCTATTAGTTCAAAGGTTTCCAAATCCCAGAATTTGACTGTTCTGTCTGCCGATCCTGAAGATTAATGAAGCCAATAAATATAAGATTATGATTCAAAAAAGTTTGATATGGTTTTAAGAAGCAATATGCACACCTGCAATTACAGGAGAGGTCACAGCATATCATCTCTTTTGGACAAAAAGTATTGGTTACAAATTAGGTTCAAGTGTACCTCATCAAGCCTTATCTGCCACATGAAAACCCTATACTCCGTCAACTCTCTCTCTCTCTCTACACACACACACACACACAGACAGTTCGTGGGATGACACCTCAGTTGCAAAGCTTCAATAAAAGAACCTTTAATGAAAAACAAGGATAGACCTCTACCCTCTCATAATAACAACTTAAAGAATAGAGTAGGCAGTTTCAGCTTAATGTCTCGTTACAAATATTAATTAGATAGCTGTCAGCTAATCTAGAGGCCTAATCTCATATATTGTTTTATATTTACATATTACCAATTACGTGTTGGCTACGATATTTATAAAGGCCCTTCGGATTAATTAAATGGGGCATCAAACTGGACAAAGTACATAAATTTTGGACATTCTAGACAATACTATGTTAAGTTTGATACTGACGTTAAATTTGAAACTACAACTTAGCATATCCAATACCTTGAGTTAGTATATATAATTCATGGTTCTATTTCATACTATAAAAACAAGATCATCATATTAAATATTCAAGCTAGTTGAATATGCCTGCAGCACCTTAGGCAACTGAACTCAGCAGTGACACTAAGAAACTGAAGAGCAATTTATCTGCAGAAATTTTGGAATAATTATTTCAGAATTAGCATATGTTACTGAGGTACGTACCTGTGGCAAGCAGAAACTCCAGGGGATGGAAATCTATAGATCGAATAAGACTTTCGTGATACTTAAAATCATGTAGAAGCTTCCCAGCAGTCAGATCCCATACCTGTAAAGTACTAAGTGTAAATTTGGGTGCATAATTAAGAAGGTGAAAAATGGGGCTTCCAAAAAGTTTACCTTAACTACATTATCATATCCACCAGAAACTACCCAGCGGCCATCTGGTGTGAACCTTATAGTACTTATGCCCCGGGTATGACCTTTATATGTGTGTATACATCCTTTTTTCCTGATATCCCAGATCTTTAGATTAGTATCCAAGGAACCAGAAGCAAAGAATTCACCAAATGGATGAAATTCCATGGCTGTGCAATTGGATCTGTGTCCAGTAAGACCACGAACCACTACACTTCAAGAGTAACAAGTAGATTAGATGAGTGCTATGCTCAGCTGCTTAAAAATGGCAAAAGTTCCTCTCAAAAATTCCTTTTTGACTGGTATTAAACAAGAAGACACTTGTCAGAGAGTTTTTTTCCCCCCCTGGGTAATTATGCTATATAAATTTACCATGAAACTCAGTAAGCACATGCAGTTTCCAGACAAGAAATGTAACAACAAAGTTATCATGAGACTAATTAAGAACAAGTAACATTGGACCAGACATGTCAGAGTTTCTATAGACCAACATTTATTGGATGTGAAGCATCTAATCTGAATAAGCACAGAATTAAGAAGAAAGGACATTCAATCACCATATCAAATCAAGTCAAACAGAACTATTGACTTACCCTTTGCTTCTTCCAAGTCCCACAGCTTTATGACCCCAGAGGAAGCTCCACCAAGCACTAAAACTTCAGCAGAATCAAAGGCTACTGAATCTACTGAACTTGTATGACCACAAAGGCTCTGCATTGTTAAAATGATTTAGTTGCCTTGATTCAGCTTATTGTACACTCCACTATCTTTTTTTAGTAAATTTACACTCCACTACTTGCATTGACAAAATCCCATAAAGTGCATACCGTTTGTGACATTGGAAGAAGAATATTTGAATCCTTTTTCTTTGATGCATTAAGTGATCATAGATAATGCTACTCAATTACTTCTTGTTTCATTCTTACAACTCTCAGCACTAACTGCTCCACAATATTTCTGGGTAATGTCAGATTTATTTGTGTTTTCATTTAAAGGGAAAAAATGGTAAAAACCCACCGTACAAAGCAAGATACAAAACATACAACGGACCTAAAATATCATCCAAGCACCAAAGAAACAAAAGGATGCTTGGTTGGATAAATTGGCAGTTATCACCACCATGTTCCATCTTTTACAACAAAACAAGAAACAATTTTCTTAGCTAAAACCTCCATCGGAAGGGGCAAGGCACCCACTCTACTATCATTCATTTCATTCCACAAATAGTAAATAACTACAGTGGCAACAACAGTATAATACAAAAAACAAGCAACAAAAAAGGAGGAAGGAAATGGCAAAGGCCATCAGTTTTATCAACAATAAAGTAAACTGACCATTAGAGAATTGGGCTTGCCAATAGCCCAAAGATTGACCTTGTGATCATCTCCACCAGTAAGAAAAAGCCGACATGCCTTCTTTCCGATATTGAGACAATTAACGTTACCAGAATGAGCAACAAACTCCTCTACACACCCTCTCCATCAAGGAAGAAAACAAAACCCCAGAAGAAGAATCTAACATTTTCAAATCTCATTACTCCAATTTATTCCGTCTTATTCTACCAAATTTATCCAGTACAACCAATAAAGGGATTTCTCCTCTTTAATTCCTAACTTAGGTGAATGCCAATTTGAAAATAGTAAAAAAGTAAACTCCTGATGTTATGTTAAGAAAATGATAATGTGTGCCCAGGCACCCAATGAGAAGGAAAAGAAATCATATTTCCACATACTTCCTTTTTTGCTTCATAAAATGTGTTAAAAACGTGAAGTCTTTTGTCCAGTCTACGAATTCCAGGAACTCAGAAAGGGACGCTAAGTTTTGAAACACTTCAAAATAATTTAAACTTAACCGATTTTTCGGTAACTAAAAACCTGAACACCAAAAATATCCCCAATGATAATCAAACAAATAAAAGAAAAAACTTCCTTGAAGCTTAAAAAAATAAAAAAGGATGTATAAATTCACAATCAAGAGTTTAAGAGGGAAAAATAATTGGAAGCTATTGTTTTCTAACCATTCCAAAGTTTGTTTCGAGTACTCCAAGAAGTCCAAATACTTCCATTTTCCCTAATCCATTTACCGTGAAAATATTAAAAATATAAATTTCGTGCCCTAACCAATTTAAATTCCTGTTAAACTCAAAATAATATCAAAATATAACCTCCAAACACTTCAAAAACTCCATCTTTCCCTCGTTTTCTCGGCAACCGAACAACAAAATCAGCTCAAAGCACGAATTAGCTAACACAACACAATAAGCTAAATGAAAACCCTAAATCTCCAACTTATTTCATAAAGTAACTAAAACAAAACCCTAAAGCAACTAAATCACTAAGAACTGAGCTCAAAACCTCCAAATTGAAAAGCTTACACTAAATAAATAAATCCAATAAAAAGGATACGCAACTTATATCCACGCTTCGTCATTCTGCGAACAACTCGGGAACTTGATTTCCTCAGCCAAACGCGGTGTTAGAGTGGATTTGAAGTTGCTATAAGTTTGGATTAAAGCAAATGGAATAGTGATTCCACTTGCAGTGAAGCTGAAATTGAGATTTACACTGAATGTGGATCGAAGAAATGAATCGATTTCACGAATTCAGATGGGGGTAGAGAGAGAGTAATTTCTTTTTCCGATTTTCTCCCTTTAATTTTTCAAGTTTGAGAAATTTCAGAGAATGTCTTCAAGAACAGTGGACGGAAGAAAGCACCAAAAGCAAAGGCTTTTTCTTATTTTTATTTCAATTTTCTTTTATTTTCTGAAAATGATGTGACACTTGAATTTTTGTCTTTAAAGAAAGCATCTTTTCGAATCCTTTTATATTCATGATAATCAAATTTTGAATTAGATATTACTATACGTTTCATATAATTTTCAATGATAAAAATGTAGTTAACGAAAAACTTTAATAGGAAATGTTAAAATGAATTTCATTTATTAAAGAAAATTATTTTTCTTATATATTATTAGTATATTTTATAGTTATTAATTGTTTATGTGCAATTATAATATTATTTTTCTCCTTTCACTTTCACTTGTTGCCATAAGCCATTTGTGTCTATAACTCGAGCAATAAATGGTAGACTATCTATTTACTTATTTTAACAATAATCTCCATTGAGATGCAAAACATATGATAATTGAGATCATATAAAAATGAATGATCTCGCTTATTCTATATATTACAACCACAATAAAAAATATTATTAAAAATAGATAAATTAGTGATCTGTCTATTTGTTTTTTCTATAACTCTTTAAAAACACTATTATAATATGCGACATCAACGAAAATTTAGTTATAGTAGGTAAAATTTAAATATGCTTTTCACTTAATAAAATATTTATCTATATATATATTTTAAAGATGAAGGAAAAAAAATACTTTTGAAGTGATTATGGATAGAAATTAAATTTTCATAACTCTAAACATTGTAATGCATAACTATTTGGTTTCATAAATTATTTTAAATTTAATGATTATTCTCATTTACTATTTTTTAAAAGATCTATGTAAATACCTTAATTTTTTTATATTTTTACAATTAACTACTGAACTTTGTGATGCTTTTTACAGTATGGTTGATAATACAAGTTTAGTAAGTTGACTCGATTTATAGTAAAATGGCGCTCATTAACAATGAAAAAATGACTATATTATAGAATTTCCCAAACTGTGGTTGATTTCAATTAACTATTTGAACATTGTATTTATAAATGACTTTAAAAAGTTTATCAATAGTAAACTAGCAATTTTTTAACTTTAATGAGTTACTGAAAAAATGGTAAAATTCAAATACCAAATGTGACATTCGCCTTTCTAATGTGAGTATTTAAGTCTGAAATGAGAAATCTGTTTTTATATCTGAAAAAACGTGTTAACATCCATAATTTTTATTCTACTAGTATGAATTTTAGTATAAAGTATAACATTAATGAATCAATGAAATAATAAATGTGATGAAAATGAAAATGGAATTTGATTTTTGTTGTTTTGAAAAAATCACTCTCCAAAAAGCATAAGATCACTTTTTTCGATTAAAACTTGTTTATCTATTCTCATTGATATTAACCTATTTATAGAAATACATCTCAATCGACTATTTTGTTTCAAGTAACTAACTTTATCTTCTAATACAATTACTAAAACTACTATCACGATCTAGTAAAAAGTACTAATTTATATAAAATTGTAGAATTATCTATTGATTATTTAGTATTATATGCGTGAATCATAATAAAACACCTATTAAATCATTGATTCCATTCCGATATTATGCTTAGTTTAATATATTCGGAATGGTATGTAGTAGAATTTGTAACAAATATCTTTAATTATTAGATTCTATAAACAAAATTGTCAAACTCGTGATTCTATCTATAATCGCTATAAAGTTTGTAGAATCAGAATATAAAAATGTAAGTTGTTACAATCTATATAAAATAATTTTTAAAAAACTATATAGTTACTTGTAATAGTTGTAAAATACTTGAAATATATGATAGAAATAAAGAAATGAAAAAGTTGAGCCCTTTTTTGATAAAATTTTTTTAATATATAATATAACATTCATAAAAGAACGACAAATAGAGTTGAATCTAATTCTTTTTCTATTATTTTGTTTAAAAAAAATAATGAATCAAAGAGAAACAAATGCTTCGACTCGTTTTAAGTTATTTATGGTGTATAAACTTAAATATATAGTTTTCTTTATAAACACTTCTATTAGAGTTGGAATCAAAATAAAGATTATGAATATTGAACAAGAAACTTAGAGAGAGAAAAATAAGAAAAAAATTAGAATTGAATAAAGAAAATGATTCGATACCCTAATAGTCAATATATTATTAAAAGGCTAGTTATATATAATTATATATATATTTATACATATATATCTTTATTTTTTGCCGATTCAGCTTAAATATATAGAATTAGTAAATTTGGTTAAGAACGTAAATTTTTATAGAGTTTATAAATAAAATCGATTAACAACATAAGTTTTTTAAAAAAAAATAATTTCATACTTGAGTTAATTTGGAAGAATCTCATAAAATCATAAACTTATATAATCGTATAAATAAAATTAACATTCTAACCATTGTAACCATGAGTAGTGTATTTTAAGGTGAAAATTGAATAAACAACTTCTAATTAACGAGGATAAAACAAAATAGTGATTTTGTGCCCCTCAAATTTAGAATGGGACCATTTTTTTGAAACGAAAGATGTTAATTTAAGGAATCATGATTTATCGATTTAAGAAATTATGACTGGGAGTTCAAAAACCCTTTCAAAAATGAGGAAGAAACAAACGTGCCTAGGATTTAGATGCAATTTGGGAAAAAGTTACCTCTTAATTAGAATTAATACTTTTTTATTCTTTTTCCAAGATTTTATTTAATTACCTTTTTAGTGAATTCAGACCATCATTTGACTGAATTGACCTCGGTTTTCGTTAGCTGGAATCACAAATATGCCCCCGGTCGAAACGGTGTAACGGTGATCCACATGACGTGGCAGTTGGAATCTAAAATTTAGTGGCTTTGGATTTTCGCTGTTTTATTTTGGATTACACCGGGGCACGTTGTTGGCGGATTAGAATATAGGAGTTATGATCGTCAGAATAATTATAAGAAAGTGACCCCATTATTTTAATGGTAACTAAAAAAACATGAGTCATTGGTTCTTCGGGGGGGACCAGGATACATAAAGAAACTTATTAATAAGGCATTTTATGTTATTGGAAATTTTAGGTTTGGTATAAAAAGGCTTTTTGCTGGCTAGAATGGGAGTAGAGATTCGGCACATACTGTTCACTTTCCATAGCGATCCAAGGTAAAAACTAAGGATGTAGGGCGGTTGCAGGCTTGTAGCGCACCGGATTCAAACATCATTTTAAATCCTATAAAATCTAGGGCAGGGATTTAAGATTATAAAGGAAAAAATAAAAAACTAATAAGAAATCAAATATTAATAGAAATATTTATTATTAAACTATGCACCATGCATTTTCTATACTAGTTTTACATTATACAATAAATTTAATTTTAAAATTTTATTTGTATACTAATTAATAAGAATAAACCTATAAAAGGTATTTGATACATATTTCCGTACTAAATATGAAGTTGCCCTTATAATTTGAAAGCACCCTCCGTGCTTGTAAGCTCCAGGGTACCTTATTCGGTACCGATAGTAAAGCCTGCGTAAATGTGGCGTATATATATATACACACGCTTTGATTGAATGAAAAAGGTGTATGGTTATTGAACTTGCACCGTTCCGCCTTGAAAATTCACAAAATTAAGCACTTGCAAATTTGACAAAGCTTAAATTATTAAGTTCTTTTTTTTATTTTTATGTAATAATAATTACAATATAAAATATTAATAAAAGAATTTTACACCATTTAATATTGATCTTAAATATATTTTATTTATTATTTAAAAGGTAATGATAATATGAACCTGCAATAAAATAAAAAAATTTGATAAACAACTTCCTTTTTAAGTACTCTTTTATAAAGACTAGTAAGTGAAATGCTGATATAATAAGTTTAAACATCTCCTCCAAATAACTTTTTATAAATACACTCCGAATATAACTCTAGTCTTACCTAACTACTTTTCACTTTACTTTTTTATTTATCTCATTTAAACTCTATATAAACTTATACCTATAAAGTTGTCCGATTATCATAAAAGCTTGTGAATTTTAGTAATAGAGGGATAAAACTATAAAGTTTCTATAAGGTTTGGAGAGATGCAAGACCTTATAGGGGAAGTTTTAGATTCTAAAAAATCTATTTTGAATCTAAACAATATGAGCTCGAAGTTTTCTTCATAACTCTCAAAACTTCTTCATAACTCTATAGAAGAATTATCTATCAGAATATTAATTACTTAAATTAAACTGATTCTTTCATAGATTTATAAAAAATATCTAAATTTTCTATTTTTAGATACTTTTTCAAACATATTGCATATATTAAGTAACAATAAAAAATCTGTATCCATTTTGAACATTGGCTTCAGGTATTTTCTCTACCCAATCTTACTTTGAAAAAGCAGGGACACCTTGCATTCGACTTTTCTGTCTATCAATAATTGCATTCATCGCCCAGTCGATATGAAGGAGTAGATCATTATCTCAACAAGAATGAGCTTCCTTCATTGCATCCCTTGTAAAATCCAAAACATATTTTAGGGTTTTTTTTTCCCCTTTCCCCTTATGAGTAAAGATGAATAACTGAGGAACGAAGAGTAGGGATATGAAAACCTGACTGAATTGGACATACACATCTCTTCAATAATTATGTATTCCATATATGGAACACTTTCATTTCTCCTATAATATAAATATCATAAAAAAAATAATATAATGGCATATAAGAAATAAAAACAAAAATTTTAAAAAGAAAAAAATAACAATTAAATGAAAAACCTCTTGTATTCTATATACTTATATAAATTAAAACGAGTCCAATTGCTACTATCTTCAGGCTAACTAAATCATAGAAGTAGACTTATCATGGTGGATCTACATCTATCAATAGTGGTAGATATACAAATCTAGGATGGTGAACAATGAAAAGATTTCTAGAGAAAATGTAAGATTAGTTAAAGAATTTCAAGAGAAAGATAGAAAATAACTATTTTTACAAAAAAAAAAATGTCGGTTCTTTTTACCTATCTAGTAACTAGCTATATATATCACGAGATGTAAATGTTAACTTCTTTTTTGTATGTTAACAATTTATATTCCACAAAAGGAAAATGTAATAGGCCAATAAAAAAGCAAAATGAATAATATAATCATTGACTCCTTCATAAAATTAAAATTTTCTTTCCTTTTTTTAGCAACACAATTTCTTTATGTAATAAACCGTGTTAAGCAATTGGAAAATCAAAACGTATTCTATCATAAAAAAAAAAAACCCATATTTTATGGTTGGATTTGGTTTAACTGATGATTTGATTTGATGAATTTCCTAATTTTACATGATGTGAGCCATGCCATTAATTTTAGAAGATAAGTGAAAAAAACTAGATTCGTCCAAAGTAGGAAATTTAATCAACATCTAAAAATAAGTTTTTAAAGATTCTTTTTAATTCCACAAAGCAATCTTCTGAAGCTAGCCCCATGTAAATTTTTTTTATTTATTTACTAAATATTTATAATTTTCAGTTTATTAACAAATTATGCACCCTCATCAATATCCTAATTTCTGGGTATTGACATAAAAAGAAAATATGCATGTGAACAATAATTATAAAATAGCATGATTGAGTTCTCTTGCTTGAACTTAACGAATGAATTAATGATTGCTTAGATTATTTAGTAAGTCAACTTGTGATGGGTGTCGTGTACCTTTTTTAACAGAACCATGCATGTTAGTTGATTGATGTCCATCAAAGGTAACAACCTTAGCTTTAGGGTTTTTTAAGCCATCCCTTGTCTGGAGTTTTTTTTTTTTTGGCCAAACCTTGTCTGGAGTTAAGTATTGCAATGTTTAAAGTATATAATTCAACGGTCATTTTGTCCTATACATGGGAGTCAATAATAATACATACGTTCACAACGAGTATTACTAAATTATAAATACTTTAACCCTAAAATCATATTCATTTGTCATGCAATAAGGATCTTAATATATCTAATTTTAACTTAATCGTGTTCGACTCAATATTTAGTTTTGTTGTTTACTTGTTGACATCGGGATATTCGATAATGATACATACTAAATTTGTACGTTAAAAAAAAAAATTTGGTACTTTAACATGGACTTAAAAAAGAAAGAGCAACGTATCCCTTAGATATCATAATCTTGTATTCTTTCTTAAAATCGCTCACATTTAACACTATGAAGTACTTATAAATTTCTCGTATTTGGCAATATAGTAATACGTTCGTGAAATATTCATAAATATATAGATGCCTTTTTATTCTCCCTAGCACATACGTATCAGTTGATTATTGCAATTTCATTATTGAATCGGACAAAATTTTTTATCCTTTATTTAGTTAGTTTGCATGATTAATTATAAAACTGGACAAAAAAGATCATAAAGTATTTAACAAAAGTTCAAAACTTTGAAACATATATTTTATCATATAAAAATTTACTTCACATATTACAAAACAAATATATTTTTAAAATTCTAAAAATAACAGTACACCAAATTCCCAATTATAATATTGGATTTCGTTGTAATTTATTCTACGAATAATTGAACTTTTTACTTTTTTATTTAATTTTTCGATCACAATAATATGTATTCAGTACTATATATACTAAACATGATACAATAAAATTATCTTATCTATACTCCTTATACTGTATTATCTAATTCTTTTTATAATGTTTAGTTATAACAAATAAATATTACTATTGAGTAGGGCTAGGCAAAAAAAACCATAAACCACATATTAATCTATAAATGGAATCGAAAAATTGATTTTTTTATGAATCGTTTGATTTATAGTTCGGTTCGGTTATATATAAACGGTTCGTGTTTCGATTCGCGAAAATAAACCGAACCATACAGTTTTGAATTCAATCAAACTATTTAACTAAATAAAAAAATTTATGCAACTATTTTGTACTTTTTTATATTTTTTCCATAAATTTTATCAAAATTTTCATATCTTATTATTTTTTATCTAAATTTTATTTTAATTATTAAAATTAAGTTAATTAAATTCTATTTAAAATTTTATATTTATTTAAGATAAAAATATTTAATAAAAATTTAATACAAACAATTCAAACTTAATCAAATTGTTTTAATTAAATTCAAAAAATTTATTAATCAAACCATATAATTAAGTTTGACTTTTAAAAAAATCATTATATTAAACTCGATTTTATAAAAAAATGATGAATCATATCCAACTGTCACCTCTGCCATTGAGATTATCTTAAAACCGATGGACCGAAAAAGTTAATAGTACTGTTACCCATAAAACTTNAATAATTAAGGTTATTTTTTAGGCTTATAATATAATCATTTATTTTCATTCCATTTTATAAATATTTCCAAACACAAGAAAATATTTATTATTTTACTCCTAATTCTATTTCAATCCATTTTATTTTATTTCATTCGAAATCATTTTTACATATGAAATATAACATAATTGTTGAAGCATGTGGTAACGTTTTTCTCCAATATAAATATAACGTGAGCTATTTTATGTTTGTTGAGGTTTATCGTAAGTCGTTACATTGTGTACAGTCTTGAGAATTTTTGTCACTTTCGTTATAATGTTTTCTTGAATCTAAATCTATGTGAGATTCAAGATGAGGGAAAAACATACACGGGAAAAGGCACCCTAGTTCGTGGGAAGGACAATGATTGGTAGTTGATTACTTCTCTGTTAAGTTTTATGGGTAACAGTACTATTAACTTTTTCGGTCCATCGGTTTTAAGATAATCTCAATGGCAGAGGTGACAGTTGGATATGATTCATCATTTTTTTATAAAATCGAGTTTAATATAATGATTTTTTTAAAAGTCAAACTTAATTATATGGTTTGATTAATAAATTTTTTGAATTTAATTAAAACAATTTGATTAAGTTTGAATTGTTTGTATTAAATTTTTATTAAATATTTTTATCTTAAATAAATATAAAATTTTAAATAGAATTTAATTAACTTAATTTTAATAATTAAAATAAAATTTAGATAAAAAATAATAAGATATGAAAATTTTGATAAAATTTATGGAAAAAATATAAAAAAGTACAAAATAGTTGCATAAATTTTTTTATTTAGTTAAATAGTTTGATTGAATTCAAAACTGTATGGTTCGGTTTATTTTCGCGAATCGAAACACGAACCGTTTATATATAACCGAACCGAACTATAAATCAAACGATTCATAAAAAAATCAATTTTTCGATTCCATTTATAGATTAATATGTNTCCTGTTAATAATAATAAATATAAAAAAAATGGAATCATCAATTCCCTTTTTTAAAGATGGAATCGAGGTCCTTTTTTAAATTAGAATTGCTGATTTTATGAAACCACGTTCCACTTTCTCAAATGTAGAATTCACGTTGAATCAAGATTTTCTTTAAAGCTATAATATCGATTCCATAAAAATATGATTGTAGCTTCTAAATGTGTTTTTAAATATGAGAAAAGGAAATGAAATATGAAATCGCGATTCTATTCTAATTTATTCCTGTGTACTAAATGCAAAAAACATTACACTAGGTGATCTTCTTTCATACAACACTTGAGTTTTTACGACGTCAAATTCTGCTAAGTGGACGAGAAAATGTTAGACGATACAATTACAAATACTTACTTCGAAGGTGAACCGAATATTTTTGAAATTGCAAAATTTTGCTAACTTTGCTGTCTCGTCTTTCTCAATATCAAGCAGTTAGTCAGACCATCGTGTGAATGTTTAATGTGTTTGTTTATATACTCGGAATGAACCTGCTCTCATCCACAATGAATTGAGTAATGATACACGGTAAGAAAAGATGAAATCAATTTTTATGTAAAACCCGAAAAATAAATAAATAAATTAAAAATAAATAAATATTATAAGTAAAGGTGTGAGTTGGTAATATGAAAAAAAGATAAAGGTAAATCAAACATAATGAAAAGTCCATAAAACCCCACTATTTAAGTTGACATATATATTCTGAGAGCCCCCTTTTTTTATTTAATCCTCACGTGCGCCAACTTAGGTGTAGGGTTTTTATACGAAACTTGAATCAACCCTATAATTTTGTTCATTTCCGTGAGATCAAGATAGAAGGATATAAGGTAAGATTTAGAATGTCGTTTTACTAAAGAATTATATCAATTTTTAATAGAAAATTCATCTTCTTGTTAGGGCAGTAAGTAAAACAAATTTGTAGTATAATTTGAGGACTTTGTAACAAGTTTTCGATGGTTGGATGGAAGCTTTGTTACTGAATTGTTGAATGTTTTGATTTGGTGAATGTTTTGATTTGGGAGATTCATTTGAATTGGTGTTTAGAAGGCGTTTTGAGGAGTATAGGGATAAAATTGACGTTCGAACACACTCTTAAAGTGGTGGTTTTCGAAGGATTTGGAGGGGGTTTGAAGTAAGAAGGTGAAAACACCATTGCTGTAGATTTCCATCAAGCATTTGGATGCCACCCTCTCCACCATCGAGACACTATGAAGGAAATTCTCCCAAAAACTTAGCATCAAGATGCCATGCAAGGGAGCATCTAGACATTAAGAGTTCTAATGCGTATAGTAAGTTTTCTCTTAATTTCTTTATAGTTTCTAGTCCACTTTTCTTATTCTTAACACTTTGTAATTTGTTTTTCAACTCATTATAATAATCAAAACAACTCTTAAACAAACTTTTCTTCATTTTGAATTTAGTTACTTGTAGTGACTTATTTTAAGGGTGAAGGGGTTAAGCTATTAGGAGTAAGAGATAATGTTAATAATGAAATTAGATCAAATTGAAGTTGTCCTAATATAAGTGTAAACCATGAATTGAGACTTAGTGTTTACGATATGATAGGTTCTAGAGAGGTTATTAAATCAGTTTTTAGCGAGCTAACAGAACCAGGTAACGAGTACTTATTTGCTGTATGTATTTGCTAAGTTAGAGAAATTAACAGAACTTAATAGATTATTTGATATCAAATTGTTATGTGATGCTTAGTTAGGCTCAAGAGACTAAAAGGACAAATGATCTTAGGATGGTATCTCGATGATCCTTGAGTGATACTATCCCGAGTAGTATCTTGTTTGGAAATAATCTAAATAGATTTAGGCGTGACTTGGATACTTAATTCCCGAGGCGTTGGGAATAACCCAACACTAATATCATATGATATTATATACATATATATATATGGTGTATTGCGATCATGAATACCTTTATATTGTGTGACAACTTGTTTGGCATGTGTTACATTGATGGATATTTGTAAGGCATGTGATTTATGATACATTGTTCATGCAAATGTATTTGTTGTATTTTGTATTGGACTTCAGCTCACTTAGTATAGTTTTTTAAATGTTGGTATTTGAGTAGAAGTTTTAAAGTGGGATGATTATGGATTTAATTGTGAGTTATCGGGTTAGAAAGTGGTAGCTAGAGTGCAAAAGATAATTGAGTAGAGTAGGATAAGTTAAGTTTTATTGTGTAAATTTACAAATTCTAATTTAGGATTTTGTTACTTTTATTTAGTAATTATATCGATTCTTTCAAAGATTAAATTTTATTAAAACTTTTTGAGATTGCAATAAGTATTTATAAGATTTTAATAAAAGTTTACGTCTAACGTATCAATAGATAATAAGAACACATGGTGAACTATAACATTCCAAGTTGTAAGGATTTACATTTTATAAAACACATAATTTTCAATTTTCAATAAAATTTTTTGTTTATCAATTTTTCCCACCAAATTTTGGACAACACACTTAAGGCTTTGTCTTCCGCTCATAAACGTCTGGGCTATGGCTATAACGTTCAGCCTTCGACCAATTCAGAAACAAAAGTTGATTAAATTATCCCACTTCACGCTCTTCTTTGGCCTGTAGGCAAACTTTAAATTTTCTATATTTAAATTTAATTTGAGTTTATTTAGATTTGATTATTTGCTTGTACAATATTTAGTTTTAATTATAAGCACATTTTCGAAAATTATTAAAATGTGAATTCACAGTTTGAAAATTTCAATAAGTCTATCCACACCTAATAGATAGTTTTTATTTTTCCTTTTTTTTTTTTTTTTTTTTGCCAATCACCCAATAGATAGTTTATAAGTTCAATTTGAAGCAAGATACACAGGTAATACCGGGAAGGGGGTAACTTAGATTGTGCCTCCATCTGAAAAACTGGAAATGTAAATTCGTTTATGTAAAATTATGTCCAAAATGAGTTAAATCTATTGAGAAATCCTATTTATTAAGAATCTTAATTTTTTTTTAATCCGTTTAATGAAATATCAATCATAAACACATTGCTTCATTTTAATGTTTGTGGCCAAACCAAATGCAACAAACTTTGGGTAAAACATGAGCTTTTCATGTTTTCATAAATCTATAAGCTAATTTATTATCTATAAATTATAGTAGTTACTTATAGTACCTGAACTAGGTAGTTACTTATAAAAATAGGCAAAATTATAATAGTTAATGGCAAAAAATTTGGTAAAATTTAGGTAATTAATTATAGAAATAGCAAAAGCTTAAATACTAAATTGATACTTTTAAACTTTAAGTAGTTAATTGTAAAAATAAGTAAAGTTTGATAGCAAATATAATATTCACCCACAAATTTTTGAATCAATGAAAAATAATATTCTTACACAATCAACATATCTAATTGATTTCCATAAGCATATATGTATTCCTCAAAACCTAATCCAAAACTATACAAAAACACTAGAAATTAGCATTATAAGTGAATCTCCAATCTATTCCCTGGATCAAAATCTATGCAAGAACCATTTTGTTGCTCAACATCATCGTATTTTTGGGCCAAAGGAGCACCTTAGTATCCATTAAAAGGGGCACTATGCTACACGAGACAGGTCCTGAACGACTTCCGAGATCTGCGGCCTAAACTCCGCCTCCGTCTGCAAAAGTCACGTTAATCAAAGAGAGAAAATGCGAAGAAGAGAGCTTCAAATTCTTTTACACTTTGCTTGCCATGAGGGAAGGAATAGGGGAGAAATGATTTTGGGAGGAAAAAAATAGGAAGGAAATAATTATAAGAGTATTTAATTCTTTTTATTGTGTTTGGATAATAGGAGAAATGAAAATGGAAGGAATTTTAATAATTGTTAAAGATAAACTAAAGTACAAAATAAAATTATCAATAATACCCATAAAAAGTAATAAGACAAAAAAAGTAATAGGAGATAGAATGAAGAAGGATAGGATTAGAATTTAAATAACTTTTTCCAATTTTCTCTCCCCTTTCTCTCCAATTTGGAAAGGGAATAAAAATTAGTAGGATCCATGAAAAACTTTCCTCTCTAAATCATTCCTTTCATATTTCCTTCCTATTTCAAACAATGGAAAAGTATATTGAAAACCTCACTTTCCTCCTATTTTCTTTCCCCTCCTCGTTCTTTCCTTCATCCCAAATATTAAGGCTAAACAAAATAATTGCAAACCACAGATCGAACCATGAACCGAATCAAACTAAATAGAATTAAAAAATCAACTTTTTTACAAACCATTCGATTTAATTATATATAAATGGTTCGTGGCTTGGTTTAAGAAAATGAACCGAACCAAACTATTTAGTTAAAAAAAAAAAACATGCAATTTTTTTGTATTTTTTTTTTATATATTTTCCATCAATCTTCATAAATTTCATCAAATTTTTCTATCTTATTATTCTTTATCTTATCTTTGTGTCAATTATTAAAATTAAGTTTAGTAAATTCATTTTAAAATTTTGCATTTACTAAAAATAAAAATATTTAGCAAAAATTTGATATAAATGATATGAATTATAAAGTGAAAAGATTCAAACCAAACCAGTTTTAATTAGGTTTAAAAAATTTATAAATCATATAATTAAATTCGATTTTAAAAAGATATAAAAGAAAAAAAGGAAAGAAGGGGGGGAGGGGGGACATAAACTTAGTGTAATCATTTATTGCCTCTCCATTTGTTCATTAAGATGAGGTACTGTGTGAAAAGAGATGAATATGTCACCTGGAGGCATCGTGAAATGATATCAGCAAAGCGCGACAAAGACTTGGCTGAGTAGAGCCCCTTAAGTGAGGGATCAACCATCTTTGATAAGGCATTGATGTCATGAAGCTGAGACGCCGCCCATCTGACAAGAAACTGCTCCACCCTTGGCCGTGTCCTAGCAAGTTTTTCAAATTATGTTGGTGGGACGAGTAAAATGCTTGACAAAGAAGCAGACTGAAGATAGCATGCGATTGTCTACCTGTCAAGAGCCTTACGGCCAGTGAGAAGTTCCAACATAACGACTCCAAAGCTGTAAACATCACTCTGGCAGGTGTAAGCTCCTAATTCGACCTCTGGGGCAGCATAACCATAGGCAGTGATGAATTGTTCTGACAGCTGAAACAATGGGGAAAGAAAAATGCAAATCGTACAAGATAAGCAATTCCTATTCCACAATAATGTAGAAAACATATAATCTTAACAGATGAAACTAAGCATCTCTGTCCACCCATAAACATTTTCTTCCAACAAACTTTGGACATCGAGATCACCCAACATGAGCCACACCATTTACCACAAATTTACCAAGAAGAACTCCTTAATTAATTTTTTTTTTTTTAAAATAAATAATAATTGTATTTAGGACACAAGTACCATTCCTCGGCACAGAGCTGACTTGTGAGACAGCTTGTTAGGCAAAAGCAACCGAGATTATCAAAGAAAAATTTTGAAAGTAACAATTTCCCCAATATTGCTTTCAAATGTACGAAATATTTCAAATATTTTCCCAAACAATATATATAAAAAAGTGAATAAAAGTTGCAACAAACCAATACATGGTTGATCAATGTATATTTAACAATATAATGACACAGCAAATGGAATAAAATTACCATGTTTATTTGATTATCATCTGACTTTGGGATAAATGTGCCAATGCCGCAACAATATCTCAAATTTATGATATTAATCAAGCTAGACTAGGTTGACAATTTTTGAAACTTTGATGCAGATATTGACTAGATAAATTCCTAAAAGGATGATTCCTTTGGGTGGGCAGGCTGGGTGGGGTGGGGAATCATATAGGTGATTCACTCAGCAAATATCCGCGCTACCTCTTGCCAATCAATGATATTTTCTTTCTCCCCTTCAGCATTCTCAAGTGAAGTAATTCCCATTCAATGAAAACCCCCTACTTATAGTAACCAAAGAAAGTTAAAAGAGCTTGATGAGTAAATACTAGATTTAATTTCCAGTCAATGTTTATTTTACCAGAGAAAGAGTGTTCATATGAAAGAGTTACCTGACTTGTAGAGCCAAATGATACTAGAGAAGCCAAACCGCAATCAGATACCCGTACCTCAAGCTCCTTATCAAGAAGAATATTGGCAGACTTGAAATTTCTGTGCACAACAGGAGGACTACATAGCTCATGCAAGTACCTTTTCAAAAGAAAGGGGAAAAGGATTCAGAAGTCAGAAAGCATACTAATGCAAATAAGGAGAACTCCTGCTTCCCTGAAGGCGTAAGAATAAACAGAAGAGCTTTAGGAAAGGAGAAATCAGGCAGCTCTAAGTTTTGAGAATCTAGGAAATAAGTTTTTTTATCGCTTTCCCACTAAGCTCAAAATGGTCCAAGTATCAGGAAAAGACGATATCTACTCAAATGACCCCCCTCTAGAGTTGAGTGATAATATGAGAATACGTAGATAATAAATTTGAAAAGTTACTAACTCCAATGCTCTTGCTGCTTCAAGTGCAATCCGGATGCGTGCATTCCAAGAAAGCTTGATATGGATTTCTTCATCCATGTGAAGGGCATCATAAAGTGTTCCATATTGACAATAGTGATATACAAGTATCCTTTGGCCATGGTCAGGACAGTAACCAATCAACTTTAAGACATTTTGGTGTTGAAGCTTAGAAATGCTAGCCAATAGTCGACGAAAGTCTGCAATGCTCAGTCTCTCTGACACTGTATGCTCTAGCTTTTTCACAGCTACAGTCTGAAAGAATTATGATAAGAAATTGAATTTATCAGAATCACTATATATGCAAGAACAAGTTTTACGATGAACAGAATGTTTGTTATAAGGGAGTAAAAAAGAGAGAACGAGAGAGAGAAATTTGGAAGTATGGCTATGCAGGGAGGCAGATGAAAAGACAAGAAATCTATTGAAGCTTCTGAGGAATGACACAAATAGCAAATCTGGTACTAGAATAGTAGAAAGAAAAGTAACACTCCCAATGGCAGCGGAAAAGAAAAAAATTCAACAGAAAAGAGCAAGCACTTGAAAGGGACATATGGCAAAAGGAATACAAAACCAATAGTGCAGATATGTAAACCCTCATGCATTTGCTGTTGGATGAAGCTAACTTTGAACTAGTCAAAGAATATGCCACCTTTCCATCGGGAAGTTCAGCCCTGTAAACGCTGCCCAGCATTCCTTCTCCAAGGAAACTTTCTTGAGAGAAGCTATCTGTGCGTTGCTGAAGGGTTGCAATGTTATAACATTTAAGAGAATTCGAGGAATCTGCAACTCCAGATGATTGTTTCCTTGCATCTGTTCCGGCACATATGACAGGGAGGAAAGTCGAAGATGGACATGATGGAGGCAATGGCATAAAACCCAAGACTCTCCTATTTATATCCACCCTCTGGTCTTTCAGCATTGAACTTGATGTCATCTTTGGGACATCTGTCTTGTATTCATCCAGTTGTCCAGTGCTTGGACCTACTATGTCATGGGCTGCCCCCTTTTTGATTGATGGCTTAAAAAATGAATCTCTGGGAGCTGCTAAAATGTAGAAAACGCAATTTTAAAGATGGAAAAACGTTATCATACTGAGCAAAAGCTTGCGAGTATAAAGTCACCTTTCTCAATCTGTATGTTTAAATCACGCAACGATTCACTACTTTTAGCATTCCTTCTCTTATGCAATAATAGGCACAAGCCAATGACTGCAATGAGTAACAAAATCCCTACCACACCGATCACAAGCACCCTGCCCATCTTGAAAGAACCGCTAGATGGGGCAGAAGATGAATTTGGATTAAGAGGGGGTGGGGCTTGTTGCTTCCCAGGTTTGTCTTTAGGAGGACTTGGAGGAGAAGGTGTATCAGCTAGATATGGAGAACGTGCATTAGCAGAATGTGGAGAAGGTGCAGGTGATGGTGGGAGAATAACACTAGTATTGAATGGATTTCCTTCTTTCCTGCACAGTGAATACAAAACATACCAGTATAAGCAACACAGACAAATAAGAGTTCGTGATCATTTAGGTGATCAATGAACATGGCTTCCAAATCAGGACATAACAGTTACTAAGCACCTAATGAGAGTTCACCTTGTTTTCTAGGTTTTCATATGAGATGAAAAAAACCAAAATTTTTGTTGTTAGTGGATAAGCTTTTTGAACAATCAAAGAGTGAAAAAAAATGTCGCAATTACTCGACCTTGATTGAACATCATGGAGAAACAATGAATTATCTCAGTTATGGCAAGTTTAAGACATTTCTGAAGAAATGATCCACGAGTGAAGTCAACTTGGTACCGGTTTCAACAAAAGTGAACTAGACCAGTGAAAAATGAGTCCTATTGCCAGTGTCATTGCATTCCAGCCAAAAAACTTTGACAATATTGAAATTCACAATATTAGCATTAAATATGACACAATATAGCTCATGCTTAAAAGCATAAGAATGAATATTTTAATCCTAAATCTAGGTTATAGAGGGTGACAATCAAATGAACAAAATATGATCCTTAATTAAAGAGAAAGGAAAAAGCATGTGGATTGACCTGAAAATTGGAACAGCCAGCAAGTTTGGAGGTATAGGTCCAGAGAATAAGTTGTTCTCGATGTTCCTGTATCATGTAAGTAAGAAACATTAACTAAGTTTCAATCTTTGAGGGGCCAAAAGGCAAATATATATGATGTTAAACAAAGCGACAAAGAAAGTCAGGAGTCTGGATGGTACAGGTCAACAAGGGGCAGATCCTCTATAACATTGAGGGTCCCAACGAGTGTATTATTCTGCAAGTTTCTGCAAACAAAAGTTTCAGCACAATACTAATGGTGCATAATGCACGACGACAACAAAACATAGGGAAATAAAAACCTTAATTACCCACAGGATGCTTAGAGATGACAAGTTCCCAAATGATGGAGGTAATGGACCACTCAACTTATTAGCTGACAGATCCCTGGAAGATTGTAGACATGCAATGTAAGTAAGGCTAAATGATAGTAGGAGGAAACTATAGGCTTAAATAAAACACATACAAAGTTATCAAAGTTGTGAGCTCCTCAAAGAAATCAGGTATTACTCCACTCAAATTATTGTTCCCCAATGACCTAAGGCCAAAATAACTCCTTGTTAACTGAATTGCTTACACAACCATAAAAAAAATAGATGGCTTATATAGAAAAGGAAGCATAACGAATTCTGTATATAGTCACAGACAGTGGTATAGCGTGCTTACACACCCTGCAAAGACTAAATGCTAAGTTAGGATTATGAGACAAGTTGAAGTTCAAACTTACAAGGCTGTTAGAGTAGGTGGCAAATGGGCTGGAATGCTCCCACCAATGTGATTGTTGCTCAGATCACTTTCACACAAACAGTTCACAAAATGAGTACATCAAGCAATATGACTGTATCTTCACATACATGTATATCTTTAAATATCAATGAACACATCCACGAGATTTATTCAAATGTGAATAGAATCACAGTTCAGACAATCCTGGCTAACTGATATCGCAATATCAAGATAGGTCAAGATCCAGAACCCCGGAAATACTAAGGAAACATCTGACTTTAACTATGCATTTTTCACGCTCCTACTTCTCTTATAGAAAGATTTGAGAAGCTTATGCTTTCTTTCTTATAGAAAGCCCAATAAAGAGAGAAAAAAAAAATCAAACTTTCGAAAAAGGATCTGAATTTATTGAAGAATCTATCAGTCTGCATTGGCATGAAGATACTAGGAAAGAAGAGCCTCAACAAAAATTTTAACCCTTAAGATTTACATTGCCAGCATCCTCATTAAAAAGTAATGTAGAATATAAAGATCCTTTGACAACATTCCTCAAGCATGAGTTTTTTGGCTTAAGTTGACATCAAATGCTCATTAAGTACTTAGCTATATGGCTCAAGAAAGAAGGGGTGCATTCTTATTATCAAAGATTGGAAACACCAACCATTTTTTCTTAAATTAACAACAGATACTTCCTGTGGAAAACAACTAGTATGAACAAGGACAAGTGCTGCATGAAATTAATAAAGGAAACTAGAAAACGAGGATCCAACAGAGATGATCAAGGCAATGACAGTAGCATGTCTCTCTTCATGCTCCTAGCGAGATACTGTGTTGCCAATTGTTTTAGTTATAAGCAGTGATTCACTTGTTAGATCAAATCAACATCATTGCAATTTGTAAGTGCCTCTAGTATTGAATCGAAGTGTCACCCTATGTCAAGTCAAAGATTTTTTTCCTTTTTTAACTCGAATTATGATACTTGACATCAGGAATGTGCTCATAACATATGGGTTAATATCATAAATAGTAGCTAAACTTTACCAAAATGTACAATTTATTACTTAATACTTTAAAATGATAAATTTGCTACTCAATTAAAGTTTTTTCAGTCATCTTTACTACTTGAACTAACTCCATTAAGTTCATTTGCTAACATGGATATAAGGATAAACCAAAAATCAACTTATAATTGTCAATGGGTCGAACGATCCACTCTTTAAAGTGGATTGAGACTCATTTTAAGGCTGGGGTTGGTTAGTAACCACCTAATAAGGGGTTACGTAGATCTCCATAGATGGCTACCGACCATCCTAAGCCTTGGGATAACCGGAATGTTCAATTCCTAATTCGTCTTTATATCCACATTAACAAATAGATTTAATATAATTAGTTCGGGTAGCAAAAATTATCAAGAATACCTTAATTAGATGGCAATAAATCTTTTTAAAATATAGACAGTAAATTGCATATTTTTGCAGAGTTTAAGTACCATTTCTAATATTAATCCTAATAAATGCACCTATCAATCGTTTACAAAGCCAAGAAAGATTTATGCAACTTTTAGCTTCTACAACATGGTCCAATACTAATATTATGCATTATTTTCATATTTGTAATTTTCAATCAAAATTGTGCTACTTTTCCCCTCTATGGCACCTTCAACTAGATAAATGATTTTTATGACCCCTTCACATACAATCCCTAAATTGAAGACATCAAAATTGCAAGTACCATCCCGATTGAGACTATAATATCGTAGTACAACTTTGACATGCGATGGGGCATAGTCTTATCACCACCTATTGTGGAAATTTGGCATGTACTTTGTCATAGGGAAAGCTATAAAGAGAAAGATGCAATTTTTCCAACGGTTCAAATTTAGATACTCATTACTAAAGGTAATGCATCCAAGCAGGTACAAATACTAAGAAGAATTTCCTCTAAAAGGTTGGCTACAGTTAAAAGGAACTGTAATATCACAAAGTCCAAATGAGTAGCTTTAACATTATAACTGCATCAGATGATTATAGAACTAATTTGTCCATCATAGGGTGTCCTGGACTCATGATTTAATTCATACTAATACTCAATGATTTATATCAGAAACTGAGAAAATATGACATGATTTTTCCACCTCCGCTTCCCTATCAAAATCAAAAAGCTCATTACAGGTGACTAAATAGAGCCATGACGATCCCTTGGTCAATTGCTGAAATGAGCACAATCCGGGACCCCAAAACATCCAAGAAAAGAAAGGGAAAATACCGTAAAATGAGGAAAAGTAAAAGGTGCCATAATGTTTCTTCTAACAATTGTAAAGATGATCGATATATGATGCACAAAGCTAATATTAAAAAGAAAACCATAACACTTACATTGTTAGGATTGATGCAAAGTCCAAACTATCACCAAGTTTGCCTCCCAGATTTGCACCGCTAAGATCTCTGTCAATTCATGTAGCTTAAAACATGACTCAAATTCAATATACTCAATATTAATATGGAGCAAAAGAAAATAAACCGACAGGCCGGTTATGTTGGTGAAGACACACAGCACACCCTGCCATTCATCACCACACGGATCACCCCCAACCAGATTCCATCCATCAAGAGGTGGAGAATCCAGCATTCTGTATAAGTTATTCATTGCAGCTACTGAATAACAGAAAAAACATCACAGTTTAATGAGATCGAAAACATAGTTTCATCACTTTGCATTACATTTTTCAAAAACTAAACATCAAATAGATAACATAAGACCAACAACAACAAACATGCAACTCAAGAAGTTTACTAGCATCTTGACCATGAAAATACGGCTTCCTATGGAGAGTCAATGACGGAAGAAATATAGAAGAAAAACAGTTCAAGGAAAAACAAAGCAAGTTTCTCACATTTTCAATCAATTGCAAAGGTTTTCTTCCTCAAATAAGATTCATTTTTTCTTAACAAAACAGAATGGAAAAGCAAACTACAGAACACATTTAAGTTCAACTACACCGAACAGAATGCTTTTCTTGCAAAAAATGCTACCCATTACTTGAGAATACAAAGTAGATGATTTCCTTAAGAACAATTTCCATTGAAATAGAAATGGTCAATTGATAAAGTTTAGAAAATATTCTCTTCTAGCAAAACTGAAAACCATTGTAACAATTTTTGTCTACTCTCAATTCAATTAGGACAAACCACCTGACCGACCTCCATCTGCCGTCATAGAGTTCTGACACTAACAATTTTAGTTAGCACAACAATTTTCAATCACCCCAATGAAATCCAACACTAGCGTCGTTAGTTAGAGCAACCGAATTCGATCACCACAATAAAATCCAACAATTATGAATGCTATAAAGTAGCAACATGCAAAAAGACGGTCCATAATGTATTCCGCAAAGCCAACATAATCTAAGTAACTAGTAAATCTGCAAGGACTGCAACAGCAAAGAGGACTACACATAAAAGAAACCAATGGCGGAAAAAAATAAAAGAAAAAGAAAAAAAGAAAGAACAACACTTCCTCACCGTCACGTGAATCAGTGACACCAGTACCAAGTGGCAGACAATAAATCACCAGCAACAAAGGAATGAACTTTCTTGAAAACAACTCAAAATCAACACAATCCATTTCACTCCACAATCTTACAATCAAAACCCACTGTTCTTTTTTTCCCCCCTCTCTACTTCCCTTGTGCTTCCAGAATGACCCACAAAGAGAGCTTAGAAGCTGAACTAAAACTAGACAACCCAGAAACACAAAAATACTCTAAACACTTCCCAGACACTTCTCAGATAGAAATAAGCAATGTATCTGCTGATTCTAGCATTTAGGCATTATAAAGTTCAAAGTTTTCATTGGGTTGCCATGCTCAGGTGGAAACCTTTGCTTTTGGTTTTAAGGACCTTTAGGAGTCTTGCCAATTTGAGTGCAGAGAGTGGAAGTGTTCGAAAGGGAAAGTGAAACTAAGATGAATAAAAATTTGCATTTTTTGAGTGATGAAAGCTGGCTTTGTTTCCTTGGTCATGATGTTTTGATTTCTTTCTTCAACAAAAGAAGGCCTTTCTTCTGAGCTGCATGCTTTTTTTTATTCTTACCTTAATCTAGTAAACATTAATATTCTTATTACCATCATTATCGTTATGTTTTCAGAAAAAAAATTATAATTTGAGATTTAAATAAATATACATAGTAAAATATATATAGAGAATTAAAAATAATATATTTGCAATAGAATTCCCTCGACTAATATATATATATAAAATAAAGTTTATATTAATTTCTAATTTTGTATGTGTAGGTATGCTAATTATTTTTTTGGTAATATAGATATATCAAGTGCAATATGTGTCTACTAACTATAAATAGAAATTATATAATTATAAATTATATAAAAAAATTATTAAAATACTGCTATTATATCATATGTTAAAAATGTAATATTACTGTTTGTACTAATATCATATATTTAAAATGTAATGTAATCATAATATATAAATTTTAATAAAATGTAATAATAATATAAATAGTTATATTCGCTTTTAAAAATATGATATAGAAATTATATTTTGATAATATTTATTATTTAATTTATATTTATTAATTTTAATGATAAATATGTAAATTTTTTCAGATATATCATTAATAATAATAAGATAAAGGCCTTACTTCGATCTTTTATAAGTGAAGAAAAATTTTACGTATTTCATTAGATTTTCCAATTATTTTTCCAGGTAAAAAATTACGACTTTCTTTAAAATAATTTGAAATCGAGAAACACAAGCAATAATGCTTCGTGCAGTTGTGCTTTTGTCGGAATCAGAGGCTAATGCCAGTTGTGGCCCCACATTAATAGCCGTTAGAGCCTAGAAGCCCTGCGGAACTTTCGCCATCCAACCCAGATTGTGTTTTACTTATTTATTGAGAATGACGTAGGACATCGCCACTTCTACGCTTTCATTTTGATTCTTTTTTTTTTTTCGGTTTATTTATTTTTTCCTTTATCAAATAAGCTCAAATGAGTCCGTCTAATCTACTAATACAGACATCTATGTTTTTTAATTAGATAAATTAGATTTCAATCCCCTTTTGATTTTAATCACCTAAAAAAGTATGGTTCAAGCCCCCAATATATAATCTTAAATTAATTTTAAATTGAAATAGAGAACAATTTAAATAGACAATCCACTTTATTTAAATTGATATGAATAGAAATTGTCTAACTCTCTCCTCCTCTAAAAGAAAATTAATTGTCTGATTTTGATACTATCGTAGCTCGTTCAATCCATTACATGAGATCCAACTATTGAGAACGAAAAGAACATATAATATCTGTAACCATGGATATCCATACAAAATATTATTTTTGTACCTTTAACGACATCCTTGCTTAGAACGATGACTTACTTAAAATCATTTGTAAGAATAGATTATGGCTTTAATTAGATTATATGTTTATTGTCCTTTTAACAGATTTATTTTTGATATACAGGTTTCTCATATGAGATAAGTATAAAGCATACTTTGAATTTCAAAAAATAGGTTAAGTATCTAAACAATTTCTTTTTAGTAAGAGTCAGAGAGAAAGAAAGTGTTTTTAAAAAACCATAGAGAAAGAATACACAATAGTTCATTTATGAGAAGACTTAGTCTACCTTACATTTATAACTTTGTTCTCTTTTATAAAGAAAATTACCATACAGCTAGACAAATACAGGACACGTATAAAACATGTGACTAATACATACAACTGCTAAGACTTATAATAATTCAACAGACAAAAGTCTACTCGACCCAAATATAAGATTCCAACCTAAACATAAGTTTGTTAAATTCATAAGATTTTTGACACACAGTTTGGACATAAAACATACACAATAGCTTACAAGATTCCAAACACACAACAATGCTGCAATATAGTAAAAACTTTATTTAAGGTTACAATATTAAAGCTGTAAGATTCTATGATCTTTGTCCAGTGGTCTCTGCTTCATGTCTTATTTGCATATTAGCTCATGCGAGAGTGATAAATTACTTTCTAGAGAGTAATCAGAATCATCATTATAAAGATCTTGACTATAACCAGCAAGATAGTTTGCCTCCATCCTATCGACTTCTTATTTGTGTTGTGATAGTAACTATATTATTTGAGGTATTCTCTCTTGATAATCTCCACTATAATTTCATGGTACTTCTGATTTAGAGGGTTCTAGCCAAATTTCTCAAGGAATAGTGAGATTTGTAATGTATAACTTTTTTTTAAGTTCTTTGTATCAGACATTATCTTCTCAAATATCATGAACATATCCATCAAGGAAAATACAAGGTGAAATTAGATGATATTGGAGTCTTTCGATCTCTACCCATTCCTGACGGAACTATACTAGGATTTTTATGTTTGAAATATTTAATCCTAGATTTTCTTTGGACACCTTATATATCTACTCAAATATGATCTATTCTCAAATAAACAGTGTCCTAAACCATCTTAACATTTTTGTTAAGTGAGAGAGATGGTTTAGATCTAGATTTCTTCTAATTTTTTTGTAAAAACTAGGAGGCCTCCAATGTTAGGATTTGGATAGTTATAGTGTAATGATGCATTGAATACCAATAAAACTACTTAAGCTATTATGGAAAACATACTTTGTGATTAAAGCTGAAAATATGAGAGTGAATAAATGGGTATTTTAGATGTAACCCAAATGGTTTTAAATTCAAACCTCCATATAATTTGAAAACTAATAATTGATAATCTCAAATTTTGCTCTTTGGCTTCTCATTAGATTTGCTTCTTATTGTTATTTCTATAACTCGGGAGGTGCTGTCTCTTAATACCTTCTTGGTCTGTGAGATGGTCCTAACTAGTTGTACATTACAACTTTTCTCATTTGATATGCCTGATCTCATATGAATACTTTGAGAATCATTCTTACCATCTCAGCAATTGTGGACGTAGAACAATTTTCTACTTGAACTACAACATCTTAGGGAAGGAACTCATGTCTATTTCTATCTTAAAACACACTCCCATAACATGGTATTCAAATTTCTGGATAGTATACCTTACTACAAGTATTTCTTTAAATGTTGAGTGATGATGGATTTCTGGATCCTTAAACTTACCACTCCTATATCCACAGATATATCTTCCTTTCTCTCCTTTTTCTAATAAAATGGCTCTTCAGTACTTATCACTTACATCTGTTTACAAGATCAATTCTCCTCCAAATAGTATCTTTAAGGGTGAAATTTTTTGAAGTTTTTTTTAAAGAAGTTTTAACGCCTTAGTCTATTAATCACACCATGCAAGGTGATCTTTTTTCAACATTTTTGACAATACGGTAGTACACTGTGATATTTTTGGATTGAAATCACAGAGATAGTTGACTATCCCTAGGAATTGTTGAATATGTTTAGTGTTAAACTTCTTTTCAAAAAAAACATTAGCAATTCTTCTGTAATGAATAACTCAGGTTGATAACAGCCATCTTTAATCTTTATGCCAAGAAACTCCATTTCACTCTGGGCAATTTTCATCTTATTTTCTAATAACATGATCCCATATGATATCAGTATTTCATAAAACTTCTATAGCAACTCAGTATGGGATTTTTCGTCTAGATTGAAAAGCAGAATATTGTCTATGTAGACAATAGCACTATTCATAATGAGTTGGAATATCCTAATCATGGCCTTTTGTAGAGTGATAGTGCCGTCTTGAGTCTAAAGGTTAGTAATTTCCATTGGTAATGATGATTGGGTATGTAAAACCCTGTCTTGGGCCTATCTTCAAGATGGATGCCTAATTGTTACGAACTATGATAAAAAACAAACAAGACTGGTCATTGGATGGGTCCAAGCTTGCAGAAAGCTTAAAAAGGATTAATTGGAAAAGTGCGAAAGGAAAAAAATGACGAAAGGAATAGTAAGTAAAACCCACGAACAACTCCAGAGAATATAATGCACCAATAGAACTTTTAAGGACTCGCTATACAATTTGATATAACATACGAATCGGTCCAGTAAGGTTACTCACCACCTAACCTTACTTAAGGGAAAAGATAAGAATGGTGCCGATAGTAAGCAAACAGTGTTTATGCAAAGAAGAAAATACCCAAGTGTATTAAGAATGATTTAATCTTCGTTACAAGTACAATGATATTTATACTCATAAGTTAGGACAACTTGCCTAAAAAGGAAAAGATAAAAGGGTATTTTCTAAGGAAGTAATATATAAGATATAAAAGGATAAAAATGAATATATAAAAAAAATAATCATTGGTGCAACGGATTTTGCACATGACACTGTACACATGGAGATGTTACATTGGCGAGGTTATTAAAAGATACGGATAAAAAAGCATGAACAAATGGCTTATCCCATCAAAGATGCCTTAGTCAATCCGGAGTCTCTTTTTCTTGGATGCTCGGCAAAGAAAATGCCAAGTAATTGGTTAACTCAAACACTAATGAGTAATTTTTAATTCGGCACACTATAAAAAGATAGGCAGTCATACGGCTCGGCATAAAAGGTGACTCGATAAGGAAGTACTTGGCTTTGGCAGGGATCAGTTAGAACAAAATGATTCATCATGCTAAATCCTTTAATCCTCAAGTTCGGCCGCGGGTCAAAGGTCCGGTAGCCTAATTCTCATCATTCTTTCCAGGTTGTTTTGGATTTAGGATCAAATCCGATTGGTGTTCGCTCAGTTCTCGGTCAAGGTAATACAGACTAAGGTTGACAATGTTGAAGGCATAAAAAACCCCATAATCCTCGGGCAATTCCAATCTGTAGGTATTATCATTGATCTTCTGGAGGATTCTGAAAGGTCCTTTTGCTCTTACAAATAATTTGTTCTTCCTCTTATTTGAGAACCGTTCCTTGCTAAGGTATAGCTACACTAAGTCTCCCGGCTAAAATTGTTTAGCTATTCTACTTTTGGTCTTTTCTTGCATTCTTATAGCAACTTGATCGATGTATTGAGTAACTTTATCATAAATGTGTTGAAAGGATTATGCTTTAGCCAATACGTTAAGGTCTTCTTGCGCAGGTACTGGTACAGGGGCATGTTCAAGGGGCAACTCAAGATTGAATCCATAAACCACCTCGAAGGGAGTCTGCTTAATGATGTCATGTACTATTCGGTTGTAAGCAAACTCGACCACTAGCAATCAGACGTTCCAATCAACCAAGTTCTTGCCCACTATAGCTTAGAGTAATAATCCCAAAGTATAACTAACCACCTCTATTTGGCCATCAATTTGGGGGTGACATGAGGTATTGAAGAGTAATTTGGTTCCCAGCCATGTAATTACACAATCTCTTATAAGAAAAGAGAAGCAATAGCCGAAGTGTCGCTAGTTTTGGTGCAGGGTTCGAAGTATGCCATCTTACTAAACCTATCCACAATAACCATTATAGAATCTTTGCTTTGGGCAGTTCACGGCAGTCCAAGAACAAAGTCTATACTTAATTCAGTCCATGGCTTCATTAGAATAGGTAGGGGCATTGCTTTCCCTTGTTCGACTTGGTTATTGGCCTTCTTGCATACACACAACTTTTGACAACTCGATGCATATCTTTCCTTATTCTCGACCAAAAAAATAGGCCATTTATTAGTTTACAGGTTCTCCTTTTCCCAAAATGTCCGAAGAGACCTCCACTGTGAGCTTCCCTGACTAGTAGCTTCCTCAGTGAATAAATTAGCATGCATAATTTTCTGCCTCGGAACAAGTAGTCATCCTTCACATGATACTCGTCCACTATTTTCCCATTGATGCATTACGAAATTATGGGTCCAAAGTGTGGATCCTTAAAGCACTATTCTTTGATACTTGTAAACCTAAACAGTCTAGTTTGCAGTTCTAACAAAAGTGTATATCTCCTCGAAAGAGTATCTGCAACTACGTTGCTCTTTCCTTACTTGTACTTTATTACAAAATTGAATCCTTCGAGGAATTCAACCCATCTTGCCTACCGCTTCAACAACTTGTTATGACTTTGGAGGTACCTTAGTGATTCAAGGTCAGCATATAAGATAAATTCTCTCAGCAGCAAATAATGTTGCTGTACTTATGTTGCTCGGATCAATGCCAAAAGTTCTTTATTATACACAGAATAATTTAACTAGGGTCTTCGGAGCTTCTCACTGTGAAAAGCAATTGGTCGACCTTTTTGCATTAAGATAGGGCCTATTCTAATGCCTGACACGTCGCATTCCAGCTCAAAAATTTTGTCGAAGTTAGGTAGCACTAACACCGGAATGTAGGTCAATCTCTCTTTTATCTCGGCAAAACTCCTCTCATCTTTTTCTCCCCATCGAAAATCGATGTTCTTCTTTGTTAACTTGGTAAGTGGTGTGATGAGGATGCTGAAATTCCGGATGAACCTTCTATAAAATAAATCCAATCCGTAGAAACTTTTCATGTCGACACAAGTCATAGGAGTCGCCCACTTGACAATTGATCGGATTTTTTCATCATCGACTCACAAGCCTCCTCTACTGACTACATAGCCTAAGAATACCACTTTCTCATAACAAGAACAACATTTCTTTAGATTGCCGAATAGTCTCTCAACACGGAGGATATCCAAGACTACTCTAAGATGTTTACAATAACTCGGCATGTTGACACTGTAAACTAAGATGTCGTCAAAGTATACCACGACACTCTTCCTTATAAGATGTCTCAGCACATGGTTCATTAGTCTCATGAAAGTGTTCAAGGCATTTGATAAGCCAAAGGGCATGACCATCCATTCGTAAAGTCTACGTCGAGACTTGAATACAGTTTTCCACTCATCTCCTAGTCTCATATGGATTTGATAGTAGCCATATTTAAGATCAATCTTACTAAAAATTTTGGCTCCAGTAAGTTCATCAAACATGTCTTTTAGCCTTGAGATCGAATACTTATATTTGATCGTGATCTTATTCACAACTTAGCTATCTACACATATTTGCCAAGTTCCATCGTTCTTCAGCACTACAAGTACAAGCACAACACAAGAGCTGAAACTCTCTCTTACATAATCTCTCTCCGGCAATTCATTGACTTGATGTTGGAGTTCAGAAGCCTGCTTGGGATTCATCTAATAAGTTGGCTTATTCAGCAGTACTCTATGTCTCGAGTTGGGAGCAACCCCTTAGGTAACTATTTTAGGAACAGGTCGACATATTCATTTAACAACTCCTTGATCTCTTGGGGTAACTCACCCCACTCCTTCATTTTCAATAGTCGCCTGACTAACAAGAGAGTTGGCTCATTAGCATTGATGGCCTTTCAAAGTTCGGCTCTACTCATCACTAAAGTCTTCTTTGATCCACAAGCAAGTTTTGTTTGCAACTTATTAACTTCTCTCGGTAGCATCAGATTCAGCATGATCTTCCGGTCATCTTTCTTGAACATGTACGTATTCCTATAGCCATCATGTATAACCGGTCTATCCAACAACATGTAGGAAGCGCACATGGGTAGTATGTCATAGAGAATCTGGTAAGAATAATTCGCTATAGTGATCGGCAATAATATTTACCGAGTGACATGTAATGCTCCTTTCTCACTCAATCAGTGCAACTTGTATTGCCTCGGATGCACAATAGTCGGCAACTTCAATTTTGAAACAAGATCAGTTGATGCTATGTTGGTGTAGCTTCTACTATCTACGATGAGAGCATACACCTGATCATTTACCTTACAGGTGGTATGGAACAAGCTCTCTCTCTATTCCTTCTCTTGCGAAGGCTCAACGTTCATAGTGCATCGGACGACCACAAGTAACTTATCCAAGTCCACGACAAACATGTCATCCTCAATCAGCTTTTTCTCAGCGTCTTCTTTCTCAACAAGAACCTCCTCCTCCTCAGGTTCCTCATCGTACTTTCTACTTCTAGCTTTAAGATATCTCCCTTGATGACCATCCTCCTTCGATTTAGGCATTGAGAAGCCATGTACCTGAATCCTTGACACATGAAACCCTTAATCTGGCTAGTCTTTCTATCAGACCTTTACCCTTTTCTCATAAGTTCGGGTTAGCATTTTACCATCAAGTTCGCCTTTCTGCTCGACTCTGTACTTAACTGAGCTTGGTGACTTGCTTATCTGAGTCGGCTAATCAGCATCCTCGCCAATATTCGGCTCTTTCTTTGCCTCTCTACTTGATGGGCAATCCTAATAGCTTCATCCATTTTGTCGAATCGTTGAAGCTCCACAACGTCTCAAATGTCTCCTCTAAAGCCAATAATGAATCTTAAAACTATTCCAGTTGGTGGTTCCTCCACTTCGTAACAGATCATGAGCATTTGAAACTCTTAAACATACTCGTCAATAGTTCAGTCCCCTTATCTCAGCTCCTGAAGCCGAGTGAAAGTATCTTAGAGATAAGTTTTCGGTACAAACTTATTTTTAATCACTCTCTTCATCTTGGGCCAAGTGTTAATCTCCCGGTATCTCTCTCGTCTCCTCATGGCCTGAAAATTCTTCCTCTACATGGCGATATATCCGGAGAACTTAATAGCAGCAGTTCTTGCATTCTCATAATCCTCATATTGATAATAACCAAACACACGCTCCATCTTCTCTTCCCACTCTAGATGCTCATCAGTATTCCCAAATCTATTGAAACTCAGAATCTAAAGCTTTACATGGTCAAATGCTCTAGGGATTCATATATGCTCTTCTTCAAAATACTTTTCTTCCTTTTCATCAAGCTCTCTCAAATCTATCATTCACTTTACTCGTCTGCCAACTTCTCTAACTCGAACGAGTCAAGTTGGGTTTTGACCTCTAACAGATTGAGCAGCTCGTGGAGTGTTTTGCGTAGCTTTAGTAAGTCAATAGGACAGTGCATGAACAGATCGAGTCAGATTTACTAAGAAGTTAGTTACCTCATTAAGTCTCTCGTTAGTGCTTTTAAGAGTTCCTTAATATTTTTGTCCATGGCGGATAACTCCATTGTCATCGCTAGTACCAACATTCTTATTTGAGTCTGTCATTTTTTTTTTCTCATAGATTGAAAGCTCAAACAAACACTTTAGGAAATTAACAGTTAACAACACAGCAGTCAAATGAATATAGTAACTTGCTCTATTTCACTCACGCAAAATAGTATATAACAGAACTTCAAGAAGAACCAACTACGGTTCACACGAAACCTTCACTCTGATACTAAGATGTTGCAAACCGTGATCAAGAACAGATAAGGCCAATCACTAGATGAGTCTAAGCTTGTTGAAAACTCAAAATGGATTAATGGGGAAGGTGTGAAAGGGTAAAAATGACGAAGGGAATAGTTAGCAAAACCCATAAACAACTCTAGAGGATATGACGCACCAATGAAACTTCCAAGGACTCACGGCATAATTTGATATGATGCATGATTAGTTTAGTAAGGTCACTCGCCATCTAACCTTACTTAAGGGAAAGAATAAGAGTGATGGCGAGAGTAAATAAATAGTGTTTACACAAGGAAGAAAATACTCAAGTGTATTAAGAATGATTCAATCTCCATTATAAGTACAAGGGTATTTATACCCATAAGTTAGGGTAACTTGCCTAAAAAAGAAAAGACAAAAGGGCATTTTCTAAAAAAGTAATGTACAAGATACAAAAAGGTAAAAATGAATATACAAGAAAAATAATCATTGATGCAATGGATTCTGCACATGATACTGTACACGTGGTGATATTGCATTAGTAAGGTTGTTAGAAGATATAGACAAAAAAATACAGACGGATGGCTTATCCGAATACGAATGGCTTAGTTAGTTTAGAATATATCTTTCTCGGCTTTTCGGTAAGAAAGATGCCGAGTAATTGGTCGGCTTAGGCGCTAGTGAGTCCTCTTCAACTTGACACATTACAGAAAGATAGGCAGTCATACGGCTCGGCATGAAGGGTAACTCGGCAAGGAAGTACTTAGCCTTGGCAGGGATCGATTGGAACGGAAGGATTCGTCGTACCAATTCCTCTAATCTTCGGGCTCAGTTGCGAGTCAGAGATTCGGTAGCCCGATTTCCATTACCTAATTGCCAAAAGCCTGCCTTTAAATCAAATTTTGAAAAGATTCTTGATTAGGCTATATTTTTGAAATAGTGTATTTCTATTGGGTATAGGAAATTTATTATCTTTAAGAAAATGGTTAAGAGTCTAGTAGTTGATAACAAGCCTTAGCTTCCCTCAGGATTATTTTGCTCGTTTATTCAAATAAAAGGCTTCACAAGCCCATTGTAAGTTTGATGCTTACATCAATCCATGTTGAAGAAGTTCTTGACACTCTTGCTATGCAAGCTTTACATGTTCATAATTTATCCCTGAATGACTTGTTTTAGTTAAATTGATATCTTCATTATTTTTAAAATTGAGCTTTACAAAAACTTCCTCATTCTTCTACAATAGGTTATCACACTTTTATAAAAATTTAGTATGATTTTCAGCACATGCCCTTATCTTTAGCCTTTCTGTAATTTTTAGAATAGACATTCTAATGATTGCATAGAATCATGGGATGTTAGTATAAGGGTTGTGATGTTTCTTATACTTTATCTCTTCCAGGTGTATCTTCAAGTGTGGTAACTTAGATAGGATATTCTATCCAATCACAATGTCCTTATTAGGGAGAGGTGAACCTAAGACTAGAGTTATGATACAACATATTGGAAAGAACTAGATCTTGATTAGCTTACTCTTCAAATAGACTTTAAATTCTTTATTGGATGCCATAGCAAAAGTTCTTGTGAATGGACTCCATAATTCTTTGGGTAATAAATCAAAGTTCAGAATGCTCCCAGTAGCCTTAGTATCGATGAATGTGATCACAAGAATCAACTTGGCATATTTGCTTATAAGAATATGAATAGGGATATGAGGAGTCCGTAGAATAGTCATCACATCTTCTTTCTATGATGAGTTTTGAATGGAATAAGACTCATTTTCATAGTTTAACCAATTAGGGCTAGAGGTTTTTGAGTAGACTTGAAGAGAAAAAAATGTTTTTGTTTGTAGATTTCTCATCGGTTGAGAGTAATGACTTAAGGTTATCTTCTTCATTATTCTGAATGCCAGTTTTCTTGAAAATCTCTTGAATCATCTATTAAGATCCTTTTGTTTAGAAATTGTCTGGCATAATGCTCAAACTTATTAGATAAGAAGCATCGAGAAGGCTTCTTCCTTCTTCTACTTTTTTTTTTTTAATGCTTCCATTTCATTGGTCTTCTCTTGGATTTTAACTTAAGTTATTTTGACATCACAACTATTTTGAAATGTTTTCTTTTCTTAGGAGAGCATGTACATTCCTTGTTAGAAATTTGCATTTGATAAACAAATCTGATCCCTTACACCTTTTGTCAAGGATCTTACTTTCGTGAATTAGATCTTTTACAATTTGTCTTTTATCATACATGTCTTCTATGACAACGTGTAGAGTTTACTATATCTCTCCAATAAGAATGTCAAAGGGGTTTTGGTTCTTAGATTTGAAAATTCTTAATATTTCTCTAGCTAAGGGCTCTAGAATAGAGGATAAAAATGCTTGTTTAAGAGAGTGATATACTCTAAGTTGGTAAAATAACTCGACTATTCTCTTGTAATGCAGGTTTTGGGCTAGACAAGTATTGGTTTTTCTGACTATTGAGAGATCATTGCTAGACTCCAATTCATCAGTAGAATCTTCTTCTTTTAAAGAAGTGTTGAGTATAACCCTTCTTATGTTTTGTTTATGGTTTGAGTAGGTTAATGCAATTTTAGGAACTGTCTATCCTTGATATTTTTCAAGGAAGGTTTTGATAAGATCACTTTCTTCTTTTTTCTATACCATATAAGACCTTGGTTTTATATCTAGATCATGCATATCATTATCACTTTCCAAATTATAGGTATCATACTGCTTACCTATTGGTGAGGAATGGTTTGATTTTTGTTTCGAACTAAAGTTATCCTTGACTTTTCCTTTCTTTCTCTTATATGGCTAATTATGGCTATGGATATTATATGTTCTTCTTGTTGTCAGTAGTTGGATCTTGAGTAATGAATTATAACTTATTGATATGACAAATTAAATTCATGGAACACCTACTCTTTAATGTGCAATTTTCATCCCTATTTGAATATAACTTTTCCATTTGTATTAATTGCACACAGTAGTATTTATTGACAGAAGTGGTTAGACATCTAAATATTAATAAAAACATATTATTAGATCATTAAAAATTGAAGAAATAAAAGATGAAATATTTTATTGAGTCTATGCTATTTTTGTTTTTTATTAATGGTAAAAAAATTTTGTTGTTTGTATTAGGGGTAAATAGTTAGTTAACCTTCAACGTCATATTTTAGAATATTTATGGTCAATTTATTCAGAGATATTGGAAAAGAAACAAGATATCTATTTCTTCTTAACTTTTTATTATCTTGTTTATTTAAAAAATAGTTGGAAAATTTTAATTTACAAAACTTTTCTATTCTCATTTTATTGGGAATAATTGTTAGTTAATAAATGTGAGAATTAAAGGGAATAAAAAGCTTAAATAGTGGAACCATTATAGCATTATTAATATTGCAATTAATTAATTTTTTATTACTTTCCAAAATGACCAAATAAAGACAAACTGACATTTTTAGTTAATCTTAGTGTAATTCTCTAATAGGTGAAAAACATACAAAAATAAGTATCTCTTACAATAAAAATTTATTTGAATATTATAATAAATTTTCTAATCTATTTCTAATAGTAATACTTCCTAAGACATAACTTTTCTATTTCATTCTAAAAAGCAAACAAGCCATTAGGGTTTAAAAATGTACATTCAAAGATAAAAAATTCAAATGTAAAAGCTATTATAACCTAATAGCATAAACATCAGTTTCCCAATATGATGAATCAAATTCAATTTCCCCCCATCTCAATAGTGTACCATGTATAATAGCTAGAAAAAATATAAAAAAATACTAATAAGAGGTTAAACATACATAGAGAACACATAAAAGGGATATTTGTAGTTACTATATGATATTTATTTAAATAAATTGAAAACCCCCTAAAAGTCATCTTGAAACTAATGACATAAAAGTCATGTCACTCTAATTATGGACCCATAAAGTCAATAAGCCCTTCTTATGGGTTGGCCTTCCATTAGTAAACCTTAGCTACATTGCCACTTTCCCTCTTGTAATCGTCGCTGTTGCACTCCTCTCATTCTAAAGCACAACTTTAAGGTGATAGATAGTGTACACTTTGCATTAACAAGGTAAGAATTCCTATTCCTCAATATTATAATTTGGGAATCGATAATATTTATAATGAAAAACAACTTGATATATGTGTACAACAAAGAATAGCAACGAGTTGCTAAGATAATAAGATATCATTAGACGTTAAGATACCCATTAACTCCTTCCCTTTCCTAATGGGTTATTGATATATAACTTACAATATCTTTTTAGACAAGGGAATGTCTTGGTTACTAAAGCATCATTCTTGGAGATAATTGAAGAAGCAAGGTTTATTTTCTAAGTGGGTTTTTCACGGTAAGTATTGAATCCCTCTTTATCCTTTACCTTTAGGAATTAATCATTAATTTAAAGATTAGAATTACCTTTGCCTAACGATTACAAAAACATAATAAGTATAAATCATGAATAAATTGTGAAATTGGATAATAAAATTATTGAAGTAAAAGTTTTGTAAGAAAGGGTTAAAGTTTCTAATTGAAAGGAAAAAACAACTCTTTTAAGAGTAAAGTAGGTCGATTACCTCTTATAGGATGGTTGATCGGCCCCTTCCCCCTCCTACAAGGTAGATTGCCTAGCCTCTTATGCTCCTTAGTCAACTACTTATCTTCCTTATATTGGCTTATGATCTTTCAAAGAAGCAATATGAGACAAATAAGCTCAAAATCATGAGTGTAAAGAGGAAACCCAGCTTTTGCCATAGACTTAAGATTTTCAATTCTTGAGTATATATCTAGGTATTAACCTATTATATGTTAATTAATGTGCCAATTATAAATTTGGTAAATGTAGAGATGTTGAGTTGATACCCCATATGTAGTTGTTGTTGTGTAATATGTAAATATAGGAAAGTTATAACCTAACTAATTAATGTGAGACCTTTATAATGCGTAAGCTGTTTATGCATGACCATTTGGAGATACTAATGGCTAATCGTAAGCATAGTTCAGTTTAGTACAGTTTATCCCCTCTTATCGAGCTGAACCTAAAATTAATAGTTCGATTTTTTTTATAAAATGAATCTAATTATACAATTTGATTCATAAATTTTTCGAACTCAAAAGTAAACGATTCGGTTTGTAGTTCGAATTGTTTTTTTAAATAGGTTATAAGAGAATGCGTATTAATACATACTAAAACTAGCGGTGTTAGAGTTTTCAAGCATGTTGCTAATGGGATCACATGTGATAGGTACAATACAAAAAGGATGTCAAGTGATTTGGCTAACAGCCCATCTTGCCTAACCTGAGATATTACTCTAAGGATTATATATATTATGAACATGCTTATAAGAATAGGCTATTGGAACAAAATTTCACTTTGCTCTCAAAAGAATCATCCGTTTAATTTAAACATGCATCAATGTCCATTTTGAAAGCAAAATTTTCCGATTCTTACATACCTTGAGTTTTTGTGGGAGTCAACCAAATGTAGAACTTCGTTCGCATGAGGGAATAAGACCATGGACAAAGATTTAAACCCCTAAAAATCAAATCCAATTAACGGTTATTGTTTTAAACTCCCTATGATTAAGGGAACATACTTTAGTCACAACACATGATTAGCTTTAAAAAGAAAAAAGAACAAAAAAAAAAAAAAAAGCAGTGTGGTTCGGTTCAAACAAAATAATTCAGTTTGCAACCAAACCGTATTTTTAAAAACCTATTTTTCAGTTTGATTCGATTTACGATTTGCGATTTTCAGTTCTTTTCCCACCTCTATTAATGATAACCATTGACAAGCAATGGTGGTCTTGGTCCCTTGAATAATGCTGTTATACGAGGTACTAAAGTTGTCGCATTGATTTAGTGGATCAACAATATGAGAGAACTGCATTTGATAATAGGTTAGTTAAGCAAGAACAAATCTATAACAAGGTGAACTGGTGGTATGGGAAATTACTCCAAGTATTATAAATAGACTCTACCCCTCATTCTACAATACAGGTGGTGAACTCAATATATGAAAATTACTAATGGGCAACTATAACAAAGTTAACCCTTGCAACTATTTGGCATAGACAAAAGATACCATAGGGCCTAGTCATATTATTCGTCTTATCACATCCAAAAAGTAAAATTTGAGTCATTCCAAACCTTGATTGTCAAGGCTGTGTTGCTCTAAATCACCTAAATTGAATGCGATTGTCGCACTTACTGATTTATAGGTGTATGTGTGATGTGACATATGTTTTGTATGTGTATTTCATTACTCACCTATTTGGAATTTGTGTTTTCAGGAGGTGATGGGAATCTATTACTATTTCTTTAGATAATGTGTATTTATCTTTTATAGATTGTAAAAGTGAGAGTTGGAGATTTATTTATGTATATATGGATTATGTAACGGGTTAATAAATCTTGTATGTTTCTATTTGGTAGAAATATGCGGTGCATTGACTATGTTATACAGTTTCAAGACATAGCATAAATCATAGTGACTCTTCCAAAAACTATCAGATCATTGGAAAAACCCCAAATTTCTAAAAATATTAATATATATATCTTTGGAATTATTAATAAACTATCAGTCGTTATACCCCATAGAAAATATTAACATCATTAGGAAAACCCTTTGGAATTATTTCCATAAATTAACCATTTTTATAAATATGCACTTGTGATTAATTTTTTTTATTCAATTTGTCATTTGGTTTAAAGTTATCTTGACTTAATAATTATTCCATCGAGAACTGCAGATCAGATCAATTAATAAATCAAAAGAGCTATATTTTCAAAGAATAAAAATTAAAGTGGAAAAGTTGCATCGAAAGACCTTTGATCTTTTTCATTTTATTCTTTTCATTTGAAAACCTATATAATATATATATATATATATATTTTTTTTTTTCCGAGTCAACTTTTCAAATACGAGACAATAACCTTATTTTGACACGAATTTGAAAATATAATGTCTTGAGAAAGAGAAAAATTGAATTGTTAGTTCTCAAATGTAAAATAATTAAAAAGGGAAAAAACTTAGGTTACCTTAGTATGGGTCCCTGCACCTCTCCCTAAAGACAAATTTCAACGGTGACAAGCATGGAAGACAGCATTATCATTTGAAAAACATGCAACAGCCAATTGATTTTGCTTTTTCCTTGTTCAAGGGAAAACTATGAGTTGTAAAATGTTCTGATTTGGAACCGCGGGTTAATATATATATATATATAATGATGACAAAAAAAAAAAAAAAACTTCACAAATATCGACTCTTAGAATGCCGATTCTAATTTCTAAGCCTTAGCATCGGCTTTTAAATGTACGATTTCCCTTGTTGTCTTAACAGATAAAAAGCCTTAATGTTGGCTTTTAGACTTCGTGGGATCTCCTTGTTGGCTTGACAGGGCATGCTAAATGCGGATGGAAACTGCGTTTGAAAAGCCGAATTCCCCTTTTACTTAGCATCGGTTGTTGGAAAATCGATTTTGATATTTTTAATGAAATAGGTTTTTCAATAACGTTTTCGAGTGGAAAAGGATAAAGGTGTTTCAATACCCGATTTTTTTTTGTGCATTTTGAAATTAGATGTTGAAAACCCAATTTTGACCGTGGTATTTTTAGGATTATTTTTGCAAAACCCCTATTTTAGGGATTATTTATAGAATTTATATTATTTTTTCCCTTTTCCTGGAAAAGAACATAAAATTAAAAAATTAAAGAAAATTTGAAAAACTAATCTCCATCTTTTGTTTCCTATATTTTCTTTTTTCCCCATATTCATCCTTAGATTTTTCTTAAGTTTTATTCAAGTCGCTATATTTTAGAAAATAAGGAAATCAAATTATCAGTCATTCTTTTTTTTTTTTTTTGTCGTTCACAATTTTCACTTTTTTATTTTTTTTTAATTTTGGGTTGAAACTTTGAATAATGGAGAAATAATTTGTTTTCTTTTAATGATTTAGAGGCAAACTTAAATATAACTAAAGGGTAAATTGTAGGTTAGGTGTTCACTATTTAACTTGTCAAGTTGCTTACTCTTGATTACTATTATACCGTATTTAGTTGATGAGTCCATTTTTGGAACATCAGTTGGTAAAATAAAAGAGACAAACTTCTAATTTGGTTATCTTATAATTCAATTGCTTGGTCCTATTAGCATGACTTATGGGTAGATTAGCCCATGTTCGTCAGATGCTTCAAATTCAAGTTTTCTTCAATTTAGAAATGGAGTTTTCCCTTATTTTGTTTAACAATATATTAACTCTTGAGAGCAAAAGTTTGGTAATGGAGCCCGTTTCTAATGTTATTTTTGGTGCATTTGGTGCAGTTTGATATCATTCTTACTTTGCTGACCGGAAAAAAGAAGGAAAAAAAAAAAAAAAAAGTCATCCTTCTGTAGTTTGAACTGTAACCTTTTTAAAGCTATTGTTTAAATCCTAAAAGACAGTTGGTTACACTCTACATCTATATACTTTTGCCATTTTTTACTTTATATACTTATATATCATTTTTATATTAATATCTATGCATATATTTTATTAGGATTAATTACTATATTTCAAAAACACATGTCAGTTTTTAATTAGTCAATAATAATTAATGTAATAAAACATATTATTAAATATTTTTAATTAAGCAATATAATAAAAATAATAAAATAGAAAATATAAAATGATAGAAAAGTCAAAGCCTTAGGAACTTTTTACATCCTAACTCTGGGGTGCACTTGAGCACTACCAAGTGAGAGGCTACAACTATAAATGGTGGCAAGCAGTTACCTTGGCATTAGGGCAATTGATAAGAGCTAAAAAAAAATTTATAGATTTTAACTCTCTCATTCACCCACATGGTAGAAGACCACCAACTTGGTGGTAGGTGGCTACTTGTAATAGCCTTAACACATCACTTTAAGTGTTTTGCTACCCACGAAGCTTTTTGTGGCCTTGTTGACCATTTTAAGTACAAATGTGAAGTTGCAATTAATTTTCCTACATTTGGATTTATCGGATATTATTGGAGCAAATTACTTTGGCAATAAGGGATCACCTTATAATAATGTCAATTTTGTAATATAGTAATAACTTTAAATGGAATAGATTATTGTGAAATGAAGCAGAATAAAATTAGGATTGAAATAAGAAATCCCATACCTATATTTGGATTCTCAAACGAAATTGTTGATTATGTTATTATAATATGTTTAATTAACATATTCATAATGGAATTGAGTATCTATATATATATATATAGTGATATTTGTTAGAAATACCATTCATAGATGTGACAAATATGTGTTATAGACCAAACGATATTTACATGTTCATTAATGAGAATGGAACAGAATCGTGATACTATCTCTATAGAGGTGAAATCAAATTTTATTCAAAGTCTCATTAGCCATTTAAGGAATTGCAATCCTAATTGCTAAAGTTGCTTTTAAATATGGAAATGAATTTCATTTTGATTCATTTCCATGTATTAAACATACCATAAAATTCTTCAATGTTCTCCTATTACAATGAGATAAATTTGATTCTACTCTATCATCTCAAGAATCTTACTAATATTAATTGAAGAGGAATTAGACTCCGTACAAGTGGCAAGGCTTCTAAAAGAGAGTACAATGAGGGAATGCTTGAGAGTTGTTCGGGGTGATCATTTTGGTGCTTAAGTCAATTGTGAGTATTTGGAGGGTATAAGAGCTTGAGAGCAATTAGTAAGCTTAAATGTGTAAATTATCAAGTCATTTAGCATTGGGTAATGGTGTTATATTTATAAAGGAGTAGTGTCGGTAATTAAAGATGAGTCAGTAGGCAAAGCCTTATCCACAAGTATTAAAGAGTGAAATCATGGTATATAACATGTTTTAGATATATAGAAAGTGGTTGCTTGACTTAGTCTCATAGTATTATCCAGAGTCTTCTAGCTATGAGAAGCCTTCTTTAGCTAGTCGAGCTGTGTTCTAGGCTTGAGTTAGGGAAGGTTGGTCATAGGCTGTAAGCTACATCAGGTTAGGATGGACTTAAGGAGGCCATGTTCAAAAGGCCCTATTAACACACTCTATTCAATTTAACTACAGAATACACACATAATGGCTCAAGCAACTCCATTTACAAGTGGACTAGGAGTCATGTATGTTTTAATTTTGTCAATGGAGCAAGTATGACTACATCTAATTATTTGATGTTGCCATGATTTATGGCTATGTATTAGTTAGGGAATTCTTAGAGTGAGTCATTGGCTAGTGACTTGATATTAAGTCTTAGATTGTAATCTAATAAGACCACATTATTTGGTAATACTTATATAAAAGTGATAAAAGGCAGTCGCAACCAACTTTCTCTTTGTATTTAGATAATAGTGTATTTGTGTAAGTATTACCAGAAGATCAACACGTTATTTGAGACTTAATATTAAGTCACCAATTGATGACTTATCCCAAAGTTTACTCCAACTTTGCTGTTATAATAAGGTTTATGAATAGATTTGAGATTTTGAATGCTTGAGAATGGCGATTGAGTAATATATGAATTTTGGCATTACATTATTGAGCTTTGTTTTATTAGGACACGAAAAAATAAACTAGGGTAGTTGATACGTTTAGATATATATATATATATATATATATATTCATCTAAGACTAATTTATAACCAAGGAATAGTGGATTGGAATTGTATAAACTGTAACATCTCTAAGGTATATAGCCAAGGGGTCATAAATTGGAAACCACTATTTGACATATTACTGTTTCCTTCTACTTCAGTTTTGCTTGTGTTGGAAACCCTGAATAGATCTATCACATTATATCATTAATTGATTCATTTAATCCTAAATAGATGATTTATTTAAGATAGTTACTACTAAGGTGTTAGGTTATAATTTTTTATAAAAACATTAAAACTAATTTTAGCCTTTTCATGAACAATTTCAAGGGTTGCCCCAAATTATTCCCACCAGTGTGCAAACCAGTAGAGAATGGTTTTTTATGAACAGTTATTGACAAATGTGAGCCATGTGTATAATCATTTTGCATTCATTTGATAAAAAACATTCCACCAAACCTATTTATAGATGTTAATGAGCAACTCACAGAAGATGCAGTATTAATTCCTTCTGAAATATATATCGTACAAATAAAAAGATTCTCCGAGTAAACTATATGCCTAGATAATATAAAATAAAAATTCTAAAGTATCTTCTAAATAAGGATAAAAATCAATTAAATCATTGTTGATATTATCTTTAGTTGCTTAAGACATTTAACATTATATTTGTCGATCTTAGTACGTAGTGTTGTCTTTTTGAGTCAACGGGAGGCTTGTGAAATCCTCGCATTTTCTTCTAGTCATTCCCAGTTTCCAACCAATATACTAAAGATCTTTTGATATTATTAATAAATTTAATATATTAATCCTATAAATTAGAGTGTATTAGTTCTACGCATGTGGCGTTGTTTGCGTTTTTCAACCAATATACCTTAGAATTGTAACTACCACAACCTAATATTATTATTGGCACCAAATAGGGTTTAATACCAATTACTACAATATAACAAAGTGTAATACCATTCATGAAATTCTACAGCATTATTTAAATAATCATAATTATTAATATAAACAATAAATTATGACATAAAATAAAAGCAGAGATAGAAATAAAAACCACCATAGATGGCAATACCAAGACTAGTATGGTTTTATGCAGGAATATTAAAGTGCATGATATTAAACATATAGAATAAACTTCAATATAAAACCACCATAGGCGGTAATACTTGCCAATTATGGGGTCTTGTAATAATTAAATTAACAGATCTTGTGAAGTTATACCTAATTTAATTGGAGATTCCCCACAAAATATATAATATAAGAAAGAGAGATAATAAAACAGAAATTTTATTTGATTAGAAAAGATTGTACAAAATACAAAAGCATTACATTCAGATCATTGAAAGAAAATTAAAACATTAAGAGGTATTAGTATTCTATCTTAGGATAGAAACGTATAAACGTTTCAGAAAGGAAAGTATTTGGTTATTGAAAAGAGAATTGATTAGAAGTGGTAAGATCGGATGTAGAAGAAAGTAGAAGAGGAAGTATGTACGTAAGAAGAAGAAGAGAAGAAAGAAGTAGGAAAGAAATTAGAATAGAATGAGAGGGAAGAAATGATCAGAAGTAGAGAAGAAAATCATAAAATAAGACAAGAGATGAGAAAAGTTTAGGAGGATAAGAGAGGATAGAGAAAGCTCTGTGTGTGTTTTTGACCTTACTTCTAAATGAGAGAAGGCATCATTTTATAATTGAGGGAGCTGATCGGTTACTGTAATGAACAATGTCATTATGGCCGACAAAGTAGGAGACATTTTACTGTAGCAAATAGTAATATGTCAGATGGTGGTTTCTAATGTCATTGGTGACAATATTGTGCACTGTGATACATGTGTGCAAATATTGTATTTCTATTGTGTTTTACAGTGCAAAATTACAATGGGGAAAACAAAATACATACATTGTTTAAGGATCTCCTAAATCTATTTCAAAGCAGTCATCTTCATTCGTATTTCCACTTAATGAGATTCTAATCTGGAGGTTGATTTTGAACTTGATCCTTGAGTCGATTCATTGATGTTAGCCAATACTTTTTCCAAAATATGCTCCATTTGATATGGGGAACTAACACTAACTAAAGAAGACATTAAAAAACTTCTATTATGGACTAGCAGATTTAAAACATTGGTTGGAATAATTGAAGAATTATTGTTTTAATTCCAATTTAGAATTGAATCTTTTTTAAGCTTATTCCACATTTTGTAGCTATTTTACCAATTGACTTTATATATTCTGACCAAATTTATTGTATTTGTGGTTCTATCAGGTTTGTAATCGAACCACCAAGACACACTAATATGTATAAAATAAAACATTTTCTTTTGAAAATATTTTTCATGCGGTGTTGGGTTATAATTTTTCATAAAAACATTAAAGCCAAATTTGGCCTTTTTCATGAACAATTTCAGGAGTTGCTCTAAATTGTTCTCACTACTATGCAAATCAGTAAGGAATGGTTTTTTTTGAACAATTATCGAAAAATATGAGCCATATGTGTGATCTTTTTGCATTTATTTGATAAAAAACATTCCACCAAACCTATTTATAATTAAAGTAATTATAATTGGCTCGATAACTTAGCTAGGCTGAGAAAGGTTGGTGTTGTTGGATGAGTTCACCACTTCTTAAGATTGAAGACCATATGAATTATAGTTGTAAAATAGCTAATCATTCCATCTTTTTCAAAATGTTTGAAAGATATTGATTTACTTTCAATTAAAATTCTTTTATAAAATTGAATTGGTTTGTAAATATCAAATGGTATATAAGAAAAATCTTTGGTAAAAATTTTTCTTACAAATTCAAAGGAATCTTTTTCAAATAAGTTTTCTTCAATAGAGAAAACATATCTAGAAATAGATTTTTTGAAAAATTTAGATCTTTGAATTGCAGGTTTTATTATTGAGGATACTGAGGATACTGAGGATACTACCTCAGTGATCTGTATATTTTGATTACTTCTTTGGATATCCGTTGGCTAAGGAATTCCTAGAAGCATAAGAGATTCATTTTTTTATTGTAAGGCTATTGAAATTGTTTTAAGTAATTCTAAAGTAAAAGCCATATAAACCAATTCAGAAAGATTATCGTTGAATTATGTTTGGACATTGGAAGATTGAACATTAAAGGTTAGAACATTTGATGACATTGGTTTAGAGGTCCCTAAAGAGGATTCCTCTTTGATTATTAGCAAGGCATTTGATGATTTACAGACATCTAACTAAGATTTAACATTAGTTAATCCCTTCATAGAGATTAACGGAGCTTTTCCTTTATCCTTTTCCTTTATCTTTTTCTCTTTTAGGAGGCATCTCCTTGTAAAAATTCACGAGTAAAGAAATCAAGAAGGAAATTTAATAATCCATTAATACATTCTATTTCAAAATCAAATGCAGAAAGAATTGATTGCCATCTAGCAAAAATTTTTTTAGATGTAATGTTTTGAACATCTTTTATTAAAATATTTTTAGTAACTTTACAATTAATACTTAAAAGAAAATTTTGATTTAACAAATCTCCTTAAAATTTAGAAATTGTTAAAATAATTGCTAAAATCTCTTTCTTGATTGTAGAATAATTACGTTAGCAGTCATTCTAATATTTTGACACAAATTGAATTACACATTCCTTATCATTTTGTTTTTATTTTAGGATTCCTCCGAATCCTAAATCAAAAACATCGGTTTCTACTATTTTTTATAGAGAAGAGTCAACAATATGTAAACATGGGATTTCATTAATTTTTTGCTTAATTAATTGAATAGCATTTGTATGTTCATTTGACCATTGAGGTGGATTCTTTTTCAGTTTTTGATATAATGGTTTACAAATAATATTAAGATTTGGAAAGAAGTCAATAACATAATTTAAACTTCTTAGAAATCTTTGGAGTTGATTTTATCCTTAATTTCATTGGGAAATTTGTTCGCAAATTCAATTGATCTTTGAATAGGGACTATTGTACCATTATGAATATTAAATCCTAAAAACCTAATTTTAGTTTGGAAAAGACTAATCTTAGATTATGAAACTACTCGGCCATTTTTTCTAACTATATCGATAAAGATCCTAATATGTTTAAAATGTTGATCTATATTGGATGAGAAAATCAAAACATTATCTAGATAAACAATAATGAAATTTGCAAAATAGTTGAAAATTTCATTCATTATTCTTTGAAATTCAGATTGAACATTTTTTAATTCAAACAGCATTACATTTCATTCATATTGACCAAAAGAAACTGTAAAGGCAGCTTTGTACCTATCACTATCTTTAATCCGAATATGCCAAAATCTAAATTTCATGTTGTCTAGTCTGAATTTTCGGTTTTCTTTCATTTAATTTGATTTCTCATTTTTCAATTAATACTAAACCCAAACCAATTTAATATTAATCCTTAATTAGAGAACTTGGGAAATTTCGGTTTTTTTATTAAAAAATAACTTTTGGAGTAGTCACCCGACTGAAGTCGAGAAAAAGAGAAATCTTAATCAATTGAGTTGATTGATTACAATTTAGTTACTGATATTTAATTTCAATTTGAATGAAAAACTAAAGGGTTCCGAATTTAAGGGCTAATTATTAAACTCTGATGGGTGCCACTATCTATTTTCCGAAATTAGAATTACTCTTCTAATTATCCTTTTTTAATATTTTTAAGAAAAAAATAAAAACAAAAAAAAAATCTAAGTTTGTATAGATTTTATCATTGCCCCAAAAGTATCTACGTACTCGTTAGCTGAGATCAAACAACCGTAATTCTTTTCGTAAACTTTAGTGTGTTGGTTGATTTTAAATTTTAAAAACCGACTGAATATACGTAGTTACCGATTCAGTTCATTTAAACAAAATATGAAGGGGGTCTTGACTGGTGAGTAATTAAAAGATTCTCTAAAACGTAATAATCTTTTTGTAAAAAGTTTCTTTTTTGTTAAGTTTTATTTCTTAAAAAAAATCATTTTCTACATGATGATTTCTAAAAAAGAACCTAATAAAAAAAATCTTAAGCTAATATATATATATATATATATTCACATCTATATTTTTATTGTTAATAACTACCTATTTAAATAAATTAATAAAATTATGTAACCTACTTAACATATAAAAACTAATATCAAAAGTCTCCTAAACTAATATAGTCATATATACATATACTATACTAAATTACCTAGGATCCAATAATATAATGATAATAATAATAAACAAATAAATAAATAAATGAATAAAATAACATAAAAAATCAAAACTAGAAAGAGCTGAACCTGGCTTGTTCTTGCATGGCAATTATTAATAGCTTATGTGCATAGCTTGTTAGTGATTGTGGTGAGCAAAAGTCGATCATCATACGAGAGTGTAGGACATTGGCTATTGACTGTACTGTAATGATTCGCAATTGAAGTTGCTATTCAGTAAAGGAGTGTATATGTGAGGTTGCCAATCAAAGTAATGTTTGAATTAGGATAGCCTGATTATGTCTGCTACTTTGCTGATCATGGAGTGTAATTGTGGGCGTTGGACGTGTACAGTCGTAGACAACAAGCTCTGGTTGCACATGTCGACAGGGGGCTGGCGTGCGCTGTAAAGGTTGCAAAGTGCTGGACAGTGGGTGAGGACGGTGATTGGGCAGATGATTGGCAACTTGTTAGTCCGCGTGCTTGGAATTCGCTATAGTTATGTATTCGGCAAAGAAGATGTAGATGAAGCTCCAAACGTAGCGTAGCTATGGAGTGTATATTCAGGACTATATCAGCTGTTGTTGTGAAACTTGTTGGGCGTTTACTGGTTAAAGGTGAGAGAAAGGCGATCAGATGGAGGGTCTACTGTTGTTGTTCGGCCAAGTTGAGGATGTAGCTGTTTTGATGACGGAGGGGCTGAATGTTTGCTATTGGAGGTTGGATGACTAGATTGGGCGAGGGAGTGGGTTGCATAAAAGTGATTCCAGTATGTGTTCTATACTTAGAGTTGTTGTTCAAAGTTGGTGTGGCTGATTAATGCTGGCTGATCAGTGAATGTTGGGGCTTAGTTGATATTAGGTTAAGTGTGAAGTGTGGTTGGGTTTGTATTATGATTTGGTAGGATATTGGAGTAGTGTGGTGTAGTGCAGCAGTGAGCAGAGTAGACTGTGATCATGGAGTAATGTTATTATGGGAGTTGCGATGTGTGACAGTGGGCGCTGTTATGTAGACTTCAGGCCGTGTTGTGACTGCAACGTTTGTACAAGAGAGAAGGGCTTAGTAAGGCGATATAGTGACGTGCATGAATTCGTGTATGCAATTGTTGTGCTGTTGCGTTATGGGTTGTGAAGGGTGTACTACTCAAGCGAGAGTGGAGAATTACTTAGACTAGGATGCAGTGCTGATGTACGGGAATCGGTTGTTGGTCGAGGGTGAAAGGGGGTAGGCTGTATGGGCGAGAATCAGTTGTTGGGTTCGTATTTTGTAGTTGTAGATTGGATGCTAGCTTGCTATTCATGGTTGAATGTAATAGACGAGGGCTTGCTGTTTCGAATGCATGGTGTATAATCAGGGTGTGGGCATATGAGTGTTTAGTCACTGGTTAGGGGCTATCGTTGGAGTTATGGTCTGGTGTGTGGCGAGAGTGATATTTGGTTCCGTATTCTTCCTAAAAAAAATTTCCCTTTGCAATACATGATTTTTATTTATAAAATTCGAAATGAATTTTTTGATTTATTTGTATCTAATCAAATATAAATCCAATAAGGCTTTATCACATTAAATTCAAAAGATTCTATGAGTTTTGAAATTAGATTTTTTTTTAAAAGAAACTGCAATGGAATAAAAGATAAAAAACACATGTGTGCCTGACAAGATTCAAACTTATAACTTCAAGCTAAATTTAATTCAATATTTCAATACTTATCTGTTAAGTCATTGGCCTGTATTTTGATTTTTAGCATAATTGAATTATACATAAATGATGAGATTCTTTAAAATAATTATTTAAACTAACCTAAAACTAAATCTATCGACAGTAAAATAATTTAGTTCTTAAAAATCTAAAAATCTTTATAATTTTTCCTTTTCTCATTTTTTTGGTATTTTCATCATTTTTTAATTTTTATAATTTTTTAGTTAGGACCCTATTTAAAAAAAAAAAACCTAAAACTAAAACTAAAACTAAAACTAAAACTATTAAGGGCAAAAATCGAATGTTTACACATGTTAAATTTTGAGAATATTTTAGCATTATGCAACCTATTTAGTAAATCTCTTTTATTTAGTATTGATTACCCAATCCATTTTAGAGTATTACTAAAAGGTTTATAACTGATTGTTAACCTAAGGACACCTCTTTCTATTTCTGTGTTTTTATTGATATAAAAAGCAGAACAACTCTACAGACATTTACTCTTTTGGATTAGTTTTTTTATTAAGTAAATCATTTATTTTGTTTTTACAATGGTTTAAAACTTTATTGTTCATTTGAGAAGATTTTACTTTAGTTGGAATATTTTTCTCATTAAAATCATTTTCGTAAGGTAAATCCACAATATGTGATTTACGATTCCAAAATGCATTCAGTAATGTTGAACATATTGAATTTTTTATTTCCAATTCTAGGTTAGAAAATTTCCTTTTTAAAATTTCATTATTGAGTTGGGTTTCAATTATTTTAAACTCAAGATTATTTTTTAGATACATTATATGATTTTCTTTGCATTGAATTAAATAATTTATTTCAGAAATTGAATTGTATGTTAATTCATTTAAATATTTGGCTTGTGGTTTTGTGATAAAATTAAATACAATTTTTTTCTTAAAATATTGTGTTTCAATTCTATTTTTATTTACAGAAAATGGTTAGATTAAATTGATGAAGGGAGTACCTAAAATAACATTTTTGTTCAAATTTTTTACAAGTTTATAATTAATTCGTAATTTGCTTCCTGATGCAGAACTTAGAGATTGGGTTATTTTCTGAAAATATTTGCTAAAAATCAACCCTTCTTTAATACAGTTTAAATCAGCACCAATATCAAATAATGCAGATGTCTCTAAAACAAATTCATTATTAATTCTGACTATAATACTAATAATTCATTTTCTTGTTGTTACTTCAACAAGTTGCGTTAAAAAATCAGAATTATTAGAAATTAGTAAAACATTTTAATTTGAAGTTTCTTCATTAATAATTTTAGGATTATTTTCTTGAACTATCATTTTTTGCTTTAATCCAAGGAAATTCATTTGAAGTTTTATCTACATTAATTTTAAATCCTTTATTAATTTCATTGTATAAGTCATTAACAGTGATTGATTTTTTATTGTTTTCTTTTATCTCTTTCAAGGATTTCATTGAGATTATAAGGCAAATTTGGTCTAAGGGTTAAATTAGGTTTGTTAGCATTTTTCGAGTAATTAAGTTTTTCATTATAATTGGATAACCGATCAATATTACGAAGGATTTCTTCTTCTTCGTTTGTTAAGACATTAATTTCATTATCTTTTTCAGATGATGAAGACGATATGGATTCAATGTGATTGACTTGAATTCTATCATCACAATTATTTTTTAATGAAGAAGGTTCATTATCACAAAGTATTTGTAAAATATTATCTATTGTTTGTTCATCAAGATTTAAGTTACTAAGTTTATTATTGATCTTATAAAAGTTTGTTATATGACTAATTTTTTTACATTTATATAACACCTTAATTATTTGTATGACTTTCTTTTTTTTTTTTATCTTTTTTCTCTTTATTAGGTTTTTCAAATTTTTTAGAAAATTTTTTATTAAAATTTCTTCGGGGTTTCTTATGTGTACAACGAGAACATTTTGAATGTGAATAAGAATATTTTTTATTCTTTTTCATTCTCTTATTAATAAAAGAAGAATCATATTGAGTACAGAAATTATCAAGACTTTGGTGTTTTAAACACCGTTTATTCTTTAATTGTTTTTGCAACCTAATTGTAATGCATAAATTGGTTCCAATTTTATTAACATAAGATACTAATTCTCTATATAACAAATTATTATAAGGAGTTTGCCATTATTTTCTTCTCAGAGTTTTTTCCTAACTTGTTACAATCGTTCTTAAAGAAAACTCTTTGAAAGAAAATATTCTTATATTGTCTAAATTTTCCTAGAGACTTACACTTCATATTAGACAACAAATTTAAGGTTTTATTGTGATGAATCTCCTATGAAATGTTGGCTAATTGAAAAAATTAATGTATTGACCATATCTTGAATTAGTTCATCATCTAAGATTCTTCTTCCATTTTCATCAATTTTATATGAGGTTAAGATATTGATACGTTATTCCTCAGTAAAATAGTTATCCCACTAACCTTTTAATTGTCTAGTAAAACCAGATATTAAAAGAAGTGATACTTGATAATTAGTAACATTTGGAACAGTCTTATTTATATTTGAAAACATTATCATTTGATTAAGGACATTAAGAATTTTTTTTTCCGAGTATCTATCAATATTTCATTCGTATGTGGATCCTATAGAATACTTATTTTGATAGTTCTCCATCTTTTCTTTAATAAGTACATTAGGAGGTATTGCTCTTTGATAATATAATTTTTGTGATTCTTTTCAATTAATTTTATTAATTTCCTCATTTGATTCATTAATATTTAAATTTTTTAAAGAAATATTGAACATTTTATCATTAATTGATTTATTATTAGTTTTATCTAAAGTATTAATTTTTTTTAAGGTATATCATCTATGACAATATCCCTTTTGATAAGAGTTGGTATGTTTAAATTTAAAACATTAATAGGTTTCGAATATGAAGTTTTTTCTTTAATCATTTTATTTTTTATCATTTTTTTCCTATCATCTAAAATTAGTCTTTTCCAAACTAAAATTAGATTTTTAAGATTTAATATTCATAATGGCACAATAGTCCCTATTTAATGATCAATTAAATTTATGAACAAATTTCCCAATGAAATTAATAATAAAAATTAATTCCAAAGATTTTTAGGAAGTTTAAACTACATTACTAACTTCTTTCTAAATCTTAATATTATTTGTAAACCATTATATCAAAGACCGAAAAAGAATCAACCTCAATAGTTAAATGAATATACAAATACTATTTAATTAATTAAGTAAAAAATTAATGAAATCCCATGTTTATGTATTGCTGATCTGTCTCTAAAAAAAATAGTAAAAACTGATACTTCTGACTTAGGATTAGGAAGAATCCTAAAACAAAAAACACGCACACACACATATATATATATATATATGGTATGTGTATTTATATAAAAGATAGCTTTTACTTTGCATTTATACTCCACCTACGTTATATATTTTGTTCATTTGTTTGGAAAAATGCAGGATTTTTGGGACATTTACATCTGTGCACGTGGAAAGTAAAGGCTAAATGTTGTATTTTTACACGCTTTTAATGTTATGACCCTTCATAAAAGAAATTTGCACACTATGTTTGAACATTTCCTAAATTCTTCCTAACGAACTAATCAGTGTAAATGCTTTTAATTTCACGAAAATGTTTAGATGCCCTTAAAACGTCAGACACCGCGATTGATCTTATGGTCCTTTGGAGATAAAATCTAAAGATCTTTAGCTCTCTCCTTTGTTACCGAATAAAACTCTTTAAAACTACGGAAAATAATAATAATAATAAGCATTTTTTTGTGAATTTATATGTACTTAAACTTAATTATTGGTGATATCTATTTGAAAGAGGAATACTTATAATTTATAACTCTAGTTAATCTTTCATCAGATATCTAGAAAAACAAATTAAGATGGGTTGTTTAATTCATAACTGCAAGAGAAGTGGGTTAGCAATTGAAACAATTATGATTTGACAAAGGAGTATTAATATGGTGAGTTCTCATATATTATATCTCACAAAATCTTATTCAATTTCAATGGCTATAGTGCATTTGTATATTCGTGGTTTAAACTTATTGAGTAATTTAAGAGCAATGCAAACTTTAGCAATTTAGGTTAATTGGTTTCTACTTAGATCCTACGTCGTTTCGAACTCTTAAAATGATTATAGGCTTATTCTCAGCACCTACTTGCCATTTCTGCTCAAACAACGACACATTTTCTCACATCATATCGGATCCATATGTACAGGGACATTGTAGACCTCGAAGCCTCCTCTGCACAATATGGAGCTCCTTGGCATAGTTACGCCTGTAAACATCACGAGTTTAACTTTTCTAATTCTACCGATTTACGATTTTATAAAAATAAAAAAATTTCAGTGAAAATGAATATAAAATCGTTTTAATTAAAGATTGATGCAGAATCACGACTCAAAAGATTATTATCTTGAGTTGAGTCTAACGGGAAATTTAGGAAACTATTCGGGTTCATTACATTGACATAGTTGAAGATGAAATACAAATTAGTACTCCAGAATAGTTGTAATTAGAAGATATAGATAGTACATTTTGTAAAACTTACCAAGGATAATGTTTATAATAATAATAATAATGATGATGATGATAATGGAAGAGTTTGTAGTAATTTTGATAATTATAAGATGGTTGATAATTAATGTAATGATTTATTTTAGTTTCATATTTTATTGCAATGATATTATGTTTTACTATAATTCGTATTGGCATTGCTTTTTTTTTTTTGTTTTTGCTAACTAAGCCGTAACTTTGGAGAATAAGAGATTTGAGTTTTGATTTATCCCGATAGAAGATTAATGATGATACAATTAAGTTACAATGATTTTAATTAGCATTATTGTCTATATTTTAGTTATATGGATTAGTATAATGATTTATGCAAAACTATTTGTCCTATAACTTATGTTGCGGCTAATATTTATTCTAGGTTGCTTTAATTTTATTATTTATTGTTGTTTTGGGTTGCAGTACGAGATTGTGTTAAAATGACGGAAGAAGAAAAAATCATGTGAAAGAAGCATTTTTAGCAACAAATAGTACATTGGTAGTAACCATGCAAAAAAGGATATATATATATATATATATATATATTCTGTATTCTCATCTCCTATTTTGGTGTAATTAATCTAACTTTTTATCTCACTTTTAATTCAATATCAATTAGATTTAGAGAATTGAAAACACAATTAATTCAACAATATACATCTAAATAAATATAAATTAAAAATAGAATGAAGGATTAGATCATTATTATTAAATACAAGGATAGAATCGTAGAAAATTCCTATACCAAATATTGTTTCTTCTCATTCTATTTGTGTTTTTTTTTTTTTTTTTAATTTTTAATCCAAGTGTGCGAGGAGTGATATTTGCAATAATTCAATTGAAAAATTCAGAAAGTTAGCGTCTATAACAAAATATGCAACTATTCAAGTTCGAGCTAAACCCCATTTTTCTTAAAATATTAAGATAAAAAAAAGAACAACAACAAAACAGCATGGGCCGATATCTGCAGTAATACCAACGCCTTATTTGGGCTGAAAGTTTGTGATTTTAGCTTTTCCGTTCTCCCTCTTGAAAAAGGATATGATCAAACAATTATTTACCAAAGAATATAATTAATTAAAAGAAACTAAAATAATTTTTGGATTATCATGACTATATTATAAAAAAAGCAGCAAGTTGTAAAATAGCTATATATTTTTCATTAGAAACTCCTTCTATAACGTGCTATTTGTAATTGGAATGCGTATAATATTTTCGTGTCAATATTACTATATGTTGGAGGAAAATGTTTGTTCCCATGTTTATGATTTTTTAGCAATATATTTTAAATTTAAGTGGAAAGCTCATGTTGCTTAGGATAAGTTTGATATAAAAACGCTATGTTTTTACTTGAATTTCGTTGAATCTTTTATATTTTAAATGAGCTATTCAAGTCATCTATACATATATTAAAATTTAAATAAGTCATTTATGCTTTAATTGGGTCTTTTAAATTCTTCATTTTTATTTTATTGCATAATATAAGCCTTCTATATATTTGGTATGGTATACATCATAAAAAACACTAAAAGGATTTAGTTGGTGTAATATTATATTACAAACATATAGAACTAATAAGTCATTTAAAATATGAACAACTTGAATTTGGATATAAACTTACATTATGTCAAGCACTGAGTATCGACATAGGGTTTCCTCAGCCTAGAGATATTTATTTAACTGACTATATACACAAAAAAATAATTAAAAAATAGCAAATAAATTTAAGATAAACATGTCACGAGTCACGTGTTTTACATGCAAATTAATTTAAATAGAGCCGGTATTTCTTGTTTGAGAAATTAAGGAGAGAAACATTTCCAATCAATTCATAGTTGTCCATAAAATAGGGTCAAAGGTTTAAAATTTAAATTGACAACATAAATTTAAATGGAATCAATTGAAAATTTTAGAATTTAAGCGGTTTGAAATATTTAAAACTTCGATAGATTTTAGAAATTGAAATCCAGACTTTATGTACTTTGATTATTGCTCAATAAATATGGCCGTTACACCAAAATTTGAATTTCCGCTTGCATTTGTTATGTATGATTGTTTGATATGTAGTCTAACTTCTAAGTGTGGTTCATGACCTTCTACTTTTGTATAATAATTATGTTTGTGAAGATTGCTATTATCTTATTTAGGCTAAGCAGAGACTCGCAACGAACATCGCCATGGTTTGTAGAGTTTGATGTTAAACCATAATGCTTCCAAGATTAATATCAAGAATTCAATCAATCTCTAGTTTCTTCATAAACTTTAATAACAATATACTCAAATTCACTTTATAAATTATCACTTCTTTCTTCCTTTCAATAATATTAGCAATTATCTTTATTAATGTAATATCTCATATAAAAAGTTATAGTATTAATTTATAAAGTCATGGTGATAAATATCTTATTAACATAAGATTATAATTTTTGGATCAAATAGTTAAAATAGATTCATTAGTATTCATTGGTTTAGTTATTTACTAATTTAAACTTAGGGCATTATAAATAATACTAGAACTGATCTTTTACTAGTAAATAGATGATTCGGATCTAATTTCATTTTAGAGAAAAGATCCAAAGAGGATGGAGAGTGTCACTTGGGTTTGACTCTTAGCATGTTTTTAGAATAACTTATAGGTAAAGGTCATATGTTGTATATAGATAATGGAAGATTGTGTTACCAGTTTATAAATCTATGGTGATGAATATTTTATCAATATAAGGTTGCAACTTTTGACCTAAGTGATTAAAATGAAGCCATTAATATTTATTGGCTTAATTACTTACTACTTTTGACTTAGAACATTATACTTAAAATGTTACTCCTTTATTATCAATCAAAATTCCATCATATTAAAAGTAATATAACAAGAAAGAAGAACACATACCCTTAATCCATGAGAAAATTACACTTTGTGCATTCACTTTCATCTCAAGCCCTTATTTAGAACCCTTTGTGATAAAAACCTTATCTTTGTTTTTTTTTTTTTTTAAATTTGGTTGATTAGCAGTTTTAATACTCACAAAACTAGACTTACTAAAGACACCTATGTAGCACCTCCTTCTTCTTCAAGTCCTTCATGATTGTTGTGGAAAGATACAATTTTTAGCTATGTTTTGAGAGGAATAAAAGTAAATTGCTATAAGGGAGGGGTTTCAAAGTATGAGACAGAAAGTGCAAAGTGAGGGTTTGTGCTATGATTTTGATAACCTTATAAGGTCTAAATAGATACACTTCATGAAGTTCCAAAAATACCCTTCTCTTAATATTCTATTTCCCATTTTGCCATTGACCATCTCTTGTTTATTCCATTTTTTTTTTTTGCTCCTTTTTTTATTTTTTTGAGGATTTACTAGTTACAAATGATCTTATCCTATTACTACAATTTATATATATTGAATCTGCACAATTATAAAAATTAAGATATTCTAATGAATCTAGATCTTAAACCCCAACTGATCGAGCTAATTTCACCAACCTTCCAATCCCTTATTTTGGGAATTTAAGTGATAAAGTGTCCTGAACCTTAATAAGTGATATCTATTGTTTTAGACATTTTTTAGTTTAAGGAATTATTTTTAATAATAAAACTTCAATTTAGTTTGCTTTAGTTTGATTCATAGATTAAATCATAAATTATGATCTAAGAAAAATTAAATGAATGGCATATATTTATATTACAAGTACTAAATTCTTTTAATAATAGTATTTATTGACATTGTATAAAGATGATGAGGTCAAACTCAATACTTACTTAAATGTATCTTGACAACTAATCTTACTGTGTTACAATAGAAGTGTGTTTCCAGCATAGATAGTAAGATCTTACTTTATTTCTTAAATCAATATGATTTATCCCTCTAAATTAGCAATATATTTTAGATTTGCTTTAGATTGAAAATCTTTCAAACCAAATACAAAAAAAGAACAATATTTTTCTCTTATTTTAAATCAGTTTAGTTATTTTGTTTTTTCCCTTACTCCTATATGTTGGTACATGTATTTCAATTTCAAGAAAATAAACAACTTTTTTACTTAAAATGAACTAATTCCATTAATAAAACCTTTCATACATGGTATTGATGTTGATGATGGCTATTCATCCTTTGTTTGTAATTATTTGGCATATTGCCAAGCTATCTTAAAACTTCAGGTTTGGCTGAGTAAAATCGTTTAGCGCAAGACTAAATTCAAGGAAGGTCTCTAATTAAGTTAACATAACCAGGTCGACGCTCTTGTTGCAGACCTATTCTTAAAGCCTTAGAGGCTCATTGGGTTTGGTTGACTAGTGGGCCGAAAGGCCATAAGGCTTAACTTACTTTATTTAAACATTTGATTTTAAAAGAAAGGGCATCGGCAGTTTTGAAGTCATCAACTAGTAAGTGCATAATTGTCCACTACTCTTCACATTTTACACATGACTAAATTTAGAGGCTACTGTGTGTTTCAAACAATTCAACCTCTTACCATTGTGTTATAGTTTGTATTTAGAATGGAGGTGAGGGTATTTAGCTTGAGGCTTAATGTGGAATGAGTAGCATTAGCAAGCGATTTGTTCGTAGGTCTAGGTGTTCTCTCAAGGCCAGGTTGGCTTCCAGTGAGTAAATTGGTTGGGAGTTAATGTCGCTCTCCTGATAATGGCTATAGCAAGTTGAAACTGGTTGAGAAGTTGGATGTTTCTATTATATGGAAGGCAGTGACAATGCCCATTGGCACTCTTAAGTACGAAAGAGCTTGGAATAGTCTTGAGAAAACAGAAAGGAAAAAGTTAGCTTACCTTCCATGATATGAGCAAATATGATGAGGCAAATGATAGTCGAGTACCGGATAAGCACATGAGGGAAGTTTGGGGGGGGGGGGGGGGGTGAGGGGGGAGACGAGCCACCTAAATACTACCTAAAGTGCTTAATGTAAGAGGGTAGTTTTTATTAATAACTAAGCTCATGTGGATTAAGCTTGAAAAGAGAAGTGGCTACAGGACATCGTTGTTAGATGGGATAACTATGTCATGAGCTACATTGTAACAAGATTACCTGAATCCTTAGAAAATAAAATATACCTCAATGAGCAAATGCTATCGTTGAGCCACCGGTATCAAGCAAGAGTACCTAATGTTTAGTAGTATAATCCAAAGAATAGATGTTGTTCCCACAAAGACTCTGAATGAATACTAATACTAACTGTCACGTCCTGAAGCGGCAGAGTCATAACAGCCTTACTGTGTAAACCATCCTAAGATAGAAGTTCGCCTTACAACCGCTATCTTAGACCTGATTTACACAAGGCATCCATGACTAACCCGCTTTGAAGTAAACAATTTGTAATTTAAATAAATCATTTACCTAAGAAAGTGAGAATATATATATATATATATACACACTATAATTTAGTTATTGCAATTATCGTTTATAATATTTTTCCGTAATATACTTTCTAGTTATTACATTATTCAGAAATGAAAAATTGTAAAGTAAAAGCTTAAACCTTAAAAAATATATGTTCATTCTTCAAATGTTTTTCTTCACTCCTTAAGATCCAGTAGTTGCTAGTTTCAGAGTAGTTGTTTGTTGCTTCTTAGCCAGCACCTGCACGATGTCTATAGGGATATAAATAACCACAGCTCGGTAAGTTAGGATGGAGGACTTAAAACTATACCATAAACACACAACAGGGTTATCAATCAACTTATTAGGTGCAATGCATGTGCAAGCAAATGTCATCACACGACGTTGTCCGGCCCGTCGTGAGATTAGAGAAATTGCGCCCACTCTAATCCGGGTTGTGGAGTTGTCATTAATACAACAGCTCACGACCAAACCAAAGCTTGTGCAATGGAGACTTCGCTTCTCCCGTGATTACTTTCGAACCACTGACTTCACCCTTGCCATGACCTCCTCTCCTGTCATTTAGTTCGATTGAGGATGAAGAATGGACCATTATGCAATCCTGCGCTATCCCTTTCGAAGGGGTCGGTATTTGGTCGGAGAGTCCTAAGTTCCCTTAATGGGTTGCCATGTAGGTCCGATTATGATTATAAGCCTTATATTTGATTAGGTTCAGTTTAGGGTGATCAATCATTTCATACAAATCATACCATACAAGCCAGGACAACAAACAAAATCATAGCATCACCCATAATCAAGCACATGTACACATTCAACTATCTAACAAGCACAACCAAGCATAATCTTAAGCCTCTAAAATATAGCATCGTATTAATCCCAACTTATTTCGACTCCTCGCTCACTCACTCGAGGTCCGACTTGCTCAAGCCATCGCCGATCATCCTTGTAATACAAACATGGTTTCAGTTTTTCATATCACTATTATAGGTTCATTTTATCCTATAACGTTAATTGTTATGTTTTGTTTGGGGTTTAATATGCCTAATTATCTAAGTCTTAAGTCTTTTACAATTATCTAGGTTTGTGGTTAGGTTCGGGTTCGGTTTCCGCATCGATTTCTAAATTAAGTTCTAGTTTGATTTTCTAAGTAGTGTTTTATATTCTAACCCTAGAAATTTGTTTCAACCCACAATGTGAAATTAATCACATTACTTCCCGATCTCCTAAATATCATCATTACCCTTAGTCAGTATTTTATTTCACCAGTACACTAAAATCCGCATTAGTATACCGAATTCACTCCTGATGTGAAATTTTTTTACATTTTTCATCTAATTCAATAAATTCAAGTTTCCTATAAGATTTATTGTACATTTTTATTATTATCATAATATCATTTTTTATTATAATATTTTCTATTTATTATATTTCCAATAATTATATATTATGTATTATTATCTATTATGTGTATAATATACTTCTAATATTTCTATCATTCTAATTATCATCTCTAAACATCAATTATCATTTCAAAATGTCTAAATTC